>CP092882.1:37063002-37663002 GCA_030710605.1 Cordylochernes scorpioides | reverse complement strand
TAATAAATTTATCTCCTGTCTCATTTAATAATTAGATTTATATGAGTAAAAATAAAAGCGACGGGGGACAATCATATATTGAGTGAAGATGTACAAAACTTAGTAAACATAAACTTGTCAATCAGTTGCTTTATATTAAATCATTTTTAGTTCTAAATTTACGATGATCATCCCCCACCGCTTTTAAGTTTACACTTAAAAATCTAATTATTCACTGGTAAGTGCATAATAATGCTATGAAATATTTTTCTCAAAGATATTTAATTTTTAATTACTAACGAATATCAACACTATATCAAATAAAGAAGAAGATGAATGGTGTTTTATAAAGAAATATATATATAACTAATATTTCTGAAAAAGATAGGGCAGCATTTACTTTGAAAATAGATCGAAAGCAATAAATCGCGATGAGTTTTTATGAGTTAAAAGTTGGAAGTTTATCGTCAGATGTCTCGAACAGAGAATCGCTGCCAGTAACAAATGGGATGTCAGTGATGTAAAAATACCAAACAATGATATAACAGAAAGCTTTATCATAAAACATAATCAATACCATTCTACAAAATTTCTACTCAAAATGCTCCAACTCCACTGCAATTCCAGCACATATCCTGGACTGTATTGTAGCTAAGAAGGAAGACCTATACAAGAACCCCAAAACTATAGTAGAAAAATGTATTGCCTTCAACCTTCATGACCTGGTGTAATCTTACCCATGGGATAATTAAAAAATAAAAAAAAAAATCTTAATAAAGCATACATGGTTTTGAATAGTATTGCTATTTCACCTGTAGTTGTCCTAGCTTCCTTCTAATAAATGAAGGGCGAAGGTTAGGATTTTGAAATGACAATATAGAAGTTCGATAATTGATTAATCAATAATTCTCTATAAAGGTCCTGAGCTGGTATAAAGTTAACAAGTTGTAAGAAAGAGAGGGGCATTAAGGGGATGATAGATAAGAGTCACCAAGGTTTGATTGTAAGAAAGGCTCACGTGGTGGTTGGAATTCTTCGACGCCTGAATTACAGGGTGAATTTTGAATCGATTAGGGAAAGAAATTATTTTTCGTGAGCCGTGCTTACAAGTAGGAGAGGTCTATACAAAAGTTTAGGTGCCGGAGGCATATTTTTATAAATAAATTGATTATGTAAAATCTATTGTTAATAGTAAAATCGTAAAGCATTAATAGGTAGAATTCCAATTTCTTTTTTTTAAGAGTTTTTTTTTTTTTAAGAGTTACGCTAAAAATGGAAATTATTTAATTAAAATAACGATTGTTAAATTCTACTGGTAAGGTAACTAATTAAATGAGTTACAAATATCTAGATAAATAGTATGGAGCATAAAATCATTGTTAATAGGCATGGAGAGAATAAATGGAGCTAATTATGTAAATATTGGGACAATTTACAAGGAATGACTTATTTAAAGAATGAATGGAAGGGGTAAAACAATTTGACTTACAGGTTATGCTGGTTTAGAGAGCAGGTAAGTTCATTGAGATTCGGGAGAGTTCTGTCTGTGACACTGAGCGTACCAGTGTTGTACATCACAGTAGCGGCAGGGATATGGCGGAGTCTTGTCCATGGTGATGGAAGGTGTCCTGCTCTGGCACGGTGGTCGTTCTTGGGTAGATCTAGTGCTGGAAGAAGTGTGTGGCAGCTCCATCTCCGTCGTAGGTGAATACGTCTTCGGGATCACGGTTTAAAGGTTGGCGAAGAAGGGGTTGAGGGCTCGAAGAGGAGTGGTTACATTTGAGTTGGGTTTTGGCCGATCATCGTGGCTTGGCTTCTTGTTCTTCATACTCCGGTATATGAGGGATTTTTACACAAATAAATTTACTGGCAATGCGTTTCTTTTTTTTAAATCTCTACAGACCTTACTGCAATGATATGATTTAATGAATGAGAGGGCTTGGCTCATCAGTAGTGAACCCTCTCAGCGGTTTCGCCAAATTAATCTCTAGACCGCTCTACTATTGTATTGGACTGGTTTTGTTATATACCCTGCATTTTCTATGGAAGGCAGCTAAATGGTGTTTAGTGAACTATGGACATAATTTTATAGGTCTGTAGAGGTACATACATATAAATTTCAAGGTATTGCATCGAGCAAAGCTCTTCCGCGCAAAACATGTTTTCATAACCATTATATATTAGTAAATTAAATTTTATTGCCCTCTATCGTTAAAATTTATCGTTGAAATTTATATGTATGTACCTCTACAGACCTATAAGCTTATGTCCATAGTTCACTAAACACCATTTAGCTGCCTTCCATAGAAAATGCAGGGTATATAACAAAACCAGTCCAATACAATAGTAGAGCGGTCTAGAGATTAATTTGGCGAAACCGCTGAGAGGGTTCACTACTGATGAGCCAAGCCCTCTCATTCATTAAATCATATCATTGCAGTAAGGTCTGTAGAGATTAAAAAAAAAAAGAAACGCATTGCCAGTAAATTTATTTGTGTAAAATTTTAACGATAGAGGGCAATAAAATTTAATTTACTAATATATAATGGTTATGAAAACATGTTTTGCGCGGAAGAGCTTTGCTCGATGCAATACCTTGAAATTTATATGTATGTACCTCTACAGACCTATAAGCTTATGTCCATAGTTCACTAAACACCATTTAGCTGCCTTCCATAGAAAATGCAGGGTATATAACAAAACCAGTCCAATACAATAGTAGAGCGGTCTAGAGATTAATTTGGCGAAACCGCTGAGAGGGTTCACTACTGATGAGCCAAGCCCTCTCATTCATTAAATCATATCATTGCAGTAAGGTCTGTAGAGATTTTAAAAAAAGAAAAAAAAAGAAACGCATTGCCAGTAAATTTATTTGTGTAAAATTTTAACGATAGAGGGCAATAAAATTTAATTTACTAATATGAGGGATTTGCTTCCCGGCCAGGTCTTATCCTGTCGACTTTTCAATGTGGCAATATAGTGGAAAATGTGGTGAGGAGAGAAATAATCACACGACGAGTTGTTAGAGCAATCATCCAGGCAGCCAGCCGAGAGAGAGCGAGCGAGCGAGACGTTATCTGCTGAACAACTGTTTTCCCTGTGTACACAACCGGCCAGGTGGTGACGCCCCCCTCAGGAATGTGGCCGAAAAATGGTCGTCAGTTAGTTGTCGGTGGGTCGCTTTAGCGGCCCATTTCTCTCTCGTTGGCTGTTGGTTTGTTTTATTAATCCTGGAAGAGCATATATTATGACATATGTATATATATACATACATTTAAACCTGTCTATAGCGCCTCCTCTTGGGACTCGCCAAAATAGGGTGCTATAGAGAGGGGGTGCTATAGACAGGTCGCTTTTGATGTAAAATGTTTACATTTTAATGTTTAAAATCGGGCGGTATAGAGAGGAAGGCGCTATTTAGAGGGGGCGCTATAGACAAGTTTAACTGTATATATATATATATATATAGTGTAGAAACTATATAACAAAATTATAACAGTGATTCTAATTTTAAAAACTTAAGGAGCAAACTGATAATAATGATAACTTATATCAGTTAGATTTGATTAGATTAGCAAGCTAAATCTAAATTAATTATAATAATAAATAGTTATTTAATTTTATAGTCCAGTTTTGTATTAAGATTATCTTCACTATTATGATCATTTAAATACAAATTATAAAATTTGTAAAATGTTATTAATTTGTAGATAGAGAGAGAAAAAAAAAAAATCCTTTACTTCTATTACATCCACAAGTTAATTATATATTTATAATTAATAACAATAAAAAAAATTAACAAAGTAACGTCTATTACATCGGCTTTTACACGTCATTCAGACATACTCTAATCCTATATATAGAATAATCGAAGAGATAATATATATAATAGTTAGAAAAAAGAGAGAAAGACAGAACCATGCACTTTTAATCAAACTAATAATAAGGAAAAAAAAAAAAAAAGAGTTTTATAAAGAAGGTAGATAAGATTGTTAGTATATATATATATATTTTTTTATGATTTTATATTTTATCCTTTTTTTTTTTTTTTAAAAAGATTTTTAAAGGTTTTTTTATTTTATAATATGATTATAAATAGTTGTATTTAGTAATATATCTATAGTATGAATTAACATTTGTTATAAGTTTGGATATTATGTTTTGAAACCCTAATGGTAGACCAGACATACACAAAAAACTTTAAATTGAAATAAATTGGAAAAAGAGATCTGCTGGAACGGGGATCATCAGATAAAATTCCAGCGACATTTCAACCCCTTCTTTATTATGTCATAGATCTCTTTTAAACCGTATTTTATGTGTTAATATTAAGTTGTTTCAGTGAAATATTTAAATGAACATATAACAGATACAAGTGTTAACAAATTCAAACTGTAAACCTACCTTGGCCGCTGCGTCCTCCATTGTGTATATCTATTTCTGGCTGGCACATGTCGCGGGAGGGGAATGTCCCCCCACATTTCAAATTTAGACCATTTATTCAGAATTTTTTTGAACAACAAGAGAATTAAAGAAGATAGGAAAAATAGTTAAAGGAAGAAAGCTAAGTTTTATAATCTTTACAGATAGTTATATCAAAATAACTGATTTAACACTTATTCATCTTTTAATATTCCTTTAAAAAGGCAAATTATAAGAGTTTAATAAAGCTATTAATTGTGCAAATTCATCTTTATTTAACTTCCATTTTCCTCCCCAGAAATTGGAGATTAAACAAAAATGAACTATATACTTTAACACTTTAAAAATCTTGTGAAAAAATCTTTTAATCAGTTATTTAATAAAAGTTTAATTAACTGTTAAAGATTATAAATTTGTATTAGTTAATATTAAGAGAAATTATAGAAAGTTGATTTCATAAATGGATATTTCCATTTATTTTTTTTTAAATATTTTATAATTGATATACTGTTGAAATATTTTACTTGTTTGATACTAAATTTGTTTTTAATAAATTCCATGTTCAAATTTTTAACATCTTCTATGAAATTATCTAATATATTATTTATTCTATAAAATCTTAGAAACTGACCATAATATATACCTTTACAGCAATTTAATGATATATTAGAATTCATATTACAGTATTTTATAATATTGAAATTATAATTACTCTTTTTATTATAAACTCTAACAGCACTATTTGTAAGGTCTATATTCAAGTCTAAAAAGTTAACTTTTTTGTTTCTATAAATTTTTTCATTGTTCTTAAGTTTCAAGTATTTAGGATATATTTCAGGTATTAATTTTTTAAACAGTGGATTATTAAATATTATTATGTCATCTACATATCGGAATATTTGCCAATTAATATTATTTTGTAGAAAGTATTCTCTTTCGTACCAGAACAATATTAAATTTGCTAGTAACGGACTAGAAGAAGTACCCATGGGAACGCCTTCTGATTGAATATATATTTTATTTTTAAATTCTATATAGTTAAAATTTAAAAATGTTTCCAGTAGAGTTTTTGCTGTTTTAAGATCTAATTTAAATGTTTTATATCTGTTATGAATAATTTTAATGTAGAAAGTTTTGTCATTAATTAATTCATTAAATAAATTGGTTATTTTATTATTTAGATCTCTTAAATTTATTTTAGAATATAGGTCCTCAAAGTCAAATGTGTGTACTGTTTCAATGTTTGTCCAATTGTTCATTAAATAATTAATGATTTTTTTATTTGAGTCGATAAATTTATAATTATATTTATTAGTTAATTTATTTATAATAAATTGTAGTGTTGAGGCTAATTGTATATCAATATTTTTTATGACTGAATTTATACCAGATGTGATTGTTCTGAAAGAAATAGGTTTTTTGTGTAGTTTAGGAATTATATAGAACTTTGGTATGTTTGGATTTTTGTGGTTATTATAAATTTTTAGTGAATTTTCAACATTTTTGATGTCTTTTTTGATTTTTGTGCCTGTAGTTCTAGCAAAAGTGTATTTATGATTATTATCAATTTCCTTTTTTAGTATATCGTGGTATAGATTTTTACAAATTAAAGATAAATTATTGGGACATTTATCTATAGGAGTGATAATATAGTCCTTCTGTAAATTAATTATATTTTCTTTGAAAGAAGGAATGTCTGAATTGGGTTTTGTGTATTTAAGTGTATTATTATAATAATTTATAATTTCCTTTTTAATATTATGTTTCCATTCCAGAAAAGTAAATTCTGGAATACTGTATTTTATACTAGTTTTATTTATGAAAATATCTATATCTTTTAATATAGATTTAATTGTATTATTATAATTGTGTTTAATTTGAGGTATATATTTATACCCTTTATTTAAAATTTCTTGATATTCTGGATTTAAAAAAGAAAAGTTGCTAGTTAATATATGACCTGAGTACTTATATTTATCAATATAGTTGTTGCAATTACATTTAATTTTTTTAAAATTTGCCAAATTATTAATAAATTGGTTATAATTGCAAACTAAATTACCTATATTTTTATTGTATCTCCAGATTGTTTTAAAATTTAAAATTTTTATAGGGAAAAGATTTTTGATGATTTGGTTATTAAAAATATCATTAAATTTAATATGATTAAATAAATTGTTATTAAATTTAATGATAATATTAATGTTATTAGTATTTTGTTTAATTTTTCTGTATTTAAAGATGTCGTGTGTGATATCTATTAATCTGTTAGTCAGATTATGAATTTTAATATATTCTATGAGTTTGATAAATTTATTATTATTTAGTTTAAATAATGTTTTAATAAATTTATCGACGAAGTTGTTAGTGTACATTTGTTTTGGGTCCAGTAATTCTTCAAATTCAATGTAACCTAATTTATTTGTAGTTTTACCTCTAGTTTTATTAGGTTTAGTTTTAAATTCATTTTTATATTTGCAACTGATTTCATAAGTTGAAATTTCTTCTGTTTGTGGTTTGTATGTGTAGTTTAATTCGTCGTTAAGTCCATAAGGGAATAATGTGTTGTGTTTATAAATGTAGTTGTTTTCTAATAATAGTCGTTGTTTTTTGTTTTGACATATGTCTAGTATTTCTATCTTAAAGTTGTTAAAAGTATGTAATTGATTGTGTTCTTTCATATATATATTACCAATTGATTTTTTAGCGTGGTTTCTATGTAGGTTTATTCGTATATTTAATGGATTACAAGTTTGTCCTATATATGATAGTTGACAAATTTGGCATGTTAATTTATAAATAGTATTCACTAATTTACAACTAGTTGTTTGAAAAGTGTCATGGTTCTTAAGAGAGGGACAAGTTTGACAATTTTTTCTTAGGCAATTCTTAGCGAGTTTAAATTAACATAAAAGAGGTGCTAACACTAATATGTTTGTAGTTTTTTTTAGTTTTTTTAGTTTGTTATTCTTATGAATTTTTTAAATATATTTTACTTAATTGTTTTTGTGGTGATAAAATTTGTAATAAATTGAATAATTAATCTATAAATATATAGATATTACTGTTTGTTATCTGTTATATTTTTAAGAATAACTAATAAAAAAAACATCTTTAAACTAACAAAAACACTGAAAAAAACAAAAGTTCTGAAATTATTTTTTTTTTCTAGAATTACTTTTATAATTTAATTTTTAATAATCAAACAATGAAAGATAATTAAAATTTGTATGAAGATTTATTTATATTAGAATATCTAATATAATTTAATTTGTATATTATGTTATATATAAAAAAAATATATCATAGAGCAAGCTCATATGAATTAATATAGTGTAGAAACTATATAACAAAATTATAACAGTGATTCTAATTTTAAAAACTTAAGGAGCAAACTGATAATAATGATAACTTATATCAGTTAGATTTGATTAGATTAGCAAGCTAAATCTAAATTAATTATAATAATAAATAGTTATTTAATTTTATAGTCCAGTTTTGTATTAAGATTATCTTCACTATTATGATCATTTAAATACAAATTATAAAATTTGTAAAATGTTATTAATTTGTAGATAGAGAGAGAAAAAAAAATCCTTTACTTCTATTACATCCACAAGTTAATTATATATTTATAATTAATAACAATAAAAAAAATTAACAAAGTAACGTCTATTACATCGGCTTTTACACGTCATTCAGACATACTCTAATCCTATATATAGAATAATCGAAGAGATAATATATATAATAGTTAGAAAAAAGAGAGAAAGACAGAACCATGCACTTTTAATCAAACTAATAATAAGGAAAAAAAAAAAAAAGAGTTTTATAAAGAAGGTAGATAAGATTGTTAGTATATATATATATATTTTTTTATGATTTTATATTTTATCCTTTTTTTTTTTTTTTTTAAAAGATTTTTAAAGGTTTTTTTATTTTATAATATGATTATAAATAGTTGTATTTAGTAATATATCTATAGTATGAATTAACATTTGTTATAAGTTTGGATATTATGTTTTGAAACCCTAATGGTAGACCAGACATACACAAAAAACTTTAAATTGAAATAAATTGGAAAAAGAGATCTGCTGGAACGGGGATCATCAGATAAAATTCCAGCGACATTTCAACCCCTTCTTTATTATGTCATAGATCTCTTTTAAACCGTATTTTATGTGTTAATTCCAGCGACATTTCAACCCCTTCTTTATTATGTCATAGATCTCTTTTAAACCGTATTTTATGTGTTAATATTAAGTTGTTTCATTTATAATCTTTAACAGTTAATTAAACTTTTATTAAATAACTGATTAAAAGATTTTTTCACAAGATTTTTAAAGTGTTAAAGTATATAGTTCATTTTTGTTTAATCTCCAATTTCTGGGGAGGAAAATGGAAGTTAAATAAAGATGAATTTGCACAATTAATAGCTTTATTAAACTCTTATAATTTGCCTTTTTAAAGGAATATTAAAAGATGAATAAGTGTTAAATCAGTTATTTTGATATAACTATCTGTAAAGATTATAAAACTTAGCTTTCTTCCTTTAACTATTTTTCCTATCTTCTTTAATTTTCTTGTTGTTCAAAAAAATTCTGAATAAATGGTCTAAATTTGAAATGTGGGGGGACATTCCCCTCCCGCGACATGTGCCAGCCAGAAATAGATATACACAATGGAGGACGCAGCGGCCAAGGTAGGTTTACAGTTTGAATTTGTTAACACTTGTATCTGTTATATGTTCATTTAAATATTTCACTGAAACAACTTAATATTAACACATAAAATACGGTTTAAAAGAGATCTATGACATAATAAAGAAGGGGTTGAAATGTCGCTGGAATTTTATCTGATGATCCCCGTTCCAGCAGATCTCTTTTTCCAATTTATTTCAATTTAAAGTTTTTTGTGTATGTCTGGTCTACCATTAGGGTTTCAAAACATAATATCCAAACTTATAACAAATGTTAATTCATACTATAGATATATTACTAAATACAACTATTTATAATCATATTATAAAATAAAAAAACCTTTAAAAATCTTTTTAAAAAAAAAAAAAAAAGGATAAAATATAAAATCATAAAAAAATATATATATATATATACTAACAATCTTATCTACCTTCTTTATAAAACTCTTTTTTTTTTTTTTCCTTATTATTAGTTTGATTAAAAGTGCATGGTTCTGTCTTTCTCTCTTTTTTCTAACTATTATATATATTATCTCTTCGATTATTCTATATATAGGATTAGAGTATGTCTGAATGACGTGTAAAAGCCGATGTAATAGACGTTACTTTGTTAATTTTTTTTATTGTTATTAATTATAAATATATAATTAACTTGTGGATGTAATAGAAGTAAAGGATTTTTTTTTTCTCTCTCTATCTACAAATTAATAACATTTTACAAATTTTATAATTTGTATTTAAATGATCATAATAGTGAAGATAATCTTAATACAAAACTGGACTATAAAATTAAATAACTATTTATTATTATAATTAATTTAGATTTAGCTTGCTAATCTAATCAAATCTAACTGATATAAGTTATCATTATTATCAGTTTGCTCCTTAAGTTTTTAAAATTAGAATCACTGTTATAATTTTGTTATATAGTTTCTACACTATATTAATTCATATGAGCTTGCTCTATGATATATTTTTTTAATATATAACATAATATACAAATTAAATTATATTAGATATTCTAATATAAATAAATCTTCATACAAATTTTAATTATCTTTCATTGTTTGATTATTAAAAATTAAATTATAAAAGTAATTCTAGAAAAAAAAATAATTTCAGAACTTTTGTTTTTTTCAGTGTTTTTGTTAGTTTAAAGATGTTTTTTTTATTAGTTATTCTTAAAAATATAACAGATAACAAACAGTAATATCTATATATTTATAGATTAATTATTCAATTTATTACAAATTTTATCACCACAAAAACAATTAAGTAAAATATATTTAAAAAATTCATAAGAATAACAAACTAAAAAAACTAAAAAAAACTACAAACATATTAGTGTTAGCACCTCTTTTATGTTAATTTAAACTCGCTAAGAATTGCCTAAGAAAAAATTGTCAAACTTGTCCCTCTCTTAAGAACCATGACACTTTTCAAACAACTAGTTGTAAATTAGTGAATACTATTTATAAATTAACATGCCAAATTTGTCAACTATCATATATAGGACAAACTTGTAATCCATTAAATATACGAATAAACCTACATAGAAACCACGCTAAAAAATCAATTGGTAATATATATATGAAAGAACACAATCAATTACATACTTTTAACAACTTTAAGATAGAAATACTAGACATATGTCAAAACAAAAAACAACGACTATTATTAGAAAACAACTACATTTATAAACACAACACATTATTCCCTTATGGACTTAACGACGAATTAAACTACACATACAAACCACAAACAGAAGAAATTTCAACTTATGAAATCAGTTGCAAATATAAAAATGAATTTAAAACTAAACCTAATAAAACTAGAGGTAAAACTACAAATAAATTAGGTTACATTGAATTTGAAGAATTACTGGACCCAAAACAAATGTACACTAACAACTTCGTCGATAAATTTATTAAAACATTATTTAAACTAAATAATAATAAATTTATCAAACTCATAGAATATATTAAAATTCATAATCTGACTAACAGATTAATAGATATCACACACGACATCTTTAAATACAGAAAAATTAAACAAAATACTAATAACATTAATATTATCATTAAATTTAATAACAATTTATTTAATCATATTAAATTTAATGATATTTTTAATAACCAAATCATCAATAATCTTTTCCCTATAAAAAATTTAAATTTTAAAACAATCTGGAGATACAATAAAAATATAGGTAATTTAGTTTGCAATTATAACCAATTTATTAATAATTTGGCAAATTTTAAAAAAATTAAATGTAATTGCAACAACTATATTGATAAATATAAGTACTCAGGTCATATATTAACTAGCAACTTTTCTTTTTTAAATCCAGAATATCAAGAAATTTTAAATAAAGGGTATAAATATATACCTCAAATTAAACACAATTATAATAATACAATTAAATCTATATTAAAAGATATAGATATTTTCATAAATAAAACTAGTATAAAATACAGTATTCCAGAATTTACTTTTCTGGAATGGAAACATAATATTAAAAAGGAAATTATAAATTATTATAATAATACACTTAAATACACAAAACCCAATTCAGACATTCCTTCTTTCAAAGAAAATATAATTAATTTACAGAAGGACTATATTATCACTCCTATAGATAAATGTCCCAATAATTTATCTTTAATTTGTAAAAATCTATACCACGATATACTAAAAAAGGAAATTGATAATAATCATAAATACACTTTTGCTAGAACTACAGGCACAAAAATCAAAAAAGACATCAAAAATGTTGAAAATTCACTAAAAATTTATAATAACCACAAAAATCCAAACATACCAAAGTTCTATATAATTCCTAAACTACACAAAAAACCTATTTCTTTCAGAACAATCACATCTGGTATAAATTCAGTCATAAAAAATATTGATATACAATTAGCCTCAACACTACAATTTATTATAAATAAATTAACTAATAAATATAATTATAAATTTATCGACTCAAATAAAAAAATCATTAATTATTTAATGAACAATTGGACAAACATTGAAACAGTACACACATTTGACTTTGAGGACCTATATTCTAAAATAAATTTAAGAGATCTAAATAATAAAATAACCAATTTATTTAATGAATTAATTAATGACAAAACTTTCTACATTAAAATTATTCATAACAGATATAAAACATTTAAATTAGATCTTAAAACAGCAAAAACTCTACTGGAAACATTTTTAAATTTTAACTATATAGAATTTAAAAATAAAATATATATTCAATCAGAAGGCGTTCCCATGGGTACTTCTTCTAGTCCGTTACTAGCAAATTTAATATTGTTCTGGTACGAAAGAGAATACTTTCTACAAAATAATATTAATTGGCAAATATTCCGATATGTAGATGACATAATAATATTTAATAATCCACTGTTTAAAAAATTAATACCTGAAATATATCCTAAATACTTGAAACTTAAGAACAATGAAAAAATTTATAGAAACAAAAAAGTTAACTTTTTAGACTTGAATATAGACCTTACAAATAGTGCTGTTAGAGTTTATAATAAAAAGAGTAATTATAATTTCAATATTATAAAATACTGTAATATGAATTCTAATATATCATTAAATTGCTGTAAAGGTATATATTATGGTCAGTTTCTAAGATTTTATAGAATAAATAATATATTAGATAATTTCATAGAAGATGTTAAAAATTTAAACATGGAATTTATTAAAAACAAATTTAGTATCAAACAAGTAAAATATTTCAACAGTATATCAATTATAAAATATTTAAAAAAAAATAAATGGAAATATCCATTTATGAAATCAACTTTCTATAATTTCTCTTAATATTAACTAATACAAATTTATAATCTTTAACAGTTAATTAAACTTTTATTAAATAACTGATTAAAAGATTTTTTCACAAGATTTTTAAAGTGTTAAAGTATATAGTTCATTTTTGTTTAATCTCCAATTTCTGGGGAGGAAAATGGAAGTTAAATAAAGATGAATTTGCACAATTAATAGCTTTATTAAACTCTTATAATTTGCCTTTTTAAAGGAATATTAAAAGATGAATAAGTGTTAAATCAGTTATTTTGATATAACTATCTGTAAAGATTATAAAACTTAGCTTTCTTCCTTTAACTATTTTTCCTATCTTCTTTAATTTTCTTGTTGTTCAAAAAAATTCTGAATAAATGGTCTAAATTTGAAATGTGGGGGGACATTCCCCTCCCGCGACATGTGCCAGCCAGAAATAGATATACACAATGGAGGACGCAGCGGCCAAGGTAGGTTTACAGTTTGAATTTGTTAACACTTGTATCTGTTATATGTTCATTTAAATATTTCACTGAAACAACTTAATATTAACACATAAAATACGGTTTAAAAGAGATCTATGACATAATAAAGAAGGGGTTGAAATGTCGCTGGAATTTTATCTGATGATCCCCGTTCCAGCAGATCTCTTTTTCCAATTTATTTCAATTTAAAGTTTTTTGTGTATGTCTGGTCTACCATTAGGGTTTCAAAACATAATATCCAAACTTATAACAAATGTTAATTCATACTATAGATATATTACTAAATACAACTATTTATAATCATATTATAAAATAAAAAAACCTTTAAAAATCTTTAAAAAAAAAAAAAAAAAGGATAAAATATAAAATCATAAAAAATATATATATATATATACTAACAATCTTATCTACCTTCTTTATAAAACTCTTTTTTTTTTTCCTTATTATTAGTTTGATTAAAAGTGCATGGTTCTGTCTTTCTCTCTTTTTTCTAACTATTATATATATTATCTCTTCGATTATTCTATATATAGGATTAGAGTATGTCTGAATGACGTGTAAAAGCCGATGTAATAGACGTTACTTTGTTAATTTTTTTTATTGTTATTAATTATAAATATATAATTAACTTGTGGATGTAATAGAAGTAAAGGATTTTTTTTTTCTCTCTCTATCTACAAATTAATAACATTTTACAAATTTTATAATTTGTATTTAAATGATCATAATAGTGAAGATAATCTTAATACAAAACTGGACTATAAAATTAAATAACTATTTATTATTATATATATATATATATATATATATATATATATATATTGTCACACTCTGCATAGTTATTTTGTAAAAATATGTAAATTAGTATAAAATATAATTGGTAATAGAAATTTATATAAATAAGGCTTTTGATATAAGAGCGATATACAATTAGTTGATAGAGCTTCTTTTGTTTTTTTTTTGAGTTTAGTTCGTTGTTACTCTAAATCAGTTTAACTTCTTTCATTATTAATAAATAATAGTTGATTGCTTTATGAGAACGCGGTCTGGTTTATTTTATGAGATGGCGAACGCTGATCAGAAACCCTTAGAAGCACCTACGGTCGAGGCAGGTGTAACAACTGGTGGAGATGCCGGTTTCGACCCTATACCCTTTAATCCAAGCTTGAACATCAGGAAGTATGCTGGAGACGAAGACCCACGCCAATGGATCACTTCTCTTGAAGAAGTTGGGTTTCTTTACCGCTGGGCGGATTACATCATCACCCGCTACGCCGCCATGAACCTAGTCGGACCTGCTAAAACTTGGTATGAATTCCACAAGGTCAATCTTGCCACCTGGGAAATTTTCAAGACTCGCCTCATCCAGGACTTCGCGTCGCTAGAGAACAAGGACGAGATGATGCTCAAACTGAACAGAATGCAGGGGTGGAATGAACTCGCGATGCGATTTGCTGAAGATATATTGCTTCAATGCAGCAAAGTCCAGCCCAATATGGAAGAGATGGAAAAAATTCAATTTGTAATCGGAGGTCTAAAGAAAGAGTACGCGCTGGCGCTATATCTCAACCCCCCTAAAACCATCGACGAACTTCTGGAAGCATGTAAGAGAATCGATGGGTTCGAGAAGGAATACCTGGAACGAAAGGAGAAGAATAAAATTCTTATGAATCGGATTTCTCAAAAAGAAACTAATCATGCCGGATGGAACAGGCGACCAAGAGAGTTTCAATCATATAAAACTGAAAATTACTCGAGGCCTATGATGGGAACACCAAGACAAAACCAAACTTACTCCCCCCCACAGGAGACTCGTACATTTCCCCGATCCACTCAAAGGGATACATATAGACGAACTCCTTCTGGCAACACTTATGATAGAAAACCTCGGAATGATAGAGGTAGAACCGAGGACGGACGACCTATCTGCTTTAGATGTAATAGACCGGGTCATGTGGCAAAGTATTGCAGAATAAAATATGTTCGCATGGTTGAGGAAGTTCCCCCTAGCCTAGACAGCCCGTCTGATGACAAAAAACCGCTGAACACCCGGAACCTGAGCCCAGAGGTATACGCCGATGTGTGTGAGAGACCAAGCATTCCAACTCACAACAGATTCGAGGTGTTGGATGATTTAAACTAGAAAGCGCGCCTGTTCCAGTCAACCAGGGCATGTCGAAAATAGGCGCGATCACAGAGATGGATTCAAAAAGCCGAATAAATGTGAGCGTTGATAGAATTGGAATATTGGAAGCCTTGGTTGACACAGGCGCGGATCTCTCGATTGTGGATTTGAGAACTGCTCTCGAAACTGGCGTTCGTATTGAGACCTATAATGGAAAGTGTATTGGCCCAGATGGTAAAAGGCTTAATATATTGGGAAGCATTTCAATGGCTATAAAAATTGACGAAAAGTCGTTGAATCATAGATTTGTAGTTCTGGAGTCCAATATGAGGTCATTAATAATTGGAAGAGATCTTCTCAGGCGTTTAAATGCGAAAATAAATTGCAAACGGGATATTTTAGAATATGACATTGTGACCGAGTGTCAAGACTCGAACGAAGCACCCAGGAAGATAATCAATCAGCAGGATGAAGTAGTGCCTCGGCTTTGTGTTAAACTAGTCAGGGTAACCGTGAAGGCCGGTGATGGCGAATACGTGATTGAACCAAATGAAAGGCTAACTCTTACAAATGGGCTTAGAATTGCTAGATGTCTGATCACGGTAAGAAACAAATTAGCAGATTTATGGATAACTAATCCTTATCCTCGAACATTAAAAATAATGAAGAATCAGACCTTGGGCTACGCAAGTCCTCCCACCACGGTTAATTATATAGAAAATGATGAGGAAGATAAGGTGACGGAAATTCAGATAAACGAGGACCTGACATTAAGCCAAAAGAATGAATTAAGGCAAGTTTTATCGAAATACAGTGATCTATTTTCATCAAAATTGGGCAAGACGAATTTGGCCAAACATAGAATTGAAACAGAAAATGCGAAGCCGATAAAACACAAACCGTACAGAGTTAGCCCTAAGGAGCGAGACATCATCAAAGAACAAATTCAGGATATGCTCCAGGAGGGAGTAATAAAGGCATCTTCTAGTCCATGGGCTTTTCCGGTTATTTTGGTTAGAAAGAGAGATGGCAATTGGCGATTTTGTGTGGACTACAGGAAACTGAACAGCATAACGGTAAAGGATGTTTATCCGATCCCCAGAATTGATGATGTTATTGGCACACTTCAGGGATCTAGATATTTCACGGCCATAGATCTCAGATCGGGATACTGGCAGGTAGAGATCGAGGAACAAGACAAGAAGAAGACGGCCTTCACAACATCCCACGGGTTATACGAATTTAATGTTATGCCATTTGGGTTGTGCAATGCCCCAGCTACTTTCGAAAGAATTATGGACAATGTACTAAAAAACATTAAATGGAAATTTTGCCTCTGTTACCTAGATGACGTTGTTATCTACAGTCCCGACTTTACCACTCATCTCGGAAGGATTGAGGCTGTCTTAAAGTGCTTTCGTGAATCGAACCTGAGGCTTAATGGGAAAAAGTGCCGATTTGGATTTGAAGAAATTGAAATACTCGGTCACGTGACAAGCAAACATGGAATTAAACCGGCAGATCATAATGTTAAAGCGATTAGAGATTTTCCCCGTCCTTCAAAGACAAAAGAAATTCAGTCATTCATAGGACTTTGCTCATATTACAGGAAATTCATTAAGAACTTCTCGCGAATAGCTGACCCACTGTTCAAACTAACAAGAAAGGATTCTCCATTCATCTGGTCAGAATCTCAGGAAGAAGCATTTATAACTCTGAAATCTTTGCTAACAAATCCCCCGATATTGTCACATTTTGACCCAGAAGCACCGACCCAGATCCACACCGATGCATCAAATATTGGCCTAGGTGCTACCCTTGTTCAAACTATCAATGGTCAAGAAAAAGTAATTTCATACATAAGTCGATCATTAAGCAAGCCAGAACGTAATTATTCGACAACGGAGAAGGAATGCTTGGCATTAGTATGGTCAATGTCGAAGTTGCGGCCTTATCTATATGGAAGGCGCTTCAAAGTTATGACGGACCATCACGCATTATGTTGGTTAAGAAACCTACGGGATCCAACAGGTAGACTTGCAAGATGGGCATTAAAAATACAAGAATATGACTTCGAAATAATTTATAAATCCGGGAAAAAACATTTGGATGCAGATGGTCTTTCACGAGGTCCATTACCAGAGGCTGATTTTGACGATAACTATGATAGTTTGTTTTTCAACCCAGTCATCGAGGATTCCGACGAATATATCGAAAACATCAAGAGATGCCTCGGTGACACGGAGGGCAAGCGATCGATCGTTGAAAATTTTAAAGAAGAAAACGGATGTCTGTACAAAAGAAATCCGAGGCCAGAAGGAAGAGCCTGGCTGCTGGTGGTACCCAGAGTGAGAAGGAGGGACATTTTAAAAGAGTACCACAATCATATGATCTGTGGCCATTTAGGTGTGACCAGAACAATGCACCGTCTAAAGGATAAATATTTCTGGCCATCCATGCTGAAAGATGTGGTGGAATATGTTAGGACCTGCCATCTGTGCCAAAGCAGGAAGGGTTCTAATCAGTTGCCTGCTGGCCTACTTCATCCGATCCCTGCTGCAAATTATCCCTTCGAGAGAGTTGGGATCGACTTTTTGGGACCATTGCCATCTACGAAGAACAGAAAGAAGTGGATGATAGTATTGACCGACTATTACACAAAATATGCGGAAACGAAAGCTGTCATCGATGCCACAGCGAGGGAGGTTGCTAAATTTCTAACAGAAAATGTGGTTTTGAAACATGGAGCCCCACGGTATCTGATTAGCGATAGAGGAAGCCAATTCACGAGCAATTTGGTTAAAGAAATAACCAAGATATGTCAAATTCAGCATTGCCTCACAACAAGCTATCACCCACAAACAAATGGCCTCACAGAGCGATTGAACAGAACATTGATCAATATGATAAGCATGTACGTTAACGTAGATCAAAGGAATTGGGACGAGATACTACCATTCATAACCCATGCTTACAATACGACAATACAAGAAACAACCAAATATTCCCCGTTCTTCCTTTTGTATGGAAGGGAACCAGTCTCGATTTTGGATGACACGAATATCTTCATTGAGCCCGATTCGGAGGATTATGACGAGTACGTGAGCAAGTTGATGGAAAAAATCGTGAGAACGAGAGATATTGTGAAAGTTAATACCGAGAAAAGTCAGGAAAAAATGATTAATTATTACAACCAAAAACATCGGCAAACTGGTTATGAACCAGGTGACTTGGTAGCGCTGTGGACTCCAATAAGAAAACCTGGAAAATGTGAGAAACTTTTGAGACGCTATTTCGGACCCTACATCGTGCTGAAAAAAATTTCCGATGTGAACTACTCCATCGTGCCAGAAGATAACCCTGGGAACCGCACACAGCCTACAACAGTTCACATAAGCAGAATCAAGCCTTAATTTGCGAGAATGGAAGACGGTCACGAGGACGCGACCATTTCGGAGGAGGGAGAAGTGTCACACTCTGCATAGTTATTTTGTAAAAATATGTAAATTAGTATAAAATATAATTGGTAATAGAAATTTATGTAAATAAGGCTTTTGATATAAGAGCGATATACAATTAGTTGATAGAGCTTCTTTTTTTTTTTTTTTGAGTTTAGTTCGTTGTTACTCTAAATCAGTTTAACTTCTTTCATTATTAATAAATAATAGTTGATTGCTTTATGAGAACGCGGTCTGGTTTATTTTATGAGATGGCGAACGCTGATCAGAAACCCTTAGAAGCACCTACGGTCGAGGCAGGTGTAACAATATATATATGTAGTATATTTTGAGTTAGTTAGATCACAACCTTCTTATAATATTTATCATAACCCCATCTCTATATAAAAATATTTATCGATCTTGCAACAATGGAAATGACAAATAAAACAAAGAGGTAGACGACGACAAAGGCCAGACGAACAGGTGTTTATGATAATGAGTTCAATCACCCCGTCAACAGGTGGCCAGACATGATAAACAACCCGGCGCTTGACAGGTGGCGTGATTATAGGAGCCAATCAGAACTCGCCGCCATATGCGGGCGTCCAGTATATAAAGAGCCCAGAAATGGGACAAAGTTAGTTGTTTAGTTGTTTTCAGAGCGACGCCGTCATACGGTTGGGTCTCTCACCCCTATCCGCGATGTAGGCATCCGTGACGCCCGTGGTTCGACTGCCTTCGTCCGTGGTCTACCTCTACCTTCTTGGAGTTACCATCTAGACCTGCCTCTGTCTCTTGCTGTCCCAGTGCGGGAATCCCATCACGCACCCACTACCACGACTGCCCAATACATTCCACATCGGGATTACTATCGTGCATGACTTTTCTTGATTTATCAAGAAATTGGGTTGGCCAAATATCACGGATCAAGCTAAATAAACGTTTAGTTTATTATTGCTCCACTAGATGGCGCTCTGACATCTAAAAAGCACATGTGCTCGTGGTCAGGAGATGCCTTCTTTATTTTTAATATATATATATATATATGAAATGTAAATAATAAAGTTTATCAAATAAAATTTTAAATCTTAAATATAATTTAAATTAAGTTGATATTATAGAGTGAGTTAAGATGGATTTATATATTGATATAACTATATATAAAACTTTTAATAATAGTAATATTTATATATAAAAAGGAAATTCTATTAGATTAGCAAGCTAAATCTAAATTAATTATATAAGATAAAAGTTGATAATTATTTTTGTGTTTAAGTTAGATGAGATTAAAAAGTTGTTTATATGTATTATTTTCATATCTTATTTAGGAGAGAAAAATGTAATAAAAGTAATTATATGTTAGAATAATATGTTTTTATTTTAGATAGAAGAAAAAAAATTTTTGAAAAATAAAAAGAAAATTTAACAAGAAAAGAAGATTTAACAACGTAACGTCTTTTAGCATCGGCTTTTACCCGTCATTTAGACATACTCTTAAAATAAATAGGAATAAAGAAGAGATTTATAATGATTATATATTTATTTTTTAGTAAAAGAGAGGAAAGAGATAAAGAAAGAACCATACACTTTTATTTCAAACAGGTAGAGAATTGAAAGGGTGTTAGTATTTTTTTAAGTTAATTAATAGTTTTTGTAATTTTTTATATAATTTTTTTTTTCCTATATAATTTTAGATTTTTTTTTCCTAAGAGTAAGAATAATATGATATAATGTTTTTGCCTAGTTAAGGATAGATAAACATATTTTAAATCTTTGCCTATTAGAAATTATTTTTTGGAACCCTAATGGTAGACCAGGACATTACACAAAAGGAGATTGGAAAATCTATTAGAGAGAGAAATCTGTGGTACCAGGGCTCTTCAGATGAAAATACCACTTCCATTTCACCCTTACTTCATAATAGGGTGAAATGGAAGTGGTATTTTCATCTGAAGAGCCCTGGTACCACAGATTTCTCTCTCCAATAGATTTTCCAATCTCCTTTTGTGTAATGTCCTGGTCTACCATTAGGGTTCCAAAAAATAATTTCTAATAGGCAAAGATTTAAAATATGTTTATCTATCCTTAACTAGGCAAAAACATCATATCATATTATTCTTACTCTTAGGAAAAAAAAAATCTAAAATTATATAGGAAAAAAAAAATTATTTAAAAAAATTACAAAAACTATTAATTAACTTAAAAAAAAATACTAACACCCTTTCAATTCTCTACCTGTTTGAAATAAAAGTGCATGGTTCTTTCTTTATCTCTTTCCTCTCTTTTACTAAAAAATAAATATATAATCATTATAAATCTCTTCTTTATTCCTATTTATTTTAAGAGTATGTCTAAATGACGGGTAAAAGACGATGCTAAAAGACGTTACGTTGTTAAATCTTCTTTTCTTGTTAAATTTTCTTTTTATTTTTCAAAAAAAAAAATTTTTTTTCTTCTATCTAAAATAAAAACATATTATTCTAACATATAATTACTTTTATTACATTTTTCTCTCCTAAATAAGATATAAAAATAATACATATAAACAACTTTTTAATCTCATCTAACTTAAACACAAAAATAATTATCAACTTTTATCTTATATATATATATGTTATAGATTAGAAATTTTTTGTGTGTTTGATTGTTGAAAAGAGGTGCAGTCGTGAAAAATAAAAATTATTATTTACCTCTCAAGCAGATCTTTATTTTGAATCTCTTGAAGTAAAAATATACGTAAAATTATTTATATCACAGTAATATAAAATTTAGAAAATGAATTCTATATTCGTGATTTTCATTAGAAAAGGTAGGGTTCACTTTACATATTTACAACAACAATAATTAAAGTGCTATTATTTTGAATATATGGTCAAAAATGTATAACAGTCAATGAATGAAAAATAAAATATATGTTTTTAAAATAAAATAAAATATTTGCATTTTTAGATTATATAAAATTTCCCCCCTGTGAAGAGAATAATATGGGTTAATTAAGAGTAATGTGATAAAAATATAGCTTTAAAAAAAAGATAAAATGATTGATAGAAAATTTAATAAAAATTAGGTAAATCCTGTCGACTTATGTTATAGATTAGAAATTTTTTGTGTGTTTGATTGTTGAAAAGAGGTGCAGTCGTGGAAAAATAAAAATTATTATTTACCTCTCAAGCAGATCTTTATTTTGAATCTCTTGAAGTAAAAATATACATAAAATTATTTATATCACAGTAATATAAAATTTAGAAAATGAATTCTATATTCGTGATTTTCATTAGAAAAGGTAGGGTTCACTTTACATATTTACAACAACAATAATTAAAGTGCTATTATTTTGAATATATGGTCAAAAATGTATAACAGTCAATGAATGAAAAATAAAATATATGTTTTTAAAATAAAATAAAATATTTGCATTTTTAGATTATATAATATATATATATATATATGTCAGCATATGTATATATATTTATTGGTTCCTTATATACGTAGCCTAAAAATGAACTATTCTATATATGGCTGATATTCCAACAGACTATATAGTTAAGCCCGGGAAGATTTTTATCCATTTTCATCCGTAGAAATTTCAAATTTAGTAATTTTTGGACTTATTTTGCTTATTTATTTATTTTAATTTATGAATCGATGATGATATATTGTTGCATATAGCATTTGATGGACAGAAACAATATTTAATCGGGGAAAATATTCACTCGAAATGAACATGGGAAAAGCAGGCCATCGTGGTTGAAAGTCATAAACAAGATTCTATGGGCGAAACATTCACTCGAGCAGAATACAGGCGAAACCAAGTTACAGGGTGCGTCCAATAAATAATGAGACTGGTCAAAAATAAAGAAAAAATAGAATGATTAAAAAAAATATATTAGTATTTTTCAAAATACAGTAGACTCTCCTATAACGCGAGTTTTTACAACGCGATAAAAAAATTGCGACACATTTATTTATACAACGCGAATTTTCGTATAACGCGTTATAAAATAAAATGCGGAAATTTCCATATTGACAACTGCACAATACATTTAAATTTTTATGCAGACGCGTTTTTCAATTTTTTTTTGTTTTTAAACGAAGTAGTGTTGTATACTTTTTCAATTTAATTGCAGATGTGTTTCTGTAAGTAAAATATTTTAAATAGTGTTAAATTGAGTTTTAAAGCTTAAAATAATTTTTTAAACGCATATAAGGTATTAAATTAGAATTTACACGTAAATATTTTGCAAATATAAAAAATTACGAAACTTCTCCCCAGGCATGATGAATAAAGTTTGAAAAAAAGAAAAATTGAAAAGGAGATATACTGTATCATTATATATTATATATCTAAATGTTATATTATTTTATATGCAAATGTTTATAAAAAAAATTACGTAGTAAATAAACTTTAATTTATTTTTTATATATCTCTCTATATATAAAAATGAATGTTTGTATGTCTGTCTGTATGTCCGGTATACAAATTCGCAGAAGTTCACTAATTCAAACCAAAATTTTCATACATAGGTAAAAAAATACGGGGAAGACGATAGGCTATTTTAAAAAATATATAAATCAATTATTAAAACTATATATTTTTATTCAGAAAATAATGATGACGATATTGTTGTATCATGTTTGCTTATCAGATACAAAATTATATCTCTTCTATATCTCTTCTCTATATATATAAAAATGAATGTTTGTATGTCTGTCTGTATGTCCGGTATACAAATTCGCAGTAGTTCACTAATTCAAACCAAAATTTCCATACATAGGTAAAAAAATACGGGGAAGACGATAGGCTATTTTAAAAAATATATAAATCAATTATTAAAACCATATATTTTTATTCAGAAAATGATGATGACGATATTGTTGTATCATGTTTGCTTATCAGATACATAATTATATCTCTTCTATATCTCTTCTCTATATATATAAAAATGAATGTTTGTATGTCTGTCTGTATGTCCGGTATACAAATTCGCCGTAGTTCACTAATTCAAACCAAAATTTCCATACATAGGTAAAAGAATACGGGGAAGACGAAAGGCTATTTTAAAAAATATATAACTCAATTATTAAAACTATATTTTTATTCAGAAAATGATGATGACGATATTGCTGTATCATGTTTGATTATCAGCTACAAAATTATATCGGGAAAATATTAAAATATATATATATGTATAAAAATGAATGTTTGTATTTTTGTCTGTCTGTATGTCCGGTATACAAATTCGCAATAGTTCACTAATTCAAACCAAATTTCCATACATAGGTAAAAGAATACGGGGAAGACGAAAGGCTATTTTAAAAAATATATAAATCAATTATTAAAACTATATATTTTTATTCAGAAAATGATGATGACGATATTGCTGTATCATGTTTGATTATCAGCTACAAAATTATATCGGGAAAATATTAAAATATATTGTAGGCGCCATCCCGACCAGAGAGCCACAGATAAACAGATTATAAACGCACAGAATATAGAATCCGAGCTCCCCAGTAGAAGGAATACCCGGAAGACGACGGTACTCTCTGTTATATGTGTTGTTCATTTTATGTTTTTGTTTTAATAAACGCTACTAAATTATTTCATTGGATCCTCTCTTTCTTTTTCTCAGTAAGAAACGCCTACGGAAGCCAACAGAAATTCAGAAGTGGGATAGTCCTGAAGAAAATTGAAGATTCACTGGAATAATTTGGAAACGAGAAGGACGTGGCGCGGTGACCGATCAACGTAAGAGGAGTTGCATGGTATGTACGAAATTTAATTACCTATTCCTAAAAGTATTATCGCAAAGTATCGCGGTAAAAGTATTATTACAAGTCACCTCGACAAAAGTATTATCGCAAAGTATCGCGGTAAAAGTATTATTGCAAGTCATCTCGATAAAAGTATTATTGCAAGTCATCTCGACAAAGGTATTATCGCAAAGTATCGCGATAAAAGTATTATTGCAAGTCATCTCGATAAAAGTATTATCGCAAAGTATCGCGGTAAAAGTATTATTGCAAAATCATCTCGATAAAAAGTATTATCGCAAAGTATCGCGGTAAAAAAAAAAGTATTGTCTCAAAATTACTAAAGAAAAGTTGATTTCGTTTAAAGAAATAATTGAAACAGTACGTACTGGTTTAGTCAGTTTTATTTGTTTATTTTAAAATTTTTTGCTTTGTTTATTTTTCCTTTTGAAAAACATGACTTATTTAGCGAAAGTAAGGAAATGCGATTTGAGCAAGTTGGCGTATGAACTCGGCGAGGTAGTACCGCCAGAGAGCAGGATCGTCGACTTAAAACACCTTATTTTGAATAGCCAATCTTACGAAGAAGAATTCGCAAAGCAACTGTTGGAGACTCTGATCGAGGATCGGGAACGAATCGAGGAGCGGGAACGAATCGAGGATCGGAAACGAATCGAGGATCGGGAACGAATCGAACGGGAACGAAAAGAACAAATGGTAATGGAATTCGAGCTTGAGAAGCTGCGCATCCAGACTACACGCGGAAACAACGATACGTCTCGAAGTACCAGCAATGACGCACATTACGAGATACGTAAACTGATGCCCAAGTACGAGTCGAAGGACAATGATTTGAGTTTTTACCTAATTCTTTTCGAAAGACAGGCAAAGCGACTAGGATTGGATGAAGACCAATGGGCGTTCAGCCTCCTAGGATTGCTACCTTACGAAATGACTCAATTAATCGCTCGGGAGACAGAAGAACAAAGCGGCGATTATAGGTTCGTGAAAAGGTTGCTCCTAAAACGGTACAAGTTGAGCCCCGAACAATTCAGACAAAAATTCGAGAAGCACGAGAGATCTCAAAAGGGTTCCTGGAGAGACTTCGCTTTCGAATTGCGAGGATATTTCAACGAATGGATCGAAGGAATGAACGTGGAAAATTTCGACGCCCTAAAGGATTTGTCCGTCACTAACCAGCTAAAGAAAAAAGTTCCAAATGTGCTGCGTAATCATCTCATTGACGATTGGACCAAGTTAAACAACCCAGATGAGTTGGCGGATAAACTGGACGAGTACGAAAATGTTCGCACCGAGATGGGACCTCCGCATTGGAATGCGAAACACCTCATACCACCGTCGTTTCAGCAGAAATCTGCGAGATTCCCCAACCAAAGCGAAGTTAAAGAGACTAAACAAGGAAGGAATGTTTCGGGTCAAGACGCTGCAAGGAACGAAATCAGTGAAACGTACCCTAACACCTTGAGGAGAATGGTCAACCGTACGATCAGAAACGACAAGGGAGAACCGAAGTGCTTCAACTGCAATCAGTTTGGACACATTGCCAGAGACTGCCCAGCACCCAGGACTACGTTGACATGCCGAGGATGCGGTCAAACGGGACACAAGGAAAGGAATTGCACAAGACCCAAAGAAGGACTAAAAGTAGCCAACCTAGAAGTCGAAGGACTGGAGACTGTCCCGCCAGATGTATATTTGAAGGATGTCAAGATCGACAACAAGGAAACCGTGAAGGCAATGATAGACACCGGGAGCAGCAGTTGTCTAATGAGAGAATCGGTCGCAAGGAGGATCAGCGTCGACATCGAACCAGACTCGACTAGTCTGTACGGCATCGGTAACCAGACTGCACCAGCTGCCAGGACCGTTGGGAAGACGACAGTCGACCTGGAGATTGATGGCATCGTCGGAAGGGAAATCACTGTATTCATTGTCAACGATGATGCCCAACCCTATGACCTATTAATTGGAAGAACATGGACAGATCTGCCCTACGTATCCTTCGCCAGAATTGGTAAAAACTTGCATATTGGCTATTCATCCGAATTTCCGTTTGCTAATCTGCAAGAAGAAATCAAGTCGCGTCGCATCGAACTGAGAGCAACCGAAACTGTTCAGTTGGAGAGCGACTCCATTAACTTTACAAGTGCAATCACAGACGAGGTAAAGGACGGATATGTATTGTTCACAGGAGTAGATGACGCCTGTGTCGATTCCCTATTGGAAGTGGTCGATGGAAAGACGACCGTACCCATCATCTCAGCTGGCAAGGGCAAGTTGAGAGTAAGGAAGAACCAATGTGTAGGGCGAGTTGAACTACTGAACCTTGATGATATTGTTGTTAACCTGGACGTCGCAGAGGATTCGTTTCAGACTAAAAATGAAGAGAAGAGGGAAGGACAAGACCAAATGAAACGTAAGCGCCCCATACTGCCTGAGGACATCAAAGTCAATCATTCTCTGACTTCGAAAGAGAGACAAGAAATCCTAGATGTAGTAAACGAGTATAGAGACTGTTTCGCTCTTGGCATGGAGGAATTAGGGTGCACCGATGTCACCAAGATGGACATTAAGGAGGTTGATGGAAGCAAGCCAGTCTGTCTGAGACCGTATAAGTCGACTGCAAGTGAACGCGAAGCAATCAGGGAGATTGTCAGAGAGTGGAAGGACAATAGAATAGTCACGGAAACTAGATCACCCTACGCTAGTCCCGTCCTACTTGTGAGGAAGAAAACTGGAGATCATCGTCTGGTGGTAGATTATAGGAGACTCAACATTCAAACAGTTAAGGACAAGTTCCCATTACCAAGGATAGACGACCTTCTGGAAGGCCTAAGGAATGCGAAATTCTTCACCACTCTGGATCTGGCGCATGGATATCTGCAGATACCACTGACCGATAAGGCAAAATTAAAGACAGCATTCATCACCCCAGATGATACAGGTCAATTCGAAAGGATGATTTTTGGACTCGCCAACGCACCAGCTGAATTCCAAAGACTGATGCACACTGTCCTAGGTCCGCTGCTGAACAAGAAGGCATTCTGCTATCTCGACGACGTGATTATCCCGGCAAAGGATTGGCGGGAGATGATCGAAAGGTTGAGGGAAGTCCTCGAAAGAATAAGATCAGCGAAGTTGACACTGAAACCCTCCAAATGTGAGTTCGGAAGGAGGGAAGTTGAGTTCTTAGGGTATGTCATCAGTACAGGCGGACTTAAGCCAGGCCCAAGAAAGATCAAGGCGATAGAAGAATTTCCAGAACCCAAGAATGTCCACGACATACGACACTTTCTGGGACTGACGAACTTCTTCAGACGATTTGTAAAGGACTTCGCGAGGAAAGCAGAACCGCTAAGCAGACTTACGAAGAAAGGTTCACAATTTGAATGGAAGGAAGAACAGCGAAGGTCATTTGGAGGACTACGAAAGGATCTGGTCGAATATCCGGTACTAGCTCATTACAACCCTGAACTCAAGACAGAAGTACATTGCGATGCGAGTGCTGAGGGATTAGCAGGAATGGTGCTACAGATGGACGAAGACTGCAAATGGCGCTTGGTCTACTGTGTGAGCAAGAAGACAACAGAGGCCGAGAAGATGTACCACTCAAGCAAATTGGAGCTGATGGCGATAGTGTGGACCTTGGATCGACTACGTCAGTTCCTCGTAGGAATCAAGTTTACAGTGGTTACAGATTGCCAAGCACTGGTCTACATGAACGCGAAGAAGACTACAAATCCTCAGATAGCGCGATGGTACAATCTGATTCAGGAATACGATTTCGAAATTCGACATAAACCAGGGGAGAAGATGGCCCACGTAGACGGAATGAGTAGAGCTCCAGTCGACGACCCTAGAGACACGATGGAGGAAATCGTGGAGAGAAACCTTGAAGTGTGCCTCACAATCACACTGGAAGAACAAATCTTGATGATTCAGCATTCCGACCCTGAATTGAGAGACCTGATCCAGATCTTTCGAAAGGACCCGTGTGATAGGACAGTAGGAGAACAAAATAGAATTAACGACTACAGCTACAAAGGAGGCAGACTTTTCCGCATGGTGAAAAATGGAGAAGAGGAACGAGCCCTGTATGTTATACCCAAAAGTATGAGGAAAAGCTTAGTTGTCAAATTCCATGATCTAATGGGACATTTTGCGACTGATAGGACTGTCAACAAAATTAAGGAATTGTACTGGTTTCCTTCAATGAAGAGGTACGTTCGACGCCATGTGGCTATGTGTCTCGAGTGTCTATTTAACAAAGTTCCCGGTGGAAAACAACAAGGCTTCCTACATCCCATTAAGTCAGGCAAGAGACCGTTTTCCATCGTACACATGGACCACGTAGGCCCCTTCGTGAGAAGTACAAAAGGTAACCAGGAACTTTTAGTGATTGTCGATAATCTGACAAGATTTGTCCGATTAAGCCCTGTAAGGAATACATCGACGCAGAACGTCCTGAAGGTAATGAAAAGTTTTGTGAATGATTTCGGACTACCTGACAAGATCATCAGCGACAGAGGGTCATATTTTACCTCAAGGCAATTTGAAGAATTCTGTCGAGGAAATGGAATACATCATACTCTGAACTCTACGAAACATCCGCAAGGGAACGGGATGGTCGAAAGAGTGAACCGAACAGTATTGTCCACTATAGCAACCAGTATCGAGGATCCGCGACGGAAGGATTGGGACCTGAAGATCAAGGAGGTAGAGCGAGACCTGAACAATGCGGTGAACAAGACGACGAATAAAACACCGTTCGAAACACTCCACGGCTATTCCCCTCGATTCCACGATGGGATACTTAGAAGATTAGCCGACGAAGACGTGGACCCATGGACCGAGCCGGATAGAATTCAAGAGAGTGTGAGAACCCAAATTGAGAATAAACAAGAAATTATGAAGACATACTACGATAAGAAGAAGTGCCGTACAATCCAATTCGAAGTAGGAGAAATTGTAGTGATGAGGCATGTACCCAAAATGACGGGTGAACCAACCAAGGCACAACCCAAATATCGAGGACCTTTGATAATTACCGAGGTTCTGCCAAGCGACACGTATAGAGTGATTCAGTTAAGCGAAAGAACCAGTGGACGGTTCTACACGACAACGGCCCATATCAGTCAACTGAAGTCTTGGCACAGTGAAGAAGATGATTCAGCTACAGAAGAAAGTCCGGACGAGGAGCCAGAAGTAGAAGATACCCCCCGACGCAACCCACGACGTTCCTGCAACGCAAGGTTCAATCGAGGACGATTGAAATCCAGGAATGGCCGAATGTAGGCGCCATCCCGACCAGAGAGCCACAGATAAACAGATTATAAACGCACAGAATATAGAATCCGAGCTCCCCAGTAGAAGGAATACCCGGAAGACGACGGTACTCTCTGTTATATGTGTTGTTCATTTTATGTTTTTGTTTTAATAAACGCTACTGATTTATTTCATTGGATCCTCTCTTTCTTTTTCTCAGTAAGAAACGCCTACGGAAGCCAACAATATATATATGTATAAAAATGAATTTTTGTATGTTTGTCTGTCTGTATGTCCGGTATACAAATTCGCAGTAGTTCACTAATTCAAACCAAAATTTCCATACATAGGTAAAAGAATACGAGGAAGACGATAGGCTATTTAAAAAATATATATATAAATCAATTATTAAAACTATATATTTTTAGTCAGAAAATGATAATGACGATATTGCTGTATCATGTTTGATTATCAGATACAAAATTATATCGGGAAAAATTCCAAAAAGCAGAGACAACGGGTGAAACCAGTTCATTATTTTGTATGCAGGAACAAAATTCTAACAGAAAAACACTTATTCGAGCAGAAAACAAAAGCCAGATCATCTTTTTATAAAAATATCGCTTCTCAGACACAAAGTTTGGAGCGGGACGTTTCACAAGAGTGACATCCACGGCGCCAATTTATAATTGTAACGAATAGTATTTGAATAGGGTACATTTAATAAGGTAAAACCCGGGCTTTGCCCGGGTCATTCGGCTAGTATTTACATATAAAATAATATAACATTTAGTTTTGTTTTAGCATATAATTATTTTTCCTATATACATCGTTTTATACAATACATTTTTACATGATATTTGTCACTAACAATCTACCCTTTACCTCATTCGCGTTATACAAGTTTTATTTCGTACAACGCGAATTCCTATAACGCGATTTCATACAACACGGAACACATTAATTGGAGGAGTTTATTTTAATAGGAGAGTTTACTGTAGTCCCTTCCCGCATCTATACATAATTTCTATCTCTTCTCCCATGATTTAAAACATTTAGAAAAGGCATCTTTCGGGATTTTCTTCAAGACCTTTTTCGAATCCGCTATGATGGACTCTCTAGTGTCAAATCTCCTTCCTTTTAGAGCCATTTTGAGTTTTGGAAAGAGAAAAAAATCATTTAGAGCTAGGTCTGTGCAATCGGGAGGTTGTTGAATTATTTGGATGCCGTGTTTAGCCAAATAAGTCAGTACAGATGTACCTGTGTGTGGTGGTGCATTATCATGATGGATAATCCAATTTTTGGAACTCCACATTTCATTTCTTTTCAGACGAATTGATTCACGTACACGTCTCATAATGTTCAAATAAGACTCCTTATTGGTTGTTTGACCTTCCTCTAGATATTCATAATGCACAATTTCCTTTTTGTCAAAGAACGTGACCAATAAGACTTTGTTTTTTGACTTGCAAAGTTGGGATTTCTTCGTTTTTGGTTCATCTTTTCCTTTCCACTCCATGGATTGGCGTTTTATTTCCGGCTCATACCTGTAAATCCATGTCTCGTCTCCAGTTATTACTTCTTCCTTCCAATTAGGGTTTTCTTCCACCATTTCAAGCATTTTTTTTGGCAACTTCAACGCGATTCTCCTTTTGTTGGATTGTGAACATTTTAGGGACAAATTTTAAAGGTGTCTTCTTTAACTGCAAGTCTTCTTTAATTATCGATCCAACTAATTATTTTGATATCCCTGTTTCTTCTTCAATGTCCCGTTACCCTATTCGTGGATTTTCTTTTATCAAATTTAAAATTTGGCTCACCTTTTCAGGGTTCCTGTGCAGAATTGGACTCCAACACGCTTCTCATCTTTCACCGATTCCATTCTATTTTTAAATCGTGAAAACCATCTAAATGTGGTGGGTTTATTTACATTTTTTTTTCCAAATGCCAATTTCAAAAAATATAAAGTTTCTGAAGCCGATTTCCCAATTTTGTAGGAAAATTTAATACAAATTCGTTGTTATAATTTTCTATCCATTACAAATCAGAAGTTGTTATGCAAGGCGTTCTTTTTACTGATGTAAAAAAAAAAAAAAAAACATTTACATCAACTTCTCTCGACAGAAAGTGTTTACTCTAGTCCTACTCAAAACCCAATAAATAAACATATTTACAATTTAATTATTTTTATACGTCTGCGTAACTCTAAGTCCATTTACATCAACTACTATAAGTATTTGCTCCAACAGACATAATAAAAAAGGGAACAATCTTCTTGCCTTCGATTTCATTCACAAATATGTAATGTTTTAATCGTTGAATATAATTTAAAAAAAAAAACATTTACATCAACTAGTTATTTATTGGCGAATCGTGTTTGTGGTCATTTACATCATTTACAAGCTTACAATTTATCGACTGCGCGCGCAATCACGCGATGTGATATACCGCAGTGTAGCTGAAGCTTTCTATATTTTTGATAGACTTTAAAAAATATATTATCATTTCATTTTTTCTTTGTTTTTGACTGGTCTCATTATTTATTGGACACACCTTGTATATTCGCAGTAGTCTTTCATGAGAGACTGCTTAATATAATATCAAATCAGGTCTCTATAAGAGGTAATCTCTTATTTGCCTTTCTATTCATGTTGAAAGACTCCCCATGTCTTTTTTTTTATTTGACGAGTTTCTGAAAAGGGGCCCCTGCACCAGGTGAAACTAAATTTAGCTAATGTTATTGCAGTGTCTTAGAGGAGACTGTTCTGTGTATATCTCTTTATATTAAAGGTGTGTGTATAAGGTATGTATATAAGGTTGTCCCAAAAGTTTGTGTTTTTCTTAAAACGTTGTTTTTATTGTGAAGATAGAGGCTGCCTGGCCGGCATTCATATTTCTTGAAAAAATATACTTCGGCCAGTATAAATCTTTTTATTACCTCGACATTTCGACAAAAAGCTTTTGTCCTCGTCAGGAGCAAACAAAAATTAAAACATTTAGCAAGGCGTTAAAAATTATTCTAAGGCTCTAAGGGCGTTCTCACGCGATATTCGAAATTTTATACAACATCTAAAGCACGAGTCAAAAATAAATATTTAACTCACAAAAGACTATGATCTTTGAAATGAAATTATGATATACATATATATATTAAGAAATTATAAACAAAAATAAATATTAAAAAATAATAATAACATTTAAAATAGTTCATTGTTGTTTTTATTATTACGTGGCGAATAAGATTATTACGGCGAATACATTTCTTTATTTCTTTATTTCGACTTAGAGCGCTATGTCACCCTAGGGACACTTGCACTTTAAACATAAACAAAAATTTCGAAAGGAAATAAAGAAAGATATTTGAATATGTACAGAATTAGAATGTAAGTTAGTTAGATGAAAAGATAAAAAAATATATATATCAACATAATTGATATATGTACAAAGGGTTGGTATGCAAGTTTAATTAAATGTATTCAAATTCGAGAAAATTAATTTACAGATTTAAAAAAAAAAGAAAGTTTTAAGGAATATTTTTGAATGAAAATATGATAGATATTAGAGAATTATTCAATTAAAACAATACTAAAAAGAATTAATTTCTAAAATAAAAGCGTTCCAATAGAATTTAGTTGTTTTTTTTTTTTATAAAATTCGAAATAAATCTGCAAAATGAGTTGAATTTTATATATTTGTCTTTTGTTGAAATTAGATCAAACGGGTTTGATACATTTAGTCCATTGTTTATTCTATACTCTTGGAAGACGGGTCAATTTAGCAGCAGATGAATAGAAGTTTGTTCCTCACATCCACAGAAGCATCTAGAATCTTGCACTGCCTTGATCAATTTTAAAAAGCTTCTAAAATTTCCGTGATTTGTGATAAATTGAGAGTTGTGGAAATTTGCCCGAAAATATTTCGGAATATTAGCGGGAAAAATACTTTGAAATGTTTGGTTAATATTTTTCTTCAATAGTGTCATTTTATATATTCTATAAAATTTTCAATTATGTCTGGAATATCCAAGTCATATCGCTGTTGGTCCTCAATCGATATATTATTCAGTTCATATTTTATATTTCTGGATTCCATATAATCCGTAATCAAAGGAATATTTCAAGGGTATGCAAACAACTATAGCTAGTTGTTTTATAAGTTTGTGTGTGTGTACACCATAATAATATTTGATATTGAAGTGAATATAATTTGTGTATATACTTTTTACTTATATATTTATACCAGACCTCAGATCCATAAGTGAGTATCGGTCTAAAAATTGTTTAGCATAAAATGAGTCTTTTCTTGGTGCTTAGTCCCCAAGATTTGCCACATATCGAAAAAAGTAAATTTTTTAGTCTTTGAGTTCTATTTAGTATATTGTTCAAATGAGGATTAAAATTTAATTTATTCTTCCTTCTATGGTTGGCAAAGGTAATTCCCAAAATTTATATTTATTGAACAAGCGTAATAATATTATTTTTTAATTTAATTTCAAATTTATCTTTATTATGAAAATGTAAAATAGAAGTTTTATCAAGACTTTTTTATTTTTAGTTTGTTTTCTGTACACCAGTCGTCAACTTTTCCGAAATACGCTCAATTGAATTTTTGAGGGTTGCTAAATCTTTATTCCAGCATATTATTGTGACATCATCGACATAAAAAATTATTTCTGAATTTGGTAGTTGTATTTTGGTTAACATATCATTTATTAATATCATCCAAAGCAATGGATACAATGGTCCGCCTTGTGGGCAACCTTTTAATAATGTTTTAGATATTTTTATTCTACTATAATTAAAAATTATTTTCCCATTTTTCAAAAGGGATTGTAAAATTTTGAGCAGGTCAGCAGGCATATTATCTTCATCAATAATTTTGATCAAAGCTGGCCACCACGTATTGTCAAAGGTTCCTTCAATGTCTATTGCAATTAGCGTTACTAATTGTTTCTGCCTATATTCTATTATAGTATCTGTTATTTTATTCAAGCACGTTGTCGTTGATTTTGATTTGACAAATCCATGTTGTTGGGAGCTCAAAAGATTATTACTTCCATAAAATTCATAAATTAGATTTTTCAAATTTATTCAAAAATTTTTGAAAGATTTGAAATCAATGATATAGGTCGATAACTTTTTGTTGATTCTAAATTAGATTTATGTGGTTTAGTAATTACCTTTAGAGCTGCTATTCTCCATTTCTCCGGATAATACCCCTTTTGAATACATATATTAAATAGTTTGCATAACATAAGCATAATTTTTGGGTAAGCACATTTGATCATATTGTTACTTATGTTGTTTAAACCTGGAGCTTTTTTAACATCAGAATTATAAATGATATTCACTATTTTTTTATATATAAGAAATAATATTATAAATATAGATGAAGCGTTATTGCCTTATAATTAATTTATACCTAACTGGCTTTGACCTCATTGTTCGCAGAAGAGCATTAATCGATGCAAAATATTTACATGTAATTCTACTATTCTAAAATATATTATGTCCATAGTTTAGTTAAATACAATTTCTGAGATTCCACCCTTTTCAGTGTTCCGTATATAAGCAGAATGATCCAATACAGTATTAAATCTCTAAAAAAACTGATACCTAGCCCTCCTAATATATTCTTTCATCGCAGTAAGAATTTCAGAAGTTTGTTTTATGTGTAAAAGTAACTTTCGTTCTCAAATTATTTCATTTTCATGAGGACACCAATTAATATTCAACATTACTATGAACATCATTTTGTATCCACTTTCAAATTGTATTTCACTCATCAAACACAACACAAGATTAAAATAAGATACCATCATAATAAATAATATGTGCTTAAGCATTATTCAGTGGCCAAGCATTCACTCGACGAGAAGCCTACCTAAGCAGAGATATAATATTTGATGATAACGAATATTATTTTATTTAAAATTGCATTTTATACATATACACTCAGGTAATATTACACTCGGTAAAGTGGAAGTTTCCCGAGTAATTTGGCTAGTTTATTTTACATACCAGAGAAATATTCAAATATAATATATCTTTTAAATTTTCATTTGTATTAAAAATAAAAAAGGCATATCCTGAACAGGAGCGCATGTGCTTTTCACATGGCAGAACGCCATCTAGTATAACAGAAATCAGCGAAACATTGATTTAGCCTGTTCCCTGATATTTGGCCAACCCATTTCCCTGATAAATCAAGAAAAGCCATCCGAACGCGTTTAGCCATTATTTGTGTGTTGCCTATTTATGATATTTGTTATGATATAGCTCTTATAAATATATGTATATGTTGTATTATATATATGAATAGCTACAGCAATTTTATAGCTAATAGTAATATCATAATTAATAGCTAATATCATTGATTTAAAAGTGGGTCAGGTGTTGATATTAAAAATAAAGAAGGCATCTCCTGACCACGAGCACATGTGCTTTTTAGATGGCAGAGCGCCATCTAGTGGAGCAAGAATGAACTAAACTTTATTTAGCTTGCTCCGTGATATTTGGCCAACCCAATTTCTTGATAAATCAAGAAAAGCCATCCACGAACGCGTTTCGCGCTGTTGGCGCTCGTCAGCGTGGAGTAGGCTGTAACCACTAGATGGCGCTCTGCCATCTAAAAAGCACATGTGCTCGTGGACAGGAGATGCCTTCTTTATTTTGAATATCAACACCTGACCCACTTATCTTTTAATTTTTTTCTATTGTTTTCTCATGTGTTAAGCGTCTTTACGCAAATTTGGCCTTAAATACCCATTTCTTGATTTCTCAGAAAGCCATTGGGTCCAAAAAATATTTTTGGATGCAGTGGTTACAGCCTACTCCACGCTGACGAGCGCCAACAGCGCGAAACGCGTTCGTGGATGGCTTTTCTTGATTTATCAAGAAATTGGGTTGGCCAAATATCACGGAGCAAGCTAAATAAACGTTTAGTTTATTCTTGCTCCACTAGATGTCGCTCTGCCATCTAAAAAGCGCATGTGCTCGTGGTCAGAAGATGCCTTCTTTATTTTTAATATATATATATATATAGTATAAAACCTATATAATAAAAATATAATAGTGATTCTATATTTAAAATTTAAAGAGTAAACTGATGAGAATGATAATTTATATCAAGTAGATTTGATTATATTAGCAAGCTAAATCTAAATTAATTATAAAAATAAAGAGTTGTTTAGTTTTATAGTTTAGTTTTGTATTAAAATTATCTTTATTAATTTGATTATTTAAATTCAAATTATAAAATTTGTAAATTGTTATTATTTAATAGAGAGAGAAAAAAAATTCTTAACTTCTTACACATCATCCATATATATTTATAATTAATAACAATAAAATTTAACAACGTAACGTCTTTTGCAATCGGCTGTTACCCGTCATTTAGACATACTCTAATTTATATATAGAATAATAGAAGTGAGAATATATTTAATAGTATAAATTTTAGTAGTTATAGAGAGAGAAAAGAGAGAAAGACAGAACCATGCACTTCTTTCAAACTAATAATAAGAAAAAAAATGTGTAAAGAAGGTAGATAAGGTTGTTAGTATATATATATATTTTTTATAATTTTATATTCTATCCTTTTTTTTTATAATTTTTTAATTTCTTTATTTTATATTATAAATAAATCTAGTTGTATTTAGCAATATATCTATAATATGAATTAACGTTTGTTATAAATTTGGTTATTATGTTTTGAAACCCTAATGAAACCTTAATAATTTACCTTTTTAAAGGAAAATTAAAAGATACATAATAATTAAATCAGTTATATTAATATAACTAACTGTAAAGATTATAAAGATTAACTTTCTTCCCTTATCTATTTTCTTTCTTCTTCAGTTGTCTTATTGATCTGAAATTTCTGAGAAAGAAGTCTAATTTTGAAGGGACGAACATGTGTCCCCCCCGCAACAGATGTTAACCAGAAATAGCTGTTTACAGAAGAAGGCGTCACAGATGAGGTAGGTGACAGTTAAAATTTCTTAACACTTGTATTTGTTAAATCGGTGCATATAAATGTTTCACTAAAACAACTTAATATTAACACATAAAATCCGGTCGAAGAGAAATCTATGGAATTATAGAGCAGGAGTGAAATGTCGCTGGATTTCTATTTGAAAATCTCCGGTCCAGCAGATTTCTCTTTCCACTAATTAATTCATTTTAATTTTTTTTGTATATGTCTGGTCTACCATTAGGGTTTCAAAAAACATAATAATCAAATTTATAACAAAAGATAATTCATATTATAGATATATTACTAAATACAACTAGATTTATTCATATTATAAAATAAAAATTTTAAAAAATTATAAAAAAAAGGATAAAATATAAAATTATAAAAAATATATATATATATACTAACAATCTTATCTACCTTCTTTACACATTTTTTTTTTCTTATTATTAGTTTGAAAAAAGTGCATGGTTCTGTCTTTCTCTCTTTTCTCTATATAACTACTAAAATTTATACTATTAAATATATTCTCACTTATATTATTCTATATATAAATTAGAGTATGTCTAAATGACGGGTAACAGCCGATTGCAAAAGACGTTACGTTGTTAAATTTTATTGTTATTAATTATAAATATATATGGATGATGTGTAAGAAGTTAAGAATTTTTTTTTTCTCTCTCTATTAAATAATAACAATTTACAAATTTTATAATTTGAATTTAAATAATCAAAGTAATAAAGATAATTTTAATACAAAACTAAACTATAAAACTAAACAACTATTTATTTATATATATATATATATATATATATATATATATGGAAAATTTGCCGGGAGGAAATTAATCCATGGAAGCAATGGTCGCCTCTCCCGTCAGAATAAACGTCAGAATCTGACGCCATTTATTGACCGTCGCCGCAACTAGCGGCATCGGGTAGGTGACAAAGCCACAACACCCACTTTGGCAAACTGATAAGCGTCCACCTAGAGACCATGGTTTCGGGCTAATGGCCCTCGTCAGTCTAGGGCGGACTTTATTCCATGAGATCCACACGGGATCTAATGGAATCCTCACAATCTACCAAAGAGGTGTTTTGCTGGCAAAGTGGCTGGGCCAAATCTATTGGCAAAACATAGATGGAAAATTTCCCGGGAGGAAATTAATCCATGGAAGCAATGGTCGCCTCTCCTGTCAAAATTAACGTCAAAATCTGACGCCATCTATTGACCGTCGCCGCAACTAGCGGCATCGGGTCGGTGACAAAGCCACAACACCCACTTTGGCAAACTGATAAGCGTCCACCTAGAGACCATGGTTTCGGGCTAATGGCCCTCGTCAGTCTAGGGCGGACTTTATTCCATGAGATCCACACGGGATCTAATGGAATCCTCACAATCTACAAAAGAGGTGTTTTGCTGGCAATGTGGCTGGGCCAAATCTATTGGCAAAAATTTCCTCCCGGCAAATTTTCCATCTATGTTTTGCCAATAGATTTGGCCCAGTCACATTGCCAGCAAAACACCTCTTTGGTAAATTGTGAGGATTCCATTAGATCCCGTGTGGATCTCATGGAATAAAGTCCGCCCTAGACTGACGAGGGCCATTAGTCCGAAACCATGGTCTCTAGGTGGACGCTTATCAGTTTGCCAAAGTGGGTGTTGTGGCTTTGTCACCGACCCGATGCCGCTAGTTGCGGCGACGGTCAATAGATGGCGTCAGATTCTGACGTTTATTTTGACGGGAGAGGCGACCATTGCTTCCATATATATATATATATATATATATATACACCAAAGCGTTATCCCTCCCTTTAAAGCTACATAAAACAATGATTTATCAGTCCTAGAGTGCAGAACATCAGGTCGAATAAGCTACTACTCCAGTAATGGCAAATTCAGACGAAAGCCTACTTGTATATAATGATATATTTTTGTGTTTTCCTCGAAAATATTGATCTAAAAACTATTAGTAAAATCTATATATATATATATAATTGAATGTCTATATGTTAGTACTCTATAGATTCAAAAACCATACTCCAATCGCCGTGAAAATATGGGATATTATTAGGTATATCCCCGGGAAGGTTTTTGAAAAATAATTTCTTGAATATCTTGAATATCCTTAGAGTTATTTGCAGATTTGTAGATTTAACTCGCAAGCAGCGCCCCCATTGCGACGGAGATCGGCTTAGGTTTTGGCAGGAAGTCTGCTCCACGCTTGATGACCTTGGGTCTTTCAGGGCTAATATACAAGGTATGTCCCATAAGTTCCCGGACTGGGTCCATAAAAAAAAGGTAAGGTATTTTAAAAAAAATTATTAAAACTTTTTAAAGTAATTCCCCCTTGCTTCAACGCACCTGCGCCATCGTTTCCCCAAATTGTCGAAACAGTTTTTATAGAGCTCTTTTGGAATGCTCTTCAATGCCAACAGCGATTTTTCTATTATGTCATCCCTGGTGTCAAAATGTCTTCCTTTTAGAACTGCTTTAAGTTTGGGGAACAGGAAAAAGTCATTTGGTGCGATATCTGGGGAATAGGGTGGTTGAGGTAGGATTTCTGTCCCGTTTTTAGCCAAAAAAACTCGTCACCAAGTGCGCTGTGTGAGAATGGGCATTGTTATGGTGTAGGATCCAGTCACCATTAGGCCATTTTTCTGGCATTTTTTTCGAATCGGTTCCCTTAGATGGCGAAGAATGTCCAAATACATTTCCTTAATAACCGTTTGGCCTGCAGGAAGATACTCGTGATGAACAATGCCCTTGTTATCCAAAAAAGCGACCAGCAACACCTTGTTTCTGGATTTCAATATCCTGGATTTTTTTGGTCTAGGCTCACCCTGACCTCTCCACTCGGCATATTGACGCTTGGTTTCAGGGTCATAGTCATAGACCCATGTCTCGTCGCCTGTGATTATCTTGTCTTTCCATTCCGGATCCGTTCTTGTCATTTCCAACATGTTCTCACAGGTTGCAAGCCGACACAGTTTTTGCTCATTAGTGAGGAATCTTGGGATGAATTTTGCAGGAGTCTTTTTGAGCTTCAAATCTTTGGTTACGATCCTTCCAATCGTTATTTTAGAGATGTCTGTGTCTTGCTCTAGCTCCAGCAAAGTGGTTCGAGGATTTTCTTTTATCAAATCGGTGATTTTTTGCACATTTTGGGCGTCCTTGCCGAGGTTCATCTTCAATGGAAATTCTGCTAGCTTTAAATCTAGAATGCCATTCAAAAACAGTTGTTCTCTTTGGAGAGTCATTGGGGAATACTTTATTAAGCATTTCAAAAGTTTCGGTTGCAGATATTTGAAGTTTCACACAAAATTATATGCAAATCCTCTGCTTCAATTTTTGTTCCATCGTAAAATCGCCGCAGCGCTAGGTGTGACCTTTAAATAAATTAGAATGACCTTGGCGCGCGCTAATGTACCGCCTCGATATTGGTACCACCGTGTTGCCTGATATTTTTTCTATAATAAACAGTCAAATTTATTTACATTTTGCATTTATTTATTTTTTTATGGACCCAGTCCGGGAACTTATGGGACATACCTTGTATTAAGTAAAACGAATTCAAATGTTAGTGCTTTATAATGGCTATAAACTCTTGGCATTTCAATATTAATATATATTTGAATAAAATATTGTAACGTTTTTGTGTTAAATGTTAAAATGTTGTAATGTTAAAATATATTTTTACATTGTTAATTTAATTTGTCATTGTTTTATAATAATGAAGATGCAAATAACATTGATGTTGTTGTGGAAATATATTTATTTACGAAGCTGCTAACCAGAATGAATGATTTTTGAGCCAATTCTTGTTGTTTATTATCGTTTGTTTATTTTAAAAAATTTCATTGTATGTGATGATATAAAATAATTAATTATAAATTTCACAAACGTGACAATATCTTATTTTAAATTTAATAAAGCTTTTAAAAAAAATATGTTTCAGAAATACATTTAAACGCATATAACAATATTTAAATTTATAAACGTTTATAAATCTACATATAGGTAGATTGGATGTTTTCTAGAATGGTTTTAATACATTTTCGTTAGTCAAACCTTTACTCGGGTAAAAACCGGGCGAAGCCGGGTACATTCTCTAAATACAGTTATTTACAAATGTTCGTTTGTGGCAAGATACTATTTCTTCAACTTCAAATTACCGAGTGGACCAATTAATGTTGATTTTATTCAACTTATCAAGTATTTTTAAAAGACCGGGAAAAATTTCAAATTATCGAGAGTATAGACAAGTCTGGAATTAGTAGGGATTGAATGTTCGCTAGAATCGTTTTGACAAATGTTCGTTAGGCGAACTTTTACTCGGGTAAAAACCGGTCGAAGCCGGCCATTTTGAATGTTTACTTAATTGTTGACAGCTGCTTTGCAGGTGTTTTGGATCGTCTTCGATTTTTACCTATTTAAAAAAATGGATCAAAGAACCTGTATCAAATTTTGTGTGAAAAACGAAATTAAGTGTGCGGATGCATTCCGAATGTTGACTGTGGCATACGGAGAAGCTACCTTGGACCGAAGCAACGTTTATCGGTGGTACAAAATGTTATCAGAAGGCCGAGAAGATGTGAACGACGAAGAGCTTGCCGGACGCCCGAGCACTTCAACAACAGACGAAATAATTAATGAAGTGGAGAAAATGATATTGGCCAATCGTCGAATCACCGTTAGAGAAGTTTCTGAGGACCTAAACATATCGATTGGCTCGTGCCATTCGATTTTTATCAATGATTTGGGCATGAGACGGGTCGCCGCGAAATTCGTACCAAAATTGCTCAATTGCGACCAAAAACAGCATCGAATGAACATTGCTAATGAGATGTTGGGCTCAAATATATGTTGGTCGGCTATGCACACCCTCAATATGTAACGAATCTCGCTGATATTTGAACAGGACAGAGATTTAAATCTGGAAAGTTTTTTGTCGCGTTTTAACCAAGAAATATTATAATTAACCATGTACTGAGAAACAATATTTTTTTAGTCAGAAATGATGATGACAATATTGTTGTATCATGCTTGATTTACACAAGAAAATACATTTAGGGGTATATTCACTAAAGCAGAACACGGGCGAATCCAGATAATAATTTTTAGTAGGCAAGAACAAAATTCTACCAGCGAAACATTCACTCGAGCAGAAGACATACGAAGCCAGGTCATTTCTATATATTAAATATATTTTCTCGGCCTTTAGGCTAAGATCATGTAGTATATCTCTAGATATTTATATATACTCGTATATATATTTATATATATATATATATATTAATTAAAAATGCCTATTTTGGATCATAAAGTTTTATTTCCGATATTTCGTGTGGCAACTCGCCAAACTTCTTCGGGGAACAAGATTGTTTTGAATAGCTCGCGTATCAATTCACGAGTATGTACAACTGCTATAAAATTTTAAAATATCTAAAATCTACAATATGCATGTTTATAAATATAATTATTAATAATAAAATGATATATACAATACTAATATATAGAGAATAAATAAATATATACATTTAAAATAAAAGATTTGAAAATCAGTAATTTGTTATATATATAAATGTATAATAGTGGGCTATATGGTCTTAAATTGTAAGTATAATTGAGGAATGTCTATTTTTCGATTGATACTGTTTTTATCTTCTATTGAGGTCCAGCTTTCTAGAAAAAGTCTTGAATGTTTGTCCTTGATATTTTGATATACTATTTCAGTTGAGTCAAAATTTGGTATGTGGTCCTGTTTCAGTGCGTGATCTACTAAAAGGGAAAGAGGGCTATAGTTTTGAAGGGCTGTCCTGTGTTGATTGGTTCTTTCTTCTAGAGTTTTCCCTGTCTCTCCTATGTATGTAGCTGGGCAAGATCGGCACGGGATTCTGTAAATGAGGTTGGATTTTTGACTGTTGTTTGTGTTATGTTTGGTATCGGGATGGCGGAGAAGTGTTTTTAAGTTGGATGGTGTCTGGTATATCGTCTTGATGTTGTATTTCTTGACGATATACCAGACACCATCCAACTTAAAAACACTTCTCCGCCATCCCGATACCAAACATAACACAAACAACAGTCAAAAATCCAACCTCATTTACAGAATCCCGTGCCGATCTTGCCCAGCTACATACATAGGAGAGACAGGGAAAACTCTAGAAGAAAGAACCAATCAACACAGGACAGCCCTTCAAAACTATAGCCCTCTTTCCCTTTTAGTAGATCACGCATATTTTCTAGAAAGCTGGACCTCAATAGAAGATAAAAACAGTATCAATCGAAAAATAGACATTCCTCAATTATACTTACAATTTAAGACCATATAGCCCACTATTATACATTTATATATATAACAAATTACTGATTTTCAAATCTTTTATTTTAAATGTATATATTTATTTATTCTCTATATATTAGTATTGTATATATCATTTTATTATTAATAATTATATTTATAAACATGCATATTGTAGATTTTAGATATTTTAAAATTTTATAGCAGTTGTACATACTCGTGAATTGATACGCGAGCTATTCAAAACAATCTTGTTCCCCGAAGAAGTTTGGCGAGTTGCCACACGAAATATCGGAAATAAAACTTTATGATCCAAAATAGGCATTTTTAATTAATATAATATATGGATTGCTCTATTTTCAAGCATATATATATATATCTTTTTAGAAATCTATTCAGTAGAGAGAGTGGATATGTTTGCTCGAAAAATATATTTAATATATTATATAAATATATAATGTAATGAATATTATTATTATTATTATCATAATATTCTATGTTCCGGAAAATATTTTTCAATAATATTCGTTAGGCAAACTTTCACTCAGATAAAACCCGTGCGAAGCCGGGTACGATTCCGCTAGTATTTTATAAAATAATTTTACCTATTTTTTAATTATAATTCAAAAAGCTTAAACTTTCTAAATAGTATTTATGCTTAAGAGAACATAAATGATTTTGAAAATAGAATATCTTAATAATTAATTAAATAATTTGAATGATATATTGCAAAGGATGTATAAAAAGTATTTAAATAAGTATCTGCATTTTTATCTACAAACAGGATACATTAGCTAGCATCTGTTATTGGAATTTGTGATCATCACTGATGAGTCAGAGCCTCCCAATGTTTTTATCATTGCAATAAAGACAGTAGATGAATGAATTTATTTAAAGAATCATACTCGTCAAAATAATTGAAAATATCAAAATTATTTTGATATATATATTGATTGGATAAAGGTGAAAAATAAAAGAATTTAGATTGTCCCAAATGCAATAACATCCTACTGTTGTATAATGATAAAGGTATTGATAGACACTGGACCATCGGTGATGAACTCACCCACCAACTGGTTTTAAAATATCAATTGAAACATTCAGAGATATTTTTAATCTAATTATTTTCCTATAATTAAAAATATATAGAATTTGAATATATTAATTACTAAACTATATAATACAATATAATGCGATTGTATCGATTGTAAAACGACGTTTGACAAGTTTTACTTCACAAATAATCCTTTCTTACTTCATTCCTAAGGATAGATATAGTAGTTATTTCTCCTTAAAATAAATCACGTTTTTTCTTTCAAAAGATAAATTTGCGGTAAAACTTGTCAAACGTCATTTTACTAAACTATATATTGCGACGTTTTTAAGTAACTTTTTTTTTAATTTTTAAAGTTTCCATGCAAAGTGTTTCTTAATTAAAAAATTGATATTTCTTGTTCAATATTTTATTACTTATTTCTTTCTCTCACACAAGCGGTTTGTTTCGGCTTTTTACGCATTAATTTTATTGAGTTTTAACTCTGAATTATTATGGACGTTGTATTCATTGAAATGAATTTAAAACGCAACGTCAAATATAAATATTTTGCTTAATAGCACTCTTAGCTACTTTTTTTCTAACGAAGCTATCGATTTATCTTTTTTTTTTTATGATTGAAACCTTTACAACCGAAAAAAAATGTGCCATGGAAAAAAAAAGCTATTTTAATTAAAAGATAGGTGCTTTAGCTATTATATATTAATTTTTGCCTAACAAAGATAGATTTATATTAAGAATGTTAATCTCTATTTTTGAAGTGTAAGTTTCTTTTTAAAATAAATTAAATTTCTACTGTCTTTACTGTAATAGTAAAATAATGGAAGGGCCTGGTTAATCAGTGGTGACTCTTCCAGTGGTTTCGCCAATTTAATCTACCATACCGCTGTAATACTAACGGTATTCAGGCCACAAAACCAGCTTCGGGTATTTCAGAGCGTCCACCTGGAGACTTATGGTGTTGGGTCATGGCCCTCGCTAGTCCTAGGCGGGATTTTATGAGATCCAAAAGTGAGTTCTTAATACCTAGGAATTTACTTATTATTGTATCATACTTTGGTAAAGGCAATCACATATATATGAAATGAAACACCTCCATAATTACAGCATACATATACGATCTTAATTATTCTTCAATGAGGAAACTATAATGATGATATTATGCAATTACAATTCATTATTAGTAGGATTACTCGGCTATCATAATCAATCAAATTGTTTTAATTATAAAATGGCGATACATCGAAAACAAACGTCTATAGACTGGTCCCGGAGTTCAATAGAGTAATAAAAGGAACCGATAGTAAGACACTAAAAACAAATAAGGAATCAATTTTATATAAATATTATTGATAGTTAGATATAACCCTAAGTATCGTCTAGTCTTTCTCTAGTTTCACAACGATGTGTTTCTGGCTAACTGTATGTTGATAAAGCTCTAATAAGCCAATGAAGAAAAGTTTGGGATTCTTCGACCTGTTGCGTTAATAATCGATCAAAACCGCCGAATGAACCCTATCTCTATATAGGGTTATTTATTTTCTTGAATTTAGTTGTGTGGAGGCCAAATTTATTGGTTTCTGGTATGATTTGAAGGTATAGGCATTTTCAAGGTATTTGTTTGTAGAGAATCTAATAGATAAAAAAAGATGGTATAGTTTTAACCCGCGACTTCATCGTTAGACGTTTTCGTCAAGAAACATTTTACTGAATTTGTATATCGAACATATTTCTTCTTTAGTAGGCAAACAAAATTTATTTCAACATAGTAAATCGTTCCTTAATGTGTCTATACATGGAAATAAATATTAGAATAGAAAATAAAAGATAGAATTTCTGAGTGCTTATTTTAAAAGAGATTTAGTAGAAAACTTTGTTTATAGAAAGGGTTTTCTTATATTTTGAATATTTGATGCTTTTTGTAAGTAATAAAATTTTCAATATTTTAAAAGTAATCTGAAAATTCGATATTTTTTACCTTTTTAGAAGAATAAACAGTTTATTTAATATATTAAATACATTTTATTTTTATTTTACCTAATTTACATAATTTACATAATTATTTTACATAATATTTTAAATAATTTAGGCGCAATAATTTCTTGTTACGATGAAAATATTCAAATTGGCTTCATATAAAATTATTCTATTATCTAATTCAATAACGTTGTTTATCATCATCAAATTTGGTGACTATAGGATACGTCTGAAAAGTCAGTATTTTATTGAATTTTCTTCTAGAAAACCATTCATTTTTTAAAGTCATCTTTACAATTATGTTAATTCATTTTTTTTCTGAAAATAGAGCAATCCATATTTAATACATTAGATAATAAAAAGGCATATATTGGATTGAATAAATTACTCCTCATATCTACAATATTTTCGATCAAATCCTCCAAAAAATACCTCTGGGAAAACCCCACGATTATAATTGAAAAGCTGAGACAATGGAACCTAATGAAGATCGTTTAAACGACTTGAGGAATAAGCAACAACAACACTTTTTTATATACAGGGTGTGTCCAATAAATAATGAGAACGGTCAAAAACAAAGAAAAAATGAATTTATATATTATTATTTATTTAAGTAACCCAGGTTCCTGGAGCGTACAGAAGTCGCCAACCACCCGGGATGTCCTTCTGAACTAAGTCTTCTTGGATTTATATACAATGCCAGTGGAAGTCCAATTAATGAGGTGTCGCCAGGCAGATTTCTTTCTTGGGAGATTTTCTAGGGATGCTGGACATATGTTGGTGATACCTAGGAGAGTGGCTGTCTGAAATGAATTTATATATATTTTTAAAAGTCTATTAAAAAAATAGGAAGCTTCAGCTACACTGCGGTATATCATATCACGTGATTGCGCGCGCAGTCGATAAATTATGAGCTTGTAAAAAGTAGGCCTTGCATAACAATTTATAATTTGTAATGGATAGAAAATCGAACAACGAATTTGTATTAAGTTTTGCTACAAAATTGGGATATCGGCTTCAGAAATTTCAGATTTGTTGAATTTGGCATTTGGAAATGAAAATGTAAATAAGCCCACCACATTAAGATGGTTTTCACGATTTGAAAATAGAATGGAATCGGTGAAAGATGAAAAGAGTGTTGGACGTTTAATTCTGCACAGGGAACCTGAAAAGGTGAGCCGAATTTCAAATTTGATAAGAGAAAATCCACGAATAGGGTTACGGGACATTGAGGAAGAAACACGGATATCAAAATCATTAGTTGGATCGATAATTAAAGGAGACTTGCAGTTAAAGAAGACACCTTCAAATTTTGCCCCTAAAATGCTCACAATCCAACAAAAGGAGAATCGCGTTGAAGTTGCCAATGCTTTAAATGGTGGAAGAAAACCCTAATTGGAAGGAAAAAGTAATAACTGGAGACGAGACATGGATTTACGGATATGACCCGGAAACAAAAGGCCAATCCATGGAGTGGAAAGGAAAAGATGAACCAAGAACGAAGAAATCCCGACTTTGCAAGTCAAAAAACAAAGTCTTATTGGTCACGTTCTTTGACATAAAGGGAATTGTGCATTATGAATATTTAGAGGAAGGTCAAACAATCAATAAGGAGTCTTATTTAAACATTATGAGACGTGTACGTGAATCAATTCGTCTGAAAAGAAGTGAAATGTGGAGTTCCAAAAATTGGATTATCCATCATGATAATGCACCATCACACACCGCTACTTCTGTACTGACTTATTTAGCTAAACACGGCATCCAAATACTTCAACAACCTCCCGATTGCCCAGACCTAGCTCTAAATGATTTTTTTCTCTTTCCAAAACTCAAAATGGCTCTAAAAGAAAGGAGATTTGACACTAGAGAGTCCATCATAGCGGATTCGAAAAAGGCCTTGAAGAACATTCCTAAAGATGCCTTTTCTAAATGTTTCAAATAATGGGAGAATAGTTGAATTATGTATAGTTGCGGGAGGGTACTATTTTGAAAAATACCAATAATTTTTTTAACCATTCTATTTTTCTTTATTTTTGACCAGTCTCATTATTTATTGGACACACCTTGTATATATTACTAAATAATTATTCTCGTTTAACGCATATATTATTACTAGCCGAATGACCCGGCAACGCCCGTGTTTTACCCGATTGAATGTTTTGATACTATTTGTTACAATTATAAATTGGCGCCTTAAATAAATGCATATGTTAGTTAATAACTATAGCCTATGTGCTTTATCTCTCTATGTACTGTTGGCTTCCGTAGGCCTTTCTTACTGGGAAAAAGCAAGAGAGGATTCCATTAGGTTATTAACTAATATATGCATGTGGTATTATGCTATGCTGGGAAACCTTACTCTTGGGGTTGAAGATTGTTGAAGTGGTGGCGCAGTCGTGGTGTCTGAATGGTAAAGGTTTTCACACAAGGGAAATAAGCCAGAACACTTGATGGGTTGAAATAAAAGGCAACTGGTTTGGAGGAAAGAAAAGCTTAGAGAGAAGGCGGAGCGGGTTTTGACTTATTAATTATCTGATCACATGGCGGTGATTGACTTAGCTACGGGATGAGCGGGGAGGTCTCGAGAGCAGATGTTACCTCGTTGGGAGCGAAGCACTACTATAGGTGTTGTCCCGATGGAAGCGAGTCGACCGACTAACTATCCTAGGTTCTCGATTTAACACCAAGACCTTTCTTCTTTCTAATTGGTAGGAAGATGTCACGTGGCCGTTTTTCTATTGGCTGACCTACTTAGGTGTTGTTTCCTAATTGGTAGGAATATGTCACGTGGCCGTTTTCTATTGGCTGACCTACTTAGGTGTTATCCTCTAATTGGTCTTTGCTGATTTCTTTGTCGGAAGACATTTCCGGCCTTGCCCAGGAAATATTGGTCGTTAAACTCAACTTTTATGATTTCCGCGATCATAAAATTGGTTGTAATTTTATTAATAGTTGTTCTAACTTTAAGCCTCTTTGCTAGGCCTTACTTCTACGCTTTCTGTCCTCCAAACCTTATTCTTTATTAAATCTTTGAAACATACATTGTACATACATATTGGGTCGGGGTTGTATACAGCTCTGTACAAATTATGACAGATGCGCCCCCTACATGTGAAGAATTCAAGAAGGGGTTAGCCTGAGAGAATTCTGTAAAGGGAAAAATAATTTGTGGGAAAATTAGTTGTGGTTATTGAGAGGCTATATACAAGCATTGGTGGTGATATAAGAGGTAAAATAGAATGGTGTGGATGATATAGGTTGAGTATAATTAATAGAAATCAAAAAAATTTAATTGTAAGAAATCAAAATGAATGCTATGGTACATAGTGGGAAAAAGAAATGCCTAACTATATTCTACTCGAAATTGGGAAGGAAATCGAGGGATTTCTATTAGGGCTTTTGAGAAATCAAAAAATAAAAATAAAAAGTTGGAAAAAATCAAAGTGAATGCTTGATGCATGGTGAGAAAAAAAAAGGAAAATGCCTAACCATATTCTACTCGAGATTGGGAATGAAATCGAGGGAGTTCTATTAGGTCTTTTGAGAAATCAATATGAAATAAAAGTTGGAAGAAATCAAAGTAAATGCTTGGTTGCATGGTGAAAAAAAAATGCTTTGTTGCATGGTGAGAAAAAAAAAAGAAAAGTGCTTGTTGCAATGGTAAAAAGGAAATGCCTAACTATATTCTACTCGAAATTGGGAATGGAAATCGAGGGATTTTTATTAGGGCTTTTGAGAAATCAAAAAATAAAAATAAAAAGTTGGAAAAAATCAAAGTGAATGCTTGATGCATGGTGAGAAAAAAAAAGGAAAATGCCTAACCATATTCTACTCGAGATTGGGAATGAAATCGAGGGAGTTCTATTAGGTCTTTTGAGAAATCAATATAAAATAAAAGTTGGAAGAAATCAAAGTAAATGCTTGGTTGCATGGTGAAAAAAAATGCTTTGTTGCATGGTGAGAAAAAAAGAAAACTGCTTGTTGCATGGTAAAAAGGAAATGCCTAACTATATTCTACTCGAAATTGGGAATGGAAATCGAGGGATTTTTATTAGGGCTTTTGAGAAATCAAAAAATAAAATAAAAGTTGGAAGAAATCAAAGTGAATGCTTGATGCATGGTAAAAAAAAAGAAAAGAAAAAGGCTTTTTGTAAATCAAAATAAAATATAATATCTAATTTTAAAAGAAAACCAGTGAGTTTTCGTTGATTTGAAACTACGATAATATAAACTAAGTGGTAAATAAAATGATAATTAATGATTAAAAGTGATAATAAATTGAATAAATTGCTAAATTGATTAAATCTTTTAATTTTAATTTGAAAAAAAAAATAGTGAAAATGGTTTATATCAACAATAAGGTGTATTGGTTTGAACCCGTTGTGTATCTACATGCCCTGATCTAAATGTTTTAATTGCTCAATTATTCCCTATAAATTTTTTATCTCATCTGTAGCGACACTTAGGTGGAAACGTGATCCTAGCCCTCAAGTGCGCGTTTATGCTATGTGTACAGGAGACATTGAAATCTATATAACCTTTATGTGTATTTTTGTCTTTGTGTGTATTGTGAAAAATGTTAGAAGTTTTTTGTGTAAGAAATGTGTGAGCGAATTCTATGTGTTGTCGAGATCCTAAGGTCTGTGATATCTACGTGTAGGTGGAATATGTAATGTTTTTTGGGAGTCTGTAAAGTAATTATGATTAGTTATAATAGGGAAGGGAACTCATTTAGGATGTTTGTGTGTGTACCTTGTTTAATTTTCTTGTGATAAGGCGATTGGACTACATTTTGCAAAAGTCGGTATGTAGTTCGAATTGGAATCCAAGATTGGTGACCTATTTTTATGTGTCGGCCAAAAGAGAGGGAATGAAATTGGATGACATATAGAAGTTCTCAGCTTGACCTCGATTTAGCTGCTGGTCGAGGGAGGTGGTAATTAGAAACCGGACATGGGGACTTCCACCCCCTGTTTGCATACGGCTAGTTGCTCGAGTTTATGGCCTCGCGGAACTACGTTTCCTGTCCGCCTAATTGTTTTTAGGTGCGACTCGGATCTTGTTACCGGTGTGGGATTTCTTTCTTTCTCGACACTGGTTTGTTACTTTCAGTTACTTCTATCTTCTCGGAATTTATTTAAATTTTCTGCAACAATGCTTCCTAATATTACAACAAGCTTTACGAATGCTTGTCCAAAATGAAAAACTGCTTCTTGCAGTTCGAAAACCCTAGGGGAGGGCATGGTATAGATAAACAAATAACTAAGAAATAAAACTGGGATATATTTGTAGGGTAGGACTAGCAGACAAAGGATAAAAATCAGATGAAAGATAGGGTATTGACCCATGTTCTTCCATATTGTTATAAATGTTGATTCTGAAATATTTGTTCGAACCTTATTCATTGTTGGCCGTTCAATTTCGCACTGCTTGCTATCTTTGGGGAGTGGTGTGTTATGATTGAACTGGTTGTCGGGTTCGCAGCTCTCCTGTTTGATCGTCAATGATTTTATTAGAGATATGTCGGCGGTAATTGGTTTAAGTGGAGATGTGTAAGCGTTTCTCTGACGTAGGTGATGTAATTTCGGCATTGTTTGTATTTTGAAAATCCGGATGTTGTATCCATTTATTAAATCGAATGGTCGTTGTGACTTTAGTAAAAAATGCTACTCAGTGATATTAGAGTGGAATTGAGTGAAATTGAGGCTTCGGCGTGGACACGTTTTGAGGTGATAAGCGTCACAGGCGTGTTGAAGGCGTCTTTGGCCTGAAGTGAAAATTTTGTGGTGTGACCTGTGACACGAATCGAAAAAAAAAATTGTGAATGAAAAGGTGTCACGTGAAGCCTTTGTTTGTACAAAATTTTTATCCTGTTCTCACTATGAACAACAAATTTATTAAAGTCATGGGTGCTGGTTGTACGAACATATATCGAGATTTTTATTGTTAGTGTATATGGCACTTTTTAATGTGAAAATTTTTAGTGTTTTGGGTAGACGAGATGATTGTTATTAACGGTTGTGCATGCTTGGCTGGTTGTTGTCGTCTTTTGGCGCGAGTGTCGCGCTTGTTGGGCGGGTTGTGCGTGTGTTGTTAGCGTGAGGCATGTTGTTAGCGTGAAAAACTGTCCTGTTGGATGGATGTCGTCTGTGTTTTGTTATGAGGTACATTTGTGTGAGATTGTTGCGTGACGACGTACGGTCACGTATGGATTTTGTGTAGTGATTGTGTGAGCTGTGCGGTTGTATGGACACGTTTTTGGGTATTATTGGGATTGTAGGTTGAAACCGTTGTGGCTTTATGAGTTGAGAGCATATAGTACTGGCAATGGGGTTGAGTGAAAAGTTGCGTGGTGTGAGGTTAGAATGGTGGCATATAAAGAGTTGTAGTTGGTTCAATGAATGCAGGCAAGGGTTGTCCTGTGTGACAAATTTGGTCGCAGTGCAAGTCCTCTCGGACAGGTTTGGCCTAGCCCGTGCGTGCATTCATTGGATACAAAGGTTAGATATGGTTAAAAGGGGTAGGTAGGATTAGATATGAGTCCAAGGCCAATTTCTTGACGTCATAGGGTGCCTACCTCAGTTCAACAGGTCTCCTCTGGAACGTCTTGGCTTGGGTTGGTTGGCTTGGGAATCGGGACTGCTTGCGCGGTCCGCGGAATTGAAGGGAAGTCCGGTACTGGGATATCGTTTTTTTGGGACTGTTTGCACCGTCCTGGGTCGCGGGGATTACTTTCGGGTGCGGTGTACGGATACGGCATGGCGGTGGATGACTCCTCGGTGGTCGGTGTCCGGCCACGTTGACACTTGTCTGGGGTGGTGGTACGGGCGTCATATCTCCCGGGGGTGGGACTCCGGAACTCCGTCTCACCTTGCGTGGCGTTGACTCGTAGGAGGGTCACGGTCATCTGCCATATGATGGCCGCTAGAAGGCGCCTGGTCGCCTCGCTTCTTGCCAGCTTCTTTCCGCTCGTTGCCAGTTTCTTCCTTCTCGGTTTGTCATTGCCGTTTGTTTTGCTTGCGTCCTGGTTACTTTCCACCATGATCCTGTCGACTTTCAATAGCTGTGGTATTATGCTATGCTGGGAAACCTTACTCTTGGGGTTGAAGATTGTTGAAGTGGTGGCGCAGTCGTGGTGTCTGAATGGTAAAGGTTTTCACACAAGGGAAATAAGCCAGAACACTTGATGGGTTGAAATAAAAGGCAACTGGTTTGGAGGAAAGAAAAGCTTAGAGAGAAGGCGGAGCGGGTTTTGACTTATTAATTATCTGATCACATGGCGGTGATTGACTTAGCTACGGGATGAGCGGGGAGGTCTCGAGAGCAGATGTTACCTCGTTGGGAGCGAAGCACTACTATAGGTGTTGTCCCGATGGAAGCGAGTCGACCGACTAACTATCCTAGGTTCTCGATTTAACACCAAGACCTTTCTTCTTTCTAATTGGTAGGAAGATGTCACGTGGCCGTTTTTCTATTGGCTGACCTACTTAGGTGTTGTTTCCTAATTGGTAGGAATATGTCACGTAGCCGTTTTCTATTGGCTGACCTACTTAGGTGTTATCCTCTAATTGGTCTTTGCTGATTTCTTTGTCGGAAGACATTTCCGGCCTTGCCCAGGAAATATTGGTCGTTAAACTCAACTTTTATGATTTCCGCGATCATAAAATTGGTTGTAATTTTATTAATAGTTGTTCTAACTTTAAGCCTCTTTGCTAGGCCTTACTTCTACGCTTTCTGTCCTCCAAACCTTATTCTTTATTAAATCTTTGAAACATACATTGTACATACATATTGGGTCGGGGTTGTATACAGCTCTGTACAAATTATGACATGCATTTATTTAAGAAGCGACCCGCTCCAACACAATAGTTACAAAAACGAAAAGGCGAGTGGGGGGGGGGGGCTCATGATGGGGGGGGGGGCAAAGGTGGCGTGATCGTAGCCAACCAATAGGAGGGCGCCATTCCAAAAAAAAAAAGCAAACGGTGACAGAGACGAAAAAGAATTGATAACGCTCGTAACTGTATATAGAATAATTTGAATATTTTAAGAAAAAAAAGCATATACCTATTATGCAAATAAGTTGTTGATGGCTTGCGCCATATGTCGAAATAAATACAAGTACTTGTATCAACTAAACGTTGATTTTTAATTATTCTATATAATATCGGATAAATATCGTTTATTGAAAAAACAAAGCCATCTACCATCGCGTTTTAGGCCGTTGACTCTCCACAGCGTGGTGTGGACTGTACATCAACGACTAAAAATGCGGGTCCGAAAGGCCACTTGTAAAAAACGATGGTTAAATATCCATTTTTGGAATGAAACTGTGCTTGGATCAGGCGGATAAATTAGAAAAAAGAATAATCTCTTACAACTGAAAGTTGCTGATCTGACAATATCACCTCTGTACTATTTTCATTAAGTTATTTGGTTTATAGAATTGGCCAAGGTATATGATAAGTATATAAAAACAATATGAAATAATTGCATGATAAATTATATCAAATACTTTTGTTCATTTTTCCAGCACTGGTATTTATAATCGAAGGTTTTATATATTCAGAACTAATATATATATATATATAGTATTATAGTATTTGAAAGCATAGGTTTCTTTAATCATTTTCCTCTATATTTATTGTTAATTATCTTCTAAGTTATCTATATTTTCCTTTTTTTGTATAAAATATATATTTTCATTTTACACTTAAACATAAAAAAGATACGATTTAATAACAATAATAAAAATGCTTAAATACGAATATATTAAAAATTATGGAATAAGATAAAAAAGGCATAAATTAGTTTTATCTAATAAAATAATAACAAAAGAAATGAATTGCGAAGTACATCCTTTTGGACAAAAGAACAAGAGAACAGTTGGCCACATTCAATTGATCTAATTGATAATCAATATTTTACTCGCCCAATTTTATGTCGCCATTTATTTGCCAAACCGATCAATTATAATTTTAATCAGCCCAGAACCATTGATCAACACTTGTAAGCTACAGGTGTTAGAGCTCTCTCGATCTGTTACAATGTATTTTCTTTTTTACTCCCTTTTTATTATTATTAAAACTTCATATTCAATTGATTTTATGGTTAACATTATTGGGTCATGCATTTATTACAAAAGAAAAGGCGTTTCACCTTTGAAATATAACAGGTGTTCGTTACATAATCTATTTTTACAGATATATGTTGAATTTAATATTAAAATTTAATAAATATTTGGTAATTTAGAAATAAATTATTTTTATTTAAATCATTAGAAACTGAGTATGTCAGTTTTTTCTCAATATGAGAATAAAACAACAGGTATATATGGTGATTTGAACCAACACCATTATATTGTATATAATATAACAAGATCCTCATGTTGTATAATCGAAATACTTCTCTTAATAATTATATGCATGATTGACAGGTGTCATTATATCATAGAATGTACTGTACTTTGTACAAACTGAGAATAAATAAATTAAACTCTGTAATATATTAAGAGTTGAGCTAAAGCAAGAGATTGAGATAGACGTCCAACGAGGCCTAGAAGATGACAGGGCGTTGCCAGTGTACAATATCGCTTCCGATCCACGCCCTTGTTGCATCTGCTGAAATCCAATACTTCCTCTCGACAAAGATATATAAAGCTGTCAATTCGCGGAAATAAATAGTCACTTCACCATCAGCGGTAGCCCTCGTTACTTCATCTTCTGATGCTCGACCATGCCGTAGATCAGTAATAAAACTTCTTATCTCTCTATCTTTCGCTGCTTAGCTCGACTCCTATCTGGTAACGGAACTTTCATAATACAACTGTTTCTCTTCGTTTTTTGTGAGGACATTCCCAAGCTTTCAAATCTGCCTCGACCACGACTGCCTGTACAATGTTAGAACTGCTAAAGTTCTTCCAAGGTGCAGAGAGGTACTGAAAAACTCTCCACGCCCTGACTGTCCCTCTCGAATACGACAGGTTTGCCCTTCTCGGTTACCATACCACAGCAAGATACCCTCGGTTATCACATATACATTTTATTTGTTGATTGTAAATTTCAAATATTTATTATTGTTGTGATATACAATTGTCAAAATATTTTTAGGAGCAATGTTCCTTCAAATTTCACTGTCCTGAGTGATGTGGAATAATTGTGAGAAAACATACTGCATTCTAGATATAGAATCTGATTGATGAATCATAGAAGCTGCTTTGTTTTTATTTTACTTTTCTTCTACAAGTAGACCATATTCGATGCTCTCACCCTTATATTGTAAATAGCTTTAGACCGTAAACGACAAATAATACAAATAATATGGAATTTTTAAGGCCAGCAGCAAGCCTTCGCTCTTTTTATATACTATTTACAACAGTAGTCAAAAACAATTCGATTCAACAAATGATTGCCAAATGTGTTCTCCACACAAAGCCAAGCCACTATGACCGCGCGGCGTGCAGTTAAAAGTCCAAACTAGGCCGGTCAAAGTCCTCATTTAAAAAATAATGATAGCATTATCAAGAATATTTTGAAGGGAATATTTTCGTATTAAGTGAATAGAGTTGAAGAAAATAAACGAAGGTGTTTCGGTTTCAAGAAGGAAATTATACATATTTTGGAAAGCTATAGCACTATTAAAATATAAATGTAAAATACATTCAGATAGAGAGATATATATGTTCCAATGTACGCAATGGCAGATATATTTTCTAACTTACCCTCATACGCCATAATAATAAATATTTTTACCACTAATGAGTATTAGTTTAAATAATCAACTCTCTTGGGAAAAGAAACTTCGATGACAGAAACATAATAATAGAAACTACATCTAAACATTATTTCAATATATTTATCAGCACTTGAAATGAGATTATAAAAAGAGGGTTTATTCCTCTGCTGTAGCCTAAATAGATAATTCTCCCTATTTTCTTAAAAGAAAATCCTGAAAATTTCTCAAATTATCGAAAAATCGCTCTAATAAGCAATCTCTCTTTTAGGCTATTCGTATTGCTACTCTAAGTTAGACTGAACAAATAGATGGAGTATAGGTATATCCAATCATTAAACAAATCTAGATTCATAAGAGAGCGTCAACTTTACTATTCCACTTTAATTTCAAGGATTCAATTCGCGGCGAAAGGAGAACACTATATGCATTCTCTCTATATCTCGCTCTCTTCTTCGATTTAAGAAATTTTTATGATTACAGGGTTTCATTATGCACTTTGAAAGAATCTGGCCGATCTAAATATGAGTAGCAGTATTTTATGAACATGAAGAAGAGTTACTATGATCAGGTGACTCCAGCCGTGAGATAGGATGAGAGTGAATATATAAAGATCCGATTGGAGGTTGTGCATAAAGAGCCTCTGTCTCATATCTTTCATAATATTTCTGAGCGACAAAATTTATTATTTGAAATTGCCAATGAACCAGTTGAATATCTGAGAGATTTTAGAGCTGTTTACCTCATTCTTCACGTCAATAATATTGTTCCCATAGAGGAAATTAGAAAACCTGCAATCAATATAATAAAGAAATACTTAGAAGTTAATTACTTAACGCTTAATGAAACTAAGTTCCAAATGATTGTTTGCTATAATGGACTTACACAATCCGACAAATTGTTTTCGCGGAAACGACCATTAGATCGAGATATATACCTACCTAGGCTAACTGCTTTCTACACCTGCTATATACACCTGCCGTGCTAGAATTTGATAGCAAATCTATCGCTGCAAAAATGGACTATCTGAAATCTTAAACGAATTAAACAAAATAAGCAGCATTTAAGCAAAGTTTCAGCCTCCCCTTTCTACTCCCCGTGATGTTATTAAACCCAAGCAATATCCTGGTGGTGTACACGTTAAACAACAGTGGGGTTACTGATTAGAAAGAAGGTCTAGGAATCGATTCTTGGTCTGTTATAACATTTTGTTTATATTGGTGGTTTTTAAAAATAAATAAAGATATTTTGAAACATACACACACTCTCACCCTCTCTCTCAATATTATACGCTGATAAAGAAGCAATATTTATAAGGTTCCATAATTTACCCCAATAAACTAGTAAGACTATTGATAAGCCATCGTCATAATGGTAAATTTCTGTGATCACCTTGTATTTAAATTAATCCAGATATTTGAAATCGTTAGATATCTCATTGGATATTACATCTACCTACACATTTTAAAGCAGAGTCAAAGCTAGTTCTCCAGATATTTAAGTCATTGTCAATTATTCAAGAATTTAGAGAATGTGAACTTTAAAACTATCGGTTAGAACTTGCAAATGTTGTGTATCCTTGATCGAATCATTGAATATATATATATACGAGGGTCATCCAATAAATAAGTTTCCCTATTTTTTAACAAATAAACCACATTATTTACAATTATGCAGTTATTTTATTTTCATTATACAACTCATAGACTACTTCTCTAAATAATCACCATTTCTGTTCAAACATATTTGGTACCGTTGTAGCAATTTTTAGATACCACTGTTGTACCAAGCCGTGTCCTGTCTTAGTAGCCAGTGGTTCGCCTCCGCCTGCACTTCGTCATCATTCGCAAAGTGCTTGCCTCCAAGGTGCCACTTGAGTACTGGATAAAGATGGAAGTCGCTTGGGGCAAGTTCCGGAGAATGAGGTGGATGTGTGAAAATTTCCCATTTGAAGTTTTCCATAGCCATAACTTTGCCTGCAGAGATTGTGACCTTCGCCTTTTTTGGTGCACTTTCCTCAGGCTTCTTCCACACCATGCTTTGTCGTTTTGTTTCTGGAGTTGAATGATGCACCCAGATTTCATCTCCAGTGACAATACGGGAAAACAGTTGATCTCCATCTCTTTGATGCATTTCCAGGAAAACTCGGGCTGCCTCCATCCGTTGTTGCTTGTGATTTTCCAAGAGCAATCTTGCGACCCATCTTGCGCAGACTTTGCGAAAATCCAAAACATCTGACATGATTGTTCCAATCGAAGAGCGTCTAATTTCGATTCCAGGAGGCAGTCGAATTATTATTTCATCAATGGTGACGCGGCGATCTGCTTCCACCACATTCCGAACAACAGTAACGGCTGCATTGTCCGTAGCAGTAACGGGGCTGCCGCTTCTCTCGTCATCATGCACGTTTTGCCATCCTTCTAAGAACCATGAACGTCATCGGCGAACCAATTTGGAAGCTCATACATTCTTCACCATACACTGACACTGAATTGCGATGAATATTGACCGCAGTTTAATTTTTTTGCCGTAAAAAACGAATTACAGAACGGAGTTCGCAAGTGAACACGTTCACCAGTGGTAGCTCCATGGAAACTGAAGCGCTACGGACTTGCACGTACGAGTTAGCGTGATTTTGAAGGTCACCAGCTTCCAACGCATCCTAGTGACCATTTCATCTATACTAACTAATTTTTACAACGTTTCGTTCGCAGAAAAAAAAATAGGGAAACTTATTTATTGGATGGCCCTCGTATAATCACATCTTCAAAAAATCTTTAAATCAATAACCAAGAACCAGTTATCCAATGACAAAAATCTAGCTTTTGTGACGCAACGTAATTTAACGTAAAAGGTAGCCAAAAAAAAAAAACAACAATCTCAACACCTGTATACACTAATAGATTTAAAAATACAAGAAATAGTAAAATAAAAAATCCGCGATAAGATATATTAAAAGTAGTACTTATCTTTATTCCAGCGAAGAGGGTAGGATCGGACACAGGTATGAGAGGGGATTACCAGACACGGACAAAGCACACAAAAAAAGCGTGGGGCCGCCCTGATAAATATTTTTGCCATCGCAACAGTGTCCATCAAAATAGGCAACTAGATCTTGCTAAAGTGGTACCATCCTGATACACTTTTTGAATCTTCTCAACGTTAGGCCTCTAACTAATTGAAAGTGTGAAGCCGCCCTGATAAATTATTTTAGCCTTCGAAATGTTAAGCCTCTAAAATCCGCCACCAGTTTTTGCAAATTTGGGGCAGACCTGATAAAATCTCTGAGCCTCTGCAACGTTGGGCTTTTGAACCCGAAACCAGAGTTTAAATTCTTTTTGTCTTTTTAAAGTTCGACCCTTTAAACGCGGAGCATAGATCTTGTTGCCAAGAGATATATAGTTTGAGACTTTGCAACGTGCGAATTCTAAAACTATCTGCAAGATAGTGCAGCTATGGTTGCGACCTGATGAATCCCTTAATCTTTCGCAAGTATATTTCTGAAACCAGAGTTGCAGATTTAGCAGCGTCCTTGGAAATTTATTAAGCATTTGCAATGAGCGGTCTCCAAACAGTGAAAAGATATTGTATATTCGGTGTTGACTTGATCCTTTTCTTCGGGTATTTTCAAAGCGGAGCTATATTTTGGAAGCTTAATCTTAGTTTGATTTTGATTAGTTCTCCTTCTTCTTTACATATCTGAGATTGTCGTTTAAAGTCTATTAACTTTCCAGAATTTTACAAAGATTACTTTAAGATACCTAAAAAGAGTCGTGGGCATGGTATTCGGCTAAATATGGACATAGGCTTTGAAAAGTGTATAATAATATATAAATATATTTTGATCAAGAAATGCTCTTCCGCAAACATTTTATACAAATCAGTTTACATGATTTAAACATTAGACAAAAATGCATCATTTTCATTAAAAAATCTAACTCTTATAAGCACGATTTTTTTTTACTGAAACAAACTTCCTACTTTCCTTACTGCGGTTAAAATAATTATTAGAAATAATCAGTGGTGAATATACTTGAAACATGGATATTTCTGGTCTCTTATTGGAGGTTCGACAAGTCGATTTTTAAATTTCACAAAGGTGGCGACACAAGGTAGTCGTTCATGAGAGGTTTTGATCTAGTTTGTACACTTTTCATATTAACAATTATTTAAAAACTACATTTTAGAAAATCTTGTAGTATATTTGAATGCATTTTGAAATATAAAATAAAAAAATTTATCTTCTGACGTTGAGCATTTAAATTTATTTGAGGGAAAATATGAGTGGCGAGGAACGATCATCATGAATTTCGAACTTAGTGTAATTTGATATGAATCGACTAATTAACGATTTTTATAAGTGCTCACTAAATGTTTGCCTCTTCTCTCAATATGATCGTGCCCAGTCGTTATTATTTTCACTCATATAAATCTAAATACTATATATGGCACAGAATATATAAAATATTTAATTTTACATTTTTAAGGAATTTAAATAAAAGTTTTTTTAAATGTATTTTTTTATTCAAAATAGCTATTTATTTAATTTTTATCTCCATGAGAATTTACAAAACTTTGAATCAAATATTGAAATATATACGAAATCTAACCAAACTATATAAATATGTCAATATTATATAATTATATGTAAAACCATTCACACATTATAATATTAGAATATATTTTACAAATAATATATATATATATATATATATATATATAAAATACATAACGTTGCGGAAGGATGATATTCATGCAACAAAGAAGGCACCTCTCCCTTTAATTGTGCATCAATCGATTTATTTATTTTTTTGTCCTCTTTTTAGAGATATATATTTTTGAAATATTTTTTATCAGTTTGTATAATAGTTAATATAAAAATATTTTTATAACTTTAGAAATTTATAAAAATATGTAAAATAGTATCCGATTATATTTAACTCGTGTTCTATTTGGCGAATCAAGAAAAGCTAATCACTTACGCATTTCGGTCTGTTGGCCCTCGTCAACGAGTTGCAAGCTGTATTTCAACGACCAAAAAACTGGCCATTCATATTTGGCCAATTCTGAAATAATTTAAATTCAACGAATAGTTGATATTTATTCCGATAGATGACGCAAGCCACTTTCAGTTCCACGATAAGGAGATGCATTTTTCCTAATTTATCCACCTCATCCCAGTACAATTTCACATATACACATTTTAAATATTATATATGTGCCAAAGGTCACCTCTTTCTTTTAAAAATGTGAAAAACAGCGAATTTCTCAATATTCTTTGAACTAACTTTGATTTTTGTAGATGCGGCCGATTTCTTAACTTGTAATAATGTTATAAAATATAAGCCGCTCCAGTACTGATGAGTGGGCATAGCCAGTCGTAACTATGGTACACAAGTTGGCCTTTGACAAAACTGGAGTTTTGACTGATCACATTACTGAGACTACGCGCTTCTAGCAGAAATGATCAAAAATGCCTTTTTTCAATGAATTTTAAAGTGAGAGGTACATTATTTTGGTTTAAAAGAATATCTTTATCCCACAATTTCGCATAATATATATTCTTTTGAAATCATTTGGAATAAATATATAGAGATTGCCATAAATATTATAAAAAAAACAATACAATACCTATATAATGAAAGTATTTAATTCCATCAATATTAACATGGTAATTAATATAAAATATATCTAGAGGTGAAATACACATTGTTTTAATCGTTTAAAGAAAATAACAGCCCTCTATAAAGAGAGAGGAAATAAGGAAATAGAGTGTGTAACTGTTCCAAAGTAAAAGCGGTGGGGAAAGTGAATTAGAGATATTGAGGTCTAAGATTGATTACCAAAATTTCTCCTCTTAGTGAAAACAAATGTCTTGCCCATTTCTTCACAGAGATTAGCTCTTGCTCTTAGAGATTTATTCCTTTCTAAATTCTTCTTATTTTCACTCTGTTTTTTTCTCATTAATTAGAAATTATAAACTGAATAGAATACCTATGAATATATTTGTTGTGAATTTATTTTTCTTTCGTTTGTACTCGTATACCTCTGTAGAAGGGTTTACAGTACCCAAAATCTTGAGAGAACATTTAATAAAGTAAGAAACTTATCTTTGGAGTCTGAGTTTTATTTTAATGAAAATTAATTCCTAAATTATTCAAATTTATAATTTGATAAGTTTTGTGATAATTAGTGCTAAATTTAATTTCTATTAAGAGTTGCTGGAATATTTCCGCTTTTCAGTTTTGAGATTATAATTTCCCTCCGATAAAATTGCTATCAATATATGGTCATATAATTGGAATAGCTATTTTCTCATCTGAATGCTAATTTGAAAAGGAATTTATTCCATGAATGCCTTGTAGGTGTCATGAAATTGAAGCCTGCTAACAAAGGTCATTATTTAAACCATGGTGTCAATGTCAGCGTTCCCAGTTTGCCATAACTGGTAGTGATAGCGTTATCTATCTGAGGCTGATTGATTGTGTGCATAGACGGTGAATATATAGTTCATTTGTGTATTGCTATGCTCCAATGTTCCCCAATTCTTGCAAAAGTCCAACCCCACCAGCGGGCGCAAGTAACCAAACGGGGCTCTGGCACATTTGTAAGTGCAATGGACGAACTGATTTTCACATGTGTAAACATGTGGTGCACTTACAGTAAAGGTAATCGCCAACTTCTGCCCGCCATGAATTCTGCCGGCCTGTACCACCTGTACTAGGGATAATAAAAAATGCTATTTTGGCAGGAGAGGTGACCATTTTATATTTTTTTATTTAGCTTGTTTCCACGTCTGTCTTTCTGTCTATCCACAAATCTTGTAATTATTTTAAATAAACTTACAGATCTTCTAGAAGTATAAAATTTTGTGCTTTGTTCATACATGATGCCATTGCAAGTTGACAGCGTTTCAAACTTCTGGTACTTTCAGACTTTCTAAATTTCTTAAAAAAAAAAAAAAGAAAATGGCCAGGTTGTGTTATTAAATCAAAAATAGGCATATCCTGATCGCTCGTATAAGCATTTTAGATAGCAGAGCGCCACATAGAAGAAAAAAATTCAACGAAACGCTAATTTAGTTTATTTCATCAAATTTGGTTAACCCATTTTCTTGGTGAATCAATAAAAGCCAACCATGTAACCCCTTCGGTTTCTTGATTCTATTCAAAGTGTTGCAGACTGTACCTCAACGTCCAAAGAATCTGCTCAAAGAGGCTTACAGAGAAATTAAGAAAATGTTATTTATATATCTATATATCTAAGTAGTATCTGAAAAGACACTGTGTGTGAATAGAAATGCTATTCCGATAAAAAATTATACGTGATATTTGCCCAACTCAATTTCTTGATAAATCAAGAAAAGCCATCCACGAACGCGTTTCGCGCTGTTGGCGCTCGTCAGCGCGGAGAAGACTTTACCACTGAGATCAAAATGATTTTGGTCCCAGAGGCTTCTTATCACGAAGCAAGTTAAATAAATGTTTAGTTTATTTTTTCTCCACTAGATGGCGCTCTGCCATCTAAAAATCATATGTATTTTGGTCAGGATATGCCTTCATTATTTTAAATATTAACACCAAACCTTTTTATTTTTTATATAGTTTTCTCATATATATAGGAATAAAATAACACTGAAAACACTACTGTTTCGTATTTTGCCCTATTTCTAATGAAACAGAAGACTTTTATTTAAATGACAGAATTCAAATATATAATTAAAAAATATATTATCCCGAATTGAAATATATTCTTACAGGGTCGAGAGAGAGAAAAACATACACACAGCTAAACATTTCCAATGAGAGATGTATATGGATATTTTTGTCCTTTCCTCGAAATCATTGTTTATTGAAGGATTAAGTAGTACATAGCAAATCAATATCAGGTTTACAAAGGAAGACTTTACTTTAAGGAGTCGCTCATAAGAGGATCCACTCAGAAAAGATGAAAAGAGGCATATATAAAAAAAAAGAAAGAGAGTATGATAGCAACGAAATAAGAATTCCGATGTTTCACATCTCACAACGTCCACTACAGAGAGTTACTGACCCGGTTCTTTCAACAGATAATGACATATTGATAGAACGGGTCAGAGTAAAAAAAATAGTTTTGACGAATTACAAGAATAACTTTGTCAGATATATTAAAACGCTTATTTAAAAAAAAAACTATTTTTCGCTCCTAAATATAAGTGGGGAATTGTTTTGATTCACATTTGAAAATGATTGATACTTAATTTTCCCAATACTTTTGAAATTGAAAAATATACTTATTTAATTTAGAGAGAGAGAGAGAATATTCGATTTAATACTATTAAAAGTATTAATTATCATATTAAGCATTTTTAAAAATATATTTTATTTTACGTTCGACGACCCGCTTTAGCCCTTTACATTTGAAATGGCTTTTTGAATAACCAACCGGCAAAAATGCAACTTCCCGAAAAATAATACTGTTAATATTTTCAATTTAACAGCAATATTTCAAAATTATAATACTTGAAGAAACAATATTGAATAATTATTGAAAATTATTATGCATAAATAAAAACTATATTTTAAAATGTTTTGAAAACGATTAGGTAAATAATTAAAAAGGTTTCTGGAAGAGATTATTTTCAAATATTTCTTAAAAATAAAATAAAAAGAAAGAAACTCATCTCCAGAAACCTTTTTAATTATTCAATATATTTCCATCAGATTTAAATCAATTGAATGATTGAGTATACTCAGTCAAAGAAATATGCAAAGTAGAAAGTGAAGGAAAACTTAGACAGAAAACAGCCACAAGATATTTGTAAACTGTAATTTTCGATCTCGAAGACTCAATGAAACCGGCTAATAGTGTGCTCAATAATGATTATCTTCGAAAAAATGAGCATCTTTTAATTTTCCATTTCAATCTTTCAATTTCTAACGAATTTAGCCTTGGTGACAAGTCTGTTACTAATCATTTTCATAACAATTATTTTAACATAAATGCCGAAAAGAGGTCAACATATGTGAAATAAGGGAAAGGCAAGCTTTCAAGATAATAGATAAATTTTCAGTTTTTAAAAATCCAAAGGAGGACAGGTTTTGAAGGCCTATTGGGAAATTGAATCAAAGGTGGATCTTTTTGGCTATTTACAACTGCCAGAGTGAATAGATGCAGCGTGGCATAATTGGTCCATCAGTTTCTCATCAAGATAAGTTTGGAAAGCAGTTAATTGTATGAATTTGGTAGAAATTCAAAAGGATTTTATTCCGGGATTTGTTTACCAAATAGTAAGTTTCTTAATGCAGAAATTTAATGTCAGCAGCAAGACAGAATCTAAGAAGTGCTGAAGAAGACGTATTCGTCTACTTCGAATTTGACTTGATTCATCAAGAGACATTGCTTATCCTCAGTTTTCTAGAATAATTGGATAACAATTTGTAGAACTGGATATGGTGTTTACCTCATCCTCCTCACAGTCCTCTTGCTGCTCCATCTAGTTATGGTCTGTTTCAATCAATAGAAAATTGTCTTCGAGGGTTAAAAATTGTATAATTTATAGCTATTTAGGATTTATATTGAGTTCTTCATAATAAATTCTAAATAGTAGGTTTTTCTGCAGATTCGAAATTTAGATAATCGATTATAGATATTGTTGAAAATGATATATATTTTATATTGAAAATTAGGATTTAGTATTTTCTTTTATTTTTCAACTTAAAAATTAAAAACTTGGCTTATAGGGCTATAAGTAGAACAGCTCGATACAAATTCAGAGCAATATGTTGGATCAAGTTGCCGCACCCGTTCATAACGGTCTATATATTTATTATTATCTAATTGAAAAGTGTTGGCGACGCTGATTCGAACCAAGTGAACATACAGTCAAAGCCAACCTTCCATTTTGATAACGGATCATAATACCAAGTCGTGCTGTAAGCTCTATGTACTGAAGTGACATGTTACAGGAGTGCTATGTCCGGCCATCTGGGACTCCTTCCACTGCTGGCCGCCATCTGTCCCCGGCCGTACCCTCACCGAGCCCTGCCTCGACATCTTCCTCCAATACGACGTTCGTCTCCGACAGGATCCAGGTAGTTTCTTCTTGGTATATAGCGATATACACACCTATTTATATTGTGACTTTATTAGTTTTTACCACATTCAGTTCTTCTCACTTCCTGATTATAAACCTGGTTCTTCGCACGTTTGGAAGAGAATGGAATGTGAATACTTCAATCAGACTTGTTATCTTTCTCATACCTAGCTACGCTACCTACATATAGCCTGCTTATGTTATGATTAATGTTTCTGGCCTGCTATATGCTGTGCAATTCTCATACCTTCTTTTGGTGGACAGTCTGCAGCACAATTCTCTAACCTATCACTTGAGAAGAGCCTACTTTATCAGCTAAACGCCTCTTTGGCATACTCTGGAAAAATCATTTGATGCCTTTAGATCTCATGAAATTAAAGCCTGCCTTAGACTGACTAAGGTCATATTCCCGAAAGCATAGTCTCCAGGTGTGCGGTTTATCAATTTGCCATAGCTGGTATCGTGGCTTTGTAATCGACCCGAGTCCGCTAGATTCTGAAGAATGTCAATAGATGGAGAGCTATAGAATAAGATTTATTCTGACAGAATATCGAAGCTCTTTTTCCATATATCTCTCTACATATAAAGGTCAACGTATCTGTATTTATGCCTCGTATACATATATTTTATGTTATATAAATTTCGAGATGAAAGATAAATTCTATTAAATAGGAATTATTAGCTGATTTTGGAATTCATTAGCATTTGATATCAATGGTTTTCAATTTTGCAAAAATATAATAAAAACAGTTCCAATCACCATTTTCTTTCATTGTGATGATCAAAATATATAATATATAATTGGAAGAAAAGTAATACCTGACTTATTTGAGGCGTGAAAATTAAATAAATAAAATATTACCTATTTACAAATATACAAAAGAATTTGAGCCGTCCAAAGGAATAAACAACAATCCATTTATATAGTGTGAATTCCCGCTATCTGAGGGTCAAGTTCACAGAGGTAGGTTCTAGAAAATATAATTTAAATTAAAATACAGTTAAACCTGTCTCTAGCGCCCCCTCTAAATAGCGCCTCCCTCTCTATAGCGCTCAATTATAAATACGTAGTACGATGCGATTTATATTAAAAGTGGCCTGTCTATACCACCCTATTTTGGTGAGTCCCAAGAGGGGGCGCTATAGACATGTTTAACTGTATAATATTTTATTTAATACATTCAATATTATATTTATTGATACCAATTTCAACTAACCTGAATTTAATATAATCTAAATTGTAAAACTCAGAAATATACCACACATCCAGACAACTTGTTTATCCTCTACCTGCTCGGACCCTAAAAGTATCATGTAATATGTAAATATTTAAACATCAAGTCTAATTTCAACCTTCTTCTATATTGGTGTTCAATTGTTGCCCTTTGTAAGGATGTTATCACCGAAATAAACAATGAAGAAACCTTTACATCGTTTTTCAAATTGAATTTACTTTGTTACATTCTTTATTTTTCATATTTTAGCCACATATAGGAAGAAAATACGCAATGCTTATTTTAAAACCCTGAATCAAATTTTATTTTGTTAAAAATAAGTTTTTTTAAGGCAAACATACCATATCTACAAAAAGGTCAACATCTTGAATTGATTCTAAAGTTACTTATATAATTTTATTTTCCTTGGAAGAAGTCAGTTTTTGAAACACATCCATCATCCTGACAACACAATTCGATAAGACGTGGGGTTTTCCACACTCAAATAAATGAAATATAAACTTTAATCACACAGAAAAAGTTCCAATATGCGACCACCTCCATGAAAGTCAACATTGGTAAATTTTAAAAGATTTGACCAGAAATCTAATGTCTTCCAATGAAAGCCTACTACCAGGAGAGGGCATAAATAAACAAAATAATATATATATCAACATATATATATATATATATATATATATATGTTTAGATCCAATATATATATATATATATTGTGGCGAAGAAATATTTTATTATTTAATTTAATATTATTCAATGAAAATATATTCAACAGATTATAAAAATATATATTAATCTGTATTTGTGAAATCATCTTTAAAATATTTCTTTGCTTGCTTACTTAAGATTCTCTAGCTGTAAATTGTTTTGCTGACTTGTTAATAATTGTCGACTCGTCGCTGTGACGTCATCAATAAATACTTTTATATCTTAGGATATTTCAAGGCTTGATTTCTACGCTACAACTGGTGAAGAAGCTGGATCGATACCCATTCAGAAAAAAACGTAAAATTGATTCGGTTGAGCAAGAAGAAACAACCATGAACATCAAGAAAGAAGCAACAAATCAGGTAGGTTCATTTTTTATACAACATTTACCTAGAAACCTCTCAATGTTCTCTGGTGAGGGTGCTGAAGATCCCCATTACTGGTTGAAAAAGTACGAATGTGTGGCGAAGCATAACCAATGGGATGAAACACTTTGTCTCGCTAACGTTTACTTTTAATTGACCGGCACTGCTCTCAAATGGTTTGAGAACAATGAGGAGAGCATCCTGACATGGATGGAGTTCATGTCCCAGTTAAAATCAGTTTTCGGAAAAAACGAAAACTTGAGGTTACGAGCAGAGAAAACCTTAAAAACTCGCGCACAATTAAAAGGTGAAAGCACCGAATTTTATATTCAAGACGTCCTGCGCCTCTGCAAAGAGGTAGACCCTCATATGAATGAGGAAGATAAAATATCCCATTTGATGAAAGGGATAGCAGAGGAGCTCTAACAGGCACTTCTCCCAAGAGATGCACATACCACCGAACAATTCGTCACCGAGTGTCGCCGCATTGAAGCGCTACATTGTAGGCGAGTAACCCCAACCAGGTACGAGCGACTACCAAATGTGGCGTCTCTCATTGATCATGATGACAGGGCAGATCTGTCATCTATGATTAGGCAAATGGTTCGCGCGGAGGTACAGCGAGCATTAGCCTCTCCTCGAGAAGAACCAGAAATTTCTGCAATTGAACATATGGTGCAGCAAGAAATTGAAAAAACCATTGCGCCAATTTCTAGAAGTTTCCCTCAAAATAGAGCGCCAAGGCCATTACCAAGCCCTAGATACGAGTTCCAACCTAGACCGCAGCAGCCGAAACAAGTAAACGGAAGACGCGATACCAACGAATGGCGAACCACGGAAGGTAAGCCAATCTGTTTCCACTGCGGACGCCCTGGCCACGTCGTGCGCTACTGCCGTGACAGGAGGAGAGAATATGAGGGAGAACAAACTTGGAATTACAAACAGAGAGATAGGCTAGAGCCTATAACATTCTATAATTCTCGGAGCAGCCAAGAGCCCAACGACGACCTGCCAAGAGAAAATAGACGCCGCTACCGAAGCCCCTCTCCTTACACTGGCCGAAAAGGACAATATTCGTCTCCTGATAGAAGACCCAGCCAGTCGCCTCGCCGTTCCCGTCAGGAAAACTAGAAGATGCGTCCTATTTTAGAGGTAAGGCCGCAAAATTTATAAACCCTCCCTTATATACTACATTAGAATTAAAAGAAATTACATAGACATTAAAATAGAAGGAAAAATGACGCGTGCCCTCGTCGACTCAGGAGCATCATATTCTGTCATTTCTGAGAGGTTCAGACTCAAACTACGAAAAATAATGTTTGCCGAAACTGACGTCACATCACGAGTAGCCAACGGTAAAATTGTAAGACCAAAAGGACGCTGCACACTGAAACTGGACTTGAATGGACTACAGGAAAGCTTTGAATTTGTCGTTATGGAAGACTGTAGCCACGAAGTTATTCTTGGTTGGGACTTTTTGAAGTTATCTAGGGCGATAATTGATTCAGCTGACGACACACTCTTCGTAGAAAAATGTCTTTTTGAGGATACCCCTAAGAACAGCTCACCTCTCTACTCAGAATTGGAATATAGAATCGAACCCGCCTCTATTCAGTTAATAGAAGTAGCAAGTCGTGACATTCCTAATGACGCAATTGTGGTGGCAGAATGTCGGAAAGAGCTATTGCTGGAAAGAGAACTAACGGCTCCCTCCTCTGTCATTTCACTTACCAATAACCGAGGTAAACTTTGGGTGGTGAATTGGAGGCCATACTCGAAACTAATTCCACAGGGGATGCATGTAGCCGATAGTGCTGTCATCGAAGATAGTCAATTATGTACTCTAGCTGATTGTAACCAAGTTGAAACAGAGGCGGAACATTCTGAAGACCCAAAAATCTCGGAATTTTTTATAGATGATTCACTTGATGAATCTCAAAAAGAGAAATTAAGAAATTTGTTAAACAACTATACGGATATTTTCGAATTTAGTAAAAAAAAACAATTCAAGACGTCAATGTTAAACACCGAATTAACACTGGAGACCACCTACCGACCAAACAAAGACCTTAGAGTTGCACCAAGAGAACGCTAAATTATTCAGGATGAGGTAAACAAGATGGAAAATCTTGACATCATTCAGCCCTCTGAAAGTCCATGGGCCTCACCTGTAGTATTGATAAGAAAAAAGGATGGAAGCTGGAGATTCTGCGTCGATTACCGCCGCCTTAACAAAATAACAAAAAAGGATGTCTACCCTCTCCCAAAGATCGACGACACTTTAGACTGCTTACGGGGAGATAGATTTTATTCTTCCATGGACCTCCAATCAGGGTACTGGCAAAACGACGTAGAAGAATCGGACCGTGAGAAGACAGCATTTATAACTCCAGATGGACTGTACGAGTTCAAAGTAATGACATTTGGGTTATGTAATGCTCCAGCTACCTTCGAACGAATGATAGGTAATCTTCTGAAGGGTCTTAAGTGGACTATTTGCTTGTGTTAACTCGATGACATCATCGTTTTTTCAGATGGCTTTGAAGAACATCTAAGACGCCTTCAACTTGTATTAAATTGCCTTAAGAAAGCCGGATTATGTCTCAATTCCAAGAAATGCAAGTTTGGTGCAAAAACTATCACGGTTCTTGGACATGAGGTGAGTGAAAATGGAATTCGCCCCGACCAAGAAAAGATTCGAGCAGTTCGCGACTTCGCTACGCCAAGGTCATTGAAGGAAGTTAGAAGTTTTCTTGGCCTTTCATCCTACTAGCGCCGCTTCATACCCAATTATGCTCACGTAGCCCAACCCTTGAATGACCTTTTGAAGAAAGACTCAGCATTTAATTGGAACCAGGAAGAGCAAAATGCATTTGAAGCTCTCAAGTCAGCGTTAATTTCCGAACCCGCTCGTGGACATTTTGATTACTCATCCCCAACCGAAATACACACTGACGCAAGCAACTACGGAATAGGAGCAGTATTAGTGCAGATACAAAAGGGAAAGGAAAGAGCCATTGCTTATGCATCCAGAACCTTAAATAAGGCAGAAAAATATTATTCAACCACAGAAAGGGAATGCCTTGCCATCATTTGGGCTATCAATAAATTCCGACCATATGTCTTTGGACAGCCGTTCACTATTGTTACAGACCACCACTCTTTGTCCTGGCTGACCAACCTCAAAGACCCATGTGGGAGGTTAGCAAGATGGGCACTTCGGCTGCAAGAGTTTGACGTCACTGTCGTGTATAAGAGCGGAAGGAAACATCAGGACGCAGACTGCTTATCAAGAAGTCCATTAGAATACAGTGAAGATATGGAGGAAGATATTCCAAGCATAGTGACTTTGCAGAACCTTAGCGAAGAGCAGATGAATGATCAAGCTCTTAGAAAAATCGCTGACCAATTACAAATTACTCCTAATAATTCCTTTGTAAAAATCGATAACACGCTCTACAGAAAAAAAATATGATCCAATGGGGAAACCATGGCTTTTGGTGGTTCCACGCCATTTAAGGCAGGAATTACTGAAAAATTTCAATGATTCACCCACGGCTGGTCACCTCGTATTTACTAAAACCTATGACCGAATAAGAAAAAAGTATTACTGGCCCGGAAAGTATAAAACGGTTAGAAGGTATGTGGCACACTGTTCAGATTGTCAGAGGCGTAAACATCAGCCCCAACTCCCCTCAAAGCACTTACAGCCAATACCTGTTCCTGAAGTTGCCTTTGAAAAGGTAGGAATGGATCTCCTGGGGAGATTTCCAACATCAGAAGGAGGCAACCGTTGGATTATTGTATGTACCGACTACCTAACGAAATATGCGATAACTAAAGCTCTACCCACAAGTGAATCCATGGAAGTTGCCAAATTCTTCATTGAAGATGTCATCTTAAAGCACGGCGCGCCGAGGGAATTAATCACGGATAGAGGAAGGAACTTCACATCTTCAATGATAAGTGATCTGAACAACCAGTGCAGAATAACCCATCGGAAGACGACCGCCTATCACCCCCAGACAAACGGACTCACGGAGAGGTTGAATAAGACCATAGCAGACATGCTGTCCATGTATGTAGATGTCAACCAGAAAGATTGGGACAGGATTCTTCCATTCGTTACATTTGCATACAACACAGCAAAACAAGAGTCTACTGGGTTCACCCCATTTTTCCCTGTACACGGGCGTGAAGCCGAGACTCCACTTGACGTGTTATTCCCCAAGTTATTGCCAGAAGACGACGATTTCATCCAAACTCTAGGGGCAAGAGCCGAAGAAGCACGAAAACTGGCACGTATCCACTCAATGAGATCTCAAGATAGCAATAAACATCGCTATGACGCCCATCACAGAAATATAATTTATCAGCCTGAAGATCTTGTATGGATCTTTATTCCTGTGCGTAAAGTGGGATATTCTGAAAAACTAATGAGACGTTACTTCGGCCCATACAAAGTAACCCGAAAAATATCTGATGTGACCTATGAAGTTGAAACATTCGGAAACCAGCAAGGTCGTCGTAAAACAAAAGATTTAGTTCACATTTGTAGGATGAAACCTTATTTAAACACAGAGGACCAGGAGGACCAGCTAGAAGAGGACCCAGAAGATGACTCGACAAACTTCCAGGAAGAAGACATCCCCACTGAATGAACACAAAAACCACAGACCCGCGAAGAGATCTCAGGCCCTATCACCCGTTCTCGAGCCTTGAGACTGAGGATGTAAGTCTCCTTCTGAGCATCGGGTCGATGCTCTTTATAGGAGGAGGCTATGTGGCGAAGAAATATTTTATTATTTAATTTAATATTATTCAATGAAAATATATTCAACAGATTATAAAAATATATATTAATCTGTATTTGTGAAATCATCTTTAAAATATTTCTTTGCTTACTTGCTTAAGATTCTCTAGCTGTAAATAGTTTTGCTGACTTGTTAATAATTGTCGACTCGTCGCTGTGTCGTCATCAATAAATACTTTTATATCTTAGGATATTTCAAGGCTTGATTTCTACGCTACAATATTATTGCATCAATTATAATGCACCCTACATTTATTCAAAATATTCTATGATATTTAATATTTATTTAAAACAGATTATTTAGATTATCAACATCCCTTTTTATAATTTCATTCCTTTTGTAATATTTTATACCAGAGCATAGATATATATTTCAGACCTAGACCAAGACTGCGGACCGCGACCTACGAGGAAGACAACGAATAAATAAACACAATAACTTTAAAAGGTAATCTATTTCTATTTATTTTTATTTACTTTTCTTTATTTGCTTTGAGTATGGAAACCCGCTCGGGAAAGGAGGAAACCAAGGTCAACGACCCTGCAAAGCTGTAACTTGGTGCAACAATTGGTAGAGATGCTGGTCCCGACCCAGTTGCTTTGAACCCCCATATAGAAATTCCGAAATATGACGGGACAGAAGACCTTCGCCCATGGATAGAATCCCTCGAAGAGAATGGTTTCCTCTACCATTGGGCAGACTAAATAATTGCCCATTATGCCGCCATGAACATGACGGAAACTGCCAAAACCTGGTTGAATTTGCACAAAGCTAGTTTCACCAGTTGGGAAAATATTAAAATCCGCCTCATTCAGGATTTTTCTTTGAAGGCGTATAAAGAAGAATTAAGAATGAAGCTTAACAGAATGCAAAACTGGAATGAACCAGCAATCAGGTTCGCGGAAGACATCCTAGTGTTGTGCAACAAGGTTGACCCTGCAATGGAAGAAGAAACAACAATCGAACATGTTATTGGAGGACTGAAAAAAGAATGCTCATTCGCGCTCTACCTAAACCCCCCTAAAACGACCGATGAACTCCAAGACGTATGCAAGAAAATATATTATTTTGAGAAGAAGTATCGGAAACGTGTGGAGAAATCCAGAAGCTTATATAACGGTCCACGCTATTCTAGACCCAAACAACAATCGAGGAACATGTCGCCGACTGCCACAAGAAACTACCAGAGCACTTCCAGGCCCCTGTTTCCAAATATTACAAGAACGACTTCCCTCCAACTCCCAGGCAGTATCGAAACAACTTGCCCCAGTCCTCTACCCCTAGACGTCCTTATAACCCAAACTTTGTGCTGAAACCAAACCTTCAGAGAAACACCTACAATAGATGCCAAGGGTCAAGTTTATAAGAATCCTAGAAGAGGATCCAATAGCTACCCAAGAGAAGGTCGAAGAGAAATTACAAACGAATGAAATATCAGAGAAATCAGGACCTCGGCTTTATGCTGATGTATGCCATAACACACAGAAAATATTACTACCCGGAATAGATATTCCGTGTTGAAAGATTTAAACTAAGCGTCGCGCCTGAATCTGTCAATCAAAGCAAGTCAACCATAAATGGTATCAAGAAGTTGGACCCTAAATACAAATTGAAAATTCATGTGAACAAGATAGGGACTTTAGAAGCTTTGGTTGATACAGGTGCTGACCTCTCAGTGGTTAACTTCAGAACGGCCCTCGATAGAGGCCATGATATAAGTAAACTCGCAAAAACTTGTGCAGGACCCGATGGAAAAAAATTAGATATAGTAGGAAATATATTGTAACATAGTATTCATTAATTTTATTTATGAAACATAGTATTTATTGATTTTATTATTTTTTATTAACAGAGTGGTCATTTTTATGTTTATATCTTGCGGCTCTGCAAATTTCCCTCTTGGCTTATATTTTGTTTACATTTGATAGTTTGTCCTTGCCTGAAATAAATTGTTGTCTCCTTCTGAAGTTTTGTCATCCCTAATTTTTCACGTGACATTTTGGTGTAGATGCTAGGTAGGTTAGGAAAGACAAACTGAAGATCGCCGAGAAGAATTTGAAGCCATGGGTGCTGTAATCCACATTTTTAGAGACTGGCTCCAGGATTTCACCGCCGTGTCAAAGCCAAGACATTCTTCCAAGATGACGATGTCCCTACAGACGACGATACGACGACAAAGCCGCTCTTCACGCCGCAAGAAAATGGACGCAAAGGTACTAGGGACAAAGTTCCAAGACTTCGATGGAATCCTTGGCAGAAGCACGTCAAATCCACGTCAGTATCTACAATAATTGCTAGCTGTGGGTCACAGCTCCTACAGAGAAGAAGCTATGTAACATAGTATTTATTAATTTTATTTATGTAACATAGTATTTATTAATTTTATTTTTTTTTCTATTAACAGAGTGGTCATTTTTATTTTTATATCTTGCGACTCTGTAAATTTCCCTCGTGGCTTATCTTTTGTTTACATTTGATATTTTGTCCTTGCCTGAAATAAATTATTGTCTCCTCTTTAAGTTTTTGTCTTCCCTAATTTTCTACGTGGCAATATTTTTAAATATAAAAATTGATTACAAAGCATTATCACACAAAATTGTGATATTGAAAACGCATTTACGGACATTAATTCTTGGAAGAGATTTTCTTAAGAAAATGAACGCGAAAATAGATTTTAAGCAAGAAACAATAAAATACGATTTGACGAATAATCATGACGAAAGCAATTTTTAAATGTTGAAAATAAAGAGTGCCAAGGATTCCATTGATCAAGGCATTGGTAGAAACAGAGAATGGGGAATATATTTTAGAGGAGAGTAGCAAAATTTTTCAAACAAATGGACTTCGTCTAGCAATAAGCTTGATCAATGTTATAAATAGAGAAGAACATATCTGGATAACTAATCCGTATCCTCGACCGTTAAAATAATGAAAAACCAAACATTGGCTTTTGTAAGTATTCCAGCGAAAATAAATGTGAATCAAGAAAGGGAGGTAGAAGAGAACGTGGAACCTTGATTCCAAATAAACTAAAATCTTTTATCAAAGAAACAGAAGAAGTTAAAATAATATTTTAGAAAGATATGTAGATCTGTTTTCGTCGAGATTAAGCAGAACCAAATCGGAAAACATCGGATCGACACAGACGATGCGAAGCCAATTAAACACAAGCCCTACAGGGTAAGTTATGAAGAACGAGATATTATAAAAGAGCAAATTGATGAGATGCTTACAGAAGGCATAATTAGTCCATCTTCTAGTCCCTGGTCTTTCCCAGTAATATTGGTCAAGAAGCGAGATGGTAAATACAGATTTTGTGTGGACTACAGAAAACTGAATAATGTGACAGTAAATATATCAATATATAAACAGTACATAAATCTTGATTGGTTATTGGAGCGAGAGAGGACCTAGACCAAGACTGCGGACAGCGACCTACGAGGAAGACAACGAATAAAAAGGTAATTTATTTTTACTTTACTTTATTTGCTTTGAGCATGGAAACCCGCTCGGGAAACGTGTATAACACCAAGAAGTAGGAAACCAAGGTCGACCACACTGCAAGGGTGCGCGCGCAACAATATATGTATATGAAAAAAACAATAAAAAAGATAAAAAGGTCAGGTGTTGATATTAAAAACAAATAATGTGTGTGGCTGTATAAGTAACTCTTATTAGAGTGTCTCATTAGAATCCTCTACCTTATATATATATATTAAAAATAAAATCGGCATTTCCTAACTGCTCACTGCAACTGATTTTTTCTAATGAATATTATAAAATAAAATATTTAAAATAAATATTTTATCAGGAAATATATAAATTTAAGAAATACTCGAGGAATATTCGAAGTAACATTGGTTTGGAATATTCCAATTTTTTTCCGTTAGATATTTACTATTTTCTAAAATGAATTTTATTGTGTGTTCTGAACGAAATTACATTTATATCAACTATTCATAAGACATCTAGTATAATGCATATTTTAGGTTTTTCTCATATTATGTGTATTTTAATGATATTTTGAAAACATATACAGTAGAGCCTCTCCGTAATGGACACCTAATTGTAGAACTAAAATAGTAAAAATGGTAATTTTACAAATGAAAACTGTCATTTGTAGAGAGGTTTTTTCTAGCGTGAGTGTCCTCTAAAGGAGGTTTTATTGTATATTATATACATATATATGCACCTTATCCCAGTACAATGTTACATTTGTACTATTTTTTCATACATATATATATATATATCATATTATTAAAAAAAAGATAAGATTGCTTTTCTGCTGTATTTGATCATATTGATGATTATTGTAATGGTGGTGCAGTCGTGGCTATAATATTGAAAGAATAATGGTTTTGATCAGATATTGCTTTATTGAGCTGAGAAATGAATTCATATTAAAAACATAATTTTGTACAAGTACTGCCTGGCTTAAGGCGTAAGAATAAAAAAAGAAAAGCTTATTTACATAATGTACAAAAGTTTTGGGTCGGCCAACGGGGAAGAACAACAATGAGATTTTATATGGTAAGCGTGACCTCTGGCGGTCGATTTAAACAGAGTATTTATCTATGAAATATATAATTTTTAAAATAAAATAATACTTTAATATAACATAATTTTAAATGAAATATTTTAATATAACATATTCCCCCTGTGAAGAAAACAATATGGGTTAATTCAGAGAAAAGTGATAAAAAAATATTGTTAAAAAAATGGTAAAATGATTAGAAAGAAAATAACATCATATAAAGTATGAATGATGATAAAATGTTTGGGAGAAAGTGAAAATTGTGGTAAAGAATGAAAATTGTGGTAAAGAGAGAAAAAAGTGTTCCATAATCGTATTGGCTTATTGTGAACCAATAGATTGGATAGACAAAAATAAAATACACCTATTATATTAAAAATGAGGAAAGAAAATAAAATGAATGCATATTAAAAAAGTGAAAATAAAAGGGTGATATCCCTTGATCATATTGGCTTGTTGTGAGCCAATAGATTGGGAAAAACATGAGATAATGATACACATATAATATTAAAATGAGGAAGGAAAATAAAATGAATGCATATTTGAAAAAGTGAGAAATAAAAGGGTGATATTCCTTGATCATATTGGCTTGTTGTGAGCCAATAGATTGGGAAAAACATGAGAAAATGATATTATTAAAAATAAGAAAAATGCATGATATTTACAAAAGTATATAAATGAAAAATGATGAATAACATTGAAAATAATATGAAAATTACATTAGTAAAAGATAGGTGGAAACATTTGATGATTATAAGAAGGGCATTTGTGAAAAGCAAGATATTGTGGATAGAGTATGTACAAAAGGCAAAATGTGAAAACAAGGTATGAAAATGTAAAGATTAAAAAAATAATAATGGTAAGAATAGAAAATGGTCATTTGAAGAAATAAGAATCAAGGTGGATAAAAACAAGAGATGAAATTTACATATGTTGACTACGCTAAATTTACATATTTGTTAGGTACGCTTTCAGATATTTACATAGGAAATAAGTAATAGGGGTAAAAATGAAAATTTTAAAATAATAACATTATGAAACGTGATTAAATAAGAAAATATCAAATATCAAAAGTTAGGAAATTTTAAATATAAATATGAAGCTATAAGACATTGTGGTCATTAACGAAAACATATAGTGGAAAATATTATTAACAAAGATTAATTTTTATTGAAGATTGAAGATGTGAGAAATATATTATATTTTGTTGTGGTTGTGTTCCCGGGCCGATCGCTTTACATATAGAATTATAAAAAATGTTTTCTGTAAATGGTTTAACTTAATTGTAAATATTTAAAGGTAATATGGAATGTGGGATATATTATATTTAGGTACAAATTATGCAAAGCAAATTAAGGCGTAAAAGGATTAAAAGGTGTTGTGCAATTTAAAAGTCAAAAACAGCTATGGTAAAATTGGTATCTAAGAATGAGTTAACAAAAAGGGAAATGACTATAAACAGGCGATTTAAATTATTGTAAACAAGAGAGAAAAGGTTAAAACGGGGCAAATTATGTAAAAGTACCTTGAAATGGAAGATGGGCTGAATTTGAAGATCTCGGGAGATGGCCGGCGTTGGGCGGAAGGTGTGATGGCCGGAGTTGGCTGTAGATGGAGATGGCCATGTCTGCTTGGAGATTGGTATGTTTGCTTGTAGAGATGGCTATGTTTGATTGGAGAGATGGCTATGTTGTTTTGAGATGGGTATTTTTGATTGTAGAGGGCTATTTTTTGTTGAAGAGGTTAATTTTGGTTGATATGAGCTATTTTTGATTGTATTGAGCTATCTTTGATTGGGAGATTTGCATATTTGAGTTTGAAAAATTTGCCTTTGGAATTGAACAAACAGGTAAATATCCTGTCGGCTAATGTTATATTTAAAATAAAAATATATTATTTCTGTTTGAATTTAGATCATATCGAGGAATATTGTAATGGTGGTGCAGTCGTGGCTATAATATTGAAAGAATAATGGTTTTGATCAGATATTGCTTTATTGAGCTGAGAAATGAATTCATATTAAAAACATAATTTTGTACAAGTACTGCCTGGCTTAAGGCGTAAGAATAAAAAAAGAAAAGCTTATTTACATAATGTACAAAAGTTTTGGGTCGGCCAACGGGGAAGAACAACAATGAGATTTTATATGGTAAGCGTGACCTCTGGCGGTCGATTTAAACAGAGTATTTATCTATGAAATATATAATTTTTAAAATAAAATAATACTTTAATATAACATAATTTTAAATGAAATATTTTAATATAACATTTATATACATAATATATACTCTATTTTCACTGCAGATATCACAGGTGAAACAGCTAAAAAGAAAGATAATCAATCAAACTCAATGCTTCAATATTCCCAGTTAGAATATTTAATAGAAATTTCCTGCTCGGCGGGAGAATACGTCGGGGTGAAGACAATAAACAAAATATCGAATTGTGCGGTTTGGCTTTCATTTCAGCCCTCAGTGTTGCCAAGATAAGCGTATAAATAATGAGTATACTTTAATATTAACAAAAAAAAAAGTTGTACTTCTGATCTCCGTGTTGAAGGGCATGTAAGCCTGCAAGCTCGAGAAATAAAAGAAATGAGAAACCAAACCCTCGATTACTTATTGATTGTGTCTAAAAAGTAATTACATTAAAATGTCTTGAAAGATTATTAAGAAAATCAAGCAAATGTGGAAGGAGAGGTTGGAGTTTGAGTGAGGATCAAAATAAACAGTGAAAATAATCAACACAAATATATGTTCATATAATTTTAAGTAGATTTGAAATCAGTAACTTGAAATAAGTAGCATATAATTTAAGAAAATATTGAGAGAACATTTGTTGAATCGTGAATTGAAATTATGATTTAAGGATGAAGACAAACTCTTTTCAAATTCCCAATGTTTAAGTTTATATAGACCCCGGCCTCTCCAAGGTAGAAATTTCAATACAATGTTAAACCGACAACCACCTAACATCAATTCGACGTTTTACTTCGAACTGTAGGTGACCGAAACGCCAGGGAATGAAGTATTTCGGATGTGTCTGTACCTTCGAGAGCTTAAATATTATCCACATTAAGAAACAATATATATTATCTAGATGGAAATATATTCTATTTAACAACATATTTATATCTAGGTAAATGCTTCTTAATGTAAGTAATATTTGAACTCCTTTGTATATATTCTATATTTTTATCATATATCTCTCATCTCTAGGGATTTATTTTTCTCTATTAATAAACAATTACCTAGAGAGATAACACATAAATTCCATATACATATATATATATTATATAATCTAAAAATTCAAATATTTCTATATTTTAAAAAATATATATTTTATTTTATTAATTGATAATTTTACTTTTGTTATCATCGTTTATAGAAAGACTTTCAATTTTGCTGTATAGTTTTATATATTGAAAATTAAATTTATATAAAATAAAATTTTTCCTATATATACTCTCGTTAAATCACACACATATTTAACCATAATTATCTAAAAAATAATATTTTCTAACGTTATAGCAACGATAATTAAAACATAATATCTCATAAATATGTCTAAGGTGTCTGATTATGGCTGATTTATTTAAGCATAAGAGGTTATATAAATATAAGGATATAATAGGATGAAAAGAAAAGAAACTCCAGCAAATCCTCGGCCGTTACGCGTCATGGACGGGTGGGTTGAAAAGGGGAGATGTAAGTATATATATAAATGTATATATTATTTGAGGTAACATCATAATATTGCTTTGTTTTGATAAAAAACATGAATATTCTTTTATATATTGAAAATTAAATTTATATAAAATAAAATTTTTCCTATATATACTCTCGTTAAATCACACACATATTTAACCATAATTATCTAAAAAATAATATTTTCTAACGTTATAGCAACGATAATTAAATCATAATATCTCATAAATATGTCTAAGGTGTCTGATTATGGCTGATTTATTCACATTTTATTCAATACAATTGATCTAATATTTACAAGTTGTTTACCTAAAGAGAACAACTCAAATATATATTTTATCAAACAACTCTATAAGATTAAAACGAAGCCTCCGGGAAGAAAAATGTTGAGTAATTTGAAAATTTCACATTTGGCAAATTTATTCTAAGCACCACTCTGTGACAGTTTAATAAATTTCATCGATCACAGAAGTAGATTGCAGTGACGCCAGATTGGTTTGGTGATAAAGAGTTCAGCCAGCCTGGCTGGGTATTATTATTATTCATATTTTTATTTTACATGAAGCTCGTGGCCCTATTTTGCTTTGAATTACTGTTTTATCTTCATGCTAACCAAATATCATTCTAGTTTTAAGGATCGTCAGATGAAATATATTCACATTATGATATTAATACATTAAGATATATAATAAAAGATGTCTGAAACAAAGATCGCTTCTGAAGATAGTCAATATACAGAAGTGGATTTCGTTTTTCATTATTTTTAAATTTGAATAAACGTTATACACATTATCTTTGTATATATTAATATATATATATGTATATACTATATATTTGAAAAATATGGAATGACCTGTATTTAACAAAATCTATTGTATTAGGCCAAAGTAATTATGAATATAAAGGACGTATACCTGCATCAATCGAACATTGTTTAATGTGGTCAAACATTGTTTATCAAAATATTATTTTATGATCTGAATTAAAATTTTATAAAATGGATACGAAAAGCCAAGAATAAAGTTGTGGAAAGATGAGGAGGCAGGCGCTAAAAACAGCATTCCCGTGTGTGGGGGTACAGATTCTGGTCACATCTGCGGCAAGGAGAAGAGGTGGGAAGTTGACTCCGGGGCGTGTGGATGATCCTGCTAGACGGTGCCAGGAGAGCCTAACATCGGAGCAGTCTATCACGCGGTGTAGTTTAAGCTGGACATTACAGTGTGGAGCTGAACGCTTCATAAGAGTGACATCCACAGCGCCAAGGATTCTACTGACGGGAGGTTGAAGGCAAGTTTCCCACTTATTGTACTCCTTCTATTTAGTGCCAGGTATAATAAATCGATAATCTTTGCTGAATCCCTTCAAGTTCATGTGTGTTTATTTGTGGCATTCTGATTAGACGAAGAAGACGAACAGAGTCTTTGTACGACGTAATATATTTATAAAGGAAGGAAGGTATAAGGGTTGAGGGAAAAACGGAACTTTTCTTCTTCGCCATTATATATTCCAATATAAATATGAAGCCATTATTAATTGGTTAAAATATTGATTGGGAGTATATATGTTATGAATAATTTGTTTTGTCTAATAAAGGGTTGATAAGGCAAAGGATTGATAAGATAAATGGTTGAGGTGCAGTCGTGATAAGAAAAATATAATTATTTACCGTCGAGTAGTTTTTATTTTCAATTACTTGAGGAAATATTACACATTATTTATTTTCACATTAGATAGAATTTATAATGTTAATCCTATATTAGTGATTTAAAAGGATAGATATGTTAACTACGCATATTTGCAACAAAACTATACAGCAAAATTGAAAGTCTTTCTATAAACGATGATAACAAAAGTAAAATTATCAATTAATAAAATAAAATATATATTTTTTAAAATATAGAAATATTTGAATTTTTAGATTATATAATACATATATATGTATATGGAATTTATGTGTTATCTCTCTAGGTAATTGTTTATTAATAGAGAAAAATAAATCCCTAGAGATGAGAGATATATGATAAAAATATAGAATATATACAAAGGAGTTCAAATATTACTTACATTAAGAAGCATTTACCTAGATATAAATATGTTGTTAAATAGAATATATTTCCATCTAGATAATATATATTGTTTCTTAATGTGGATAATATTTAAGCTCTCGAAGGTACAGACACATCCGAAATACTTCATTCCCTGGCGTTTCGGTCACCTACAGTTCGAAGTAAAACGTCGAATTGATGTTAGGTGGTTGTCGGTTTAACATTGTATTGAAATTTCTACCTTGGAGAGGCCGGGGTCTATATAAACTTAAACATTGAGAATTTGAAAAGAGTTTGTCTCCATCCTTAAATCATAATTTCAATTCACGATTCAACAAATGTTCTCTCAATATTTTCTTAAATTATATACTACTTATTTCAAGTTACTGATTTCAAATCTACTTAAAATTATATGAACATATATTTGTGTTGATTATTTTCACTGTTTATTTTGATCCTCACTCAAACTCCAACCTCTCCTTCCACATTTGCTTGATTTTCTTAATAATCTTTCAAGACATTTTAATGTAATTACTTTTTAGACACAATCAATAAGTAATCGAGGGTTTGGTTTCTCATTTCTTTTATTTCTCGAGCTTGCAGGCTTACATGCCCTTCAACACGGAGATCAGAAGTACAACTTTTTTTTTGTTAATATTTTTTTTGTATAATAATATTTGAACTCCTTTGTATATATTCTATATTTTTATCATATATCTCTCATCTCTAGGGATTTATTTTTCTCTATTAATAAACAATTACCTAGAGAGATAACACATAAATTCCATATACATATATATATATTATATAATCTAAAAATTCAAATATTTCTATATTTTAAAAAATATATATTTTATTTTATTAATTGATAATTTTACTTTTGTTATCATCGTTTATAGAAAGACTTTCAATTTTGCTGTATAGTTTTGTTGTAAATATGCGTAGTTAACATATCTATCCTTTTAAATCACTAATATAGGATTAACATTATAAATTCTATCTAATGTGAAAATAAATAATGTGTAATATTTCCTCAAGTAATTGAAAATAAAAACTACTCGACGGTAAATAATTATATTTTTCTTATCACGACTGCACCTCAACCATTTATCTTATCAATCCTTTGCCTTATCAACCCTTTATTAGACAAAACAAATTATTCATAACATATATACTCCCAATCAATATTTTAACCAATTAATAATGGCTTCATATTTATATTGGAATATATAATGGCGAAGAAGAAAATTTCCGTTTTTCCCTCAACCCTTATACCTTCCTTCCTTTATAAATATATTACGTCGTACAAAGACTCTGTTCGTCTTCTTCGTCTAATCAGAATGCCACAAATAAACACACATGAACTTGAAGGGATTCAGCAAAGATTATCGATTTATTATACCTGGCACTAAATAGAAGGAGTACAATAAGTGGGAAACTTGCCTTCAACCTCCCGTCAGTAGAATCCTTGGCGCTGTGGATGTCACTCTTATGAAGCGTTCAGCTCCACACTGTAATGTCCAGCTTAAACTACACCGCGTGATAGACTGCTCCGATGTTAGGCTCTCCTGGCACCGTCTAGCAGGATCATCCACACGCCCCGGAGTCAACTTCCCACCTCTTCTCCTTGCCGCAGATGTGACCAGAATCTGTACCCCCACACACGGGAATGCTGTTTTTAGCGCCTGCCTCCTCATCTTTCCACAACTTTATTCTTGGCTTTTCGTATCCATTTTATAAAATTTTAATTCAGATCATAAAATAATATTTTGATAAACAATGTTTGACCACATTAAACAATGTTCGATTGATGCAGGTACACGTCCTTTATATTCATAATTACTTTGGCCTAATACAATAGATTTTGTTAAATACAGGTCATTCCATATTTTTCAAATATATAGTATATACATATATATATATTAATATATACAAAGATAATGTGTATAACGTTTATTCAAATTTAAAAATAATGAAAAACGAAATCCACTTCTGTATATTGACTATCTTCAGAAGCGATCTTTGTTTCAGACATCTTTTATTATATATCTTAATGTATTAATATCATAATGTGAATATATTTCATCTGACGATCCTTAAAACTAAGAATGATATTTGGTTAGCATGAAGATAAAACAGTAATTCAAAGCAAAATAGGGCCACGAGCTTCATGTAAAATAAAAATATGAATAATAATAATACCCAGCCAGGCTTGCTGAACTCTTTATCACCAAACCAATCTGGCGTCACTGCAATCTACTTCTGTGATCGATGAAATTTATTAAACTGTCACAGAGTGGTGCTTAGAATAAATTTGCCAAATGTGAAATTTTCAAATTACTCAACATTTTTCTTCCCGGAGGCTTCGTTTTAATCTTATAGAGTTGTTTGATAAAATATATATTTGAGTTGTTCTCTTTAGGTAAACAACTTGTAAATATTAGATCAATTGTATTGAATAAAATGTGAATAAATCAGCCATAATCAGACACCTTAGACATATTTATGAGATATTATGATTTAATTATCGTTGCTATAACGTTAGAAAATATTATTTTTTAGATAATTATGGTTAAATATGTGTGTGATTTAACGAGAGTATATATAGGAAATATTTTATTTTATATAAATTTAATTTTCAATATATAAAAGAATATTCATGTTTTTTATCAAAACAAAGCAATATTATGATGTTACCTCAAATAATATATACATTTATATATATACTTACATCTCCCCTTTTCAACCCACCCGTCCATGACGCGTAACGGCCGAGGATTTGCTGGAGTTTCTTTTCTTTTCATCCTATTATATCCTTATATTTATATAACCTCTTATGCTTAAATAAACTGATAAAATAAATATGTATATATTACAATGAGAGATTTTCTGTTGTTGATTTGGAATGGTTGGAATTAATAAGCTTGGGAGGAGTTGGGTTTAAATATTCTTGCTATTAAAATATACAAGTATCAGAGTCATCAATCAATTCTTAATCAATTCTGTCACCGTTTGCTTTTGTGAATGGAATAAATACCCAAATATGGCCATTTTTGTAAGCATCGGTAGTTCAATGGCGAGAATGCTCGCCTGCCACGCGGACGGCCCGGGTTCGTTTCCCGGCCGATGCATTTTTTTTTTTTTTACAATTTTTAAAACTCATATATTTAAACTATATTAATTTGAAACAACTAAATGGATTGCAAAAGAATAATTAAATCAAATACCTAAACACTAATATAATACAATTTTTGCCATTACACACTTTTTTCCTGTAGTTTATGTGTTTCTTCTGTATTGCTATTCTATGGCACTTCTGCTATTTATTATTGATGTACTTTCAGTATGAAGGATACTTCACTCGGGGGATTTCTCGGGCGAAGCCGGTTCATTCTTCTATTATTATATATGTATAAGAGGGCGTGTTTTCCACTCTTCGCCACGTATAGGCGTCATGTGGGGTTTTACTTCCTAGAAGAATTGATAAGGATTTTTCCAAACTACTCCAGCACTTTAAAAGGAAAACTAAATAAAATATACAATTCTGTAAGAGCGATCAATAAGATACTATCTGTCTAAAGAATTTATGCAATATTTTACAGAGAAAATATTAAGACGCTTTCTCTATCCTGGAATTCTTCGAATTCATAAAATGCATTATACATAGCGTAGTATGTTAGACTTATATTTTATAGAATTTTCCAATTGATCCTCTTATCAAGTAGAAAAGGCAATCTTCAATATTCAATTATAAATATATTTCCGTTGATATTCTAATTTTTTTCAGGGTGTAAATAGTGAGAAATATATTGCATTCTAAAAACAAATACGAGGGGTGTCCCATAAGTCGGTGGCCCTTGAATAAAGAAAATTACTAATAAAATTATTATGATATATTTTTCAACATAATCCCCTTTAAGGTCTATACACTTTTTCAAGCGATGTTCTAATGCTTTTATGCCCTCCAAAAAAAAACGATGTTTCAAGTAACTAAAAAAATGAGTCTGCATCATCAATGACCTCTTAATCTGACCTAAAATAAATGCCAAAAAGTGATTTTTTCAAATGAGGAAATAGGTGGAAGTTATACAGAGCTAGATCTGGTGAATAGAGTGCATGTGGTAAAAGTTAAAAGCCAGAATTTTAAATAGCAGCCATGGCTTGCAGCGACCGATGACTCGGAGCATTGTCTTAAAAGGTAAACAATCTTCCTGGACAACTTTCCTTTTCTCTTTTCTTTAATAGCTTCTCGTATTTGCTTCACAATATTTGCAAAATAATTGCCAGTGATATTTTGACCCTTATTCAGAAAGTCTAGAAGAAGTATACCCTCGGAATCCCAAAAGACAGACACCATAACCTTCCCTGCTGATGGAATTGTCTTGAGGGGGGAGGGGAACCGGAGTGTCTCCATTGCATGGCTTGTTGCTTGGACTCTAGTGTAAAGTGATGGGCCCAAGTATCATACATAATAACAAATCTATTAAAAATTATTCTGGATTGGCTTCAAATAACGCAAGATTGTCCGAAGATAACTTTCTCCTTACAGCCTTTTGATCGGGTGTCAAAAGTCTGGGAACCCAACGGGCAGAAAGCTTCCTTGGGCCCAAGTGTTCTCTAATGATCCGATCCACTGTTGTTTTTAGAATACCCAAAGTCTTTTCTATCTGACGAACTGTCATTCCTCTGTACAACATAACCAAATCATGTATCTTGTCGATGTTTTCTTGAGTAACTAACTAAACAGGTCTTCCTGGTCGATGTTCGTCTTCGGTGCTGATCCTCCCTAATTTAAACGCAGCTACCCATTTTCTTTTCTGTGCTATAGGAAGGAGCATCTTCCCTTAATGTATCCACCATATCCTCATAGATTTCCTTCGGCGACATTCTTTTCTTAAAAATATATATTATTACAGCACGAATCACGTTTGTCTCCATTTTAGATTATTTCTGTTTCTTTTCCTCTTTCAGAACCTATAACAAAAAAAAAAGGTTAGTTGTAGAAACTTAAAAATTTACATATCTTTAAAAATACTTTAAGGTACATATAGTAAAATTTATTAGTTTATAATATTTCTTTCTCATGGTCGGACCACGGACTTATGGGACACCCCTCGTAATATAATTTTAGAAATCGTTTAGAATAAATTTATTTACAAATCTTAAGTAGAAGAACAAAATCGAAAGGTATTTCTCATCAGAAATAAAAATGTGTAGCGGTTATGCCTTATTTTACTACCAGTGTGTTATTGAGAGAATCACCAAGTATAAACAGAAAAAATGTAGACTATAATCAGAGAGCATAAAATACTATTTATTTATTTGTCTTATAGAATAAATTAGCGAAACATCCCCCGATGAGCAAATTCCACTGAAGCTTTAATTTTGTAATATTTGGTATTATACAAAGAGTCCACACACACACAGACAAAAAAAATATGTTTCACAAAATATGAAGAAACATTATTTCTAAAAAAAATATATATATATATATGTGATGATTTAAGACCATGGAATTGTTGTAAATAGTCTAAATATCCACTACCACATGTTCCACCCCATGACTGTATATAACTTCTTATGTACTGCACATAGAAAGCCTCAACTAACATCAATCTGTACCGCGTAAGAATCTAATAAAGTATTGCAACTGTACAGATAGAAGGAATGGAGAGAGACAGAAGAAAGTTAAGGTTAAAACAAATCAGGCTTAGAGGATCGTAGAAGTCAAACCTAAGAGGTAGGCCTAGAAGAGAACATAATTATTAATAACGCCACAGTTAACCTTCTGACCCCGGACACCCTGCGAGCTAAGTTTAAACCAATATTTCCGGACAAGACAGGACGTATCTTGTGACCAGAAGTTATAAAAGTTTGAGAGACGCCCAATTTCCGGAACAAGACCGGACGTATTTCTTCCGTCAAAGAGATAAGCCCGGCCCAATCAGAAGACAATACCTAAGTAGGTCAACCAATAGCCCACTACCACGTGAAAAAGTCCCACCAATTAGGAAAGAATCACCTAAATAGGTCAGCCAATTAGAAAGCAGCAAGGTCGTGGTGTTAAATCGAGGCCCTAGAATTGCCAGTCTTCGCTTGGAGCTCACCGAGGTAACACTTGCTCTAAAGATCCCTCTCTCCTCATCCCATTCCTTCTTGACGTCAGACGCTTTTAGTGGAATCTCTGTTTGTTTATTTCACCTTTGGCCCAGCTGTGTCGCCTTCCACCACGACTGCACGGTAGAGTTGACATCGAGGTTCGTCTAGCATCAGGTAACACTGGTCCCAGAGGTCCCAAGATATCACATATATATATATATTCAATATATATATTATAAAATATGAATATTTTGAAGATATAATTGCTTTAAAAGAGAATTATTATGTTTTTCCTATTTAATAAGGGGGGATTCTCTCTCCAAAATATCTAATATTGATTAATTAATTATTAATGGGATTGGCCCATTAGTGGATATCATAATTATTCCAATGATTTCTATATTGTGCTGACACGTGCTTGTATTCGTATTATAGTTCACTAGGTATTTGCACAGAAATAATTAGAATGTTTGATCTAAAATTTATTTATATTTTCTAAAGGCTATGTGTGTGTTATTTGATCTTTTTTCAAGATGATAATTTATTTCGGGATAAATGTCATTATATGAAAGCGATTATTCATCTTTATTTATTTCCAGAAAAAAGGACAAATATCTGAGAACAAACCCTGATAAATGGCTTCTTATTAGATAAGAAATATATTGATTGTTGTTCATCTTGTAGAAAGCAACACTATTAATATAATATAGAAAAGGTCTGTTCAATAATATCCCGTGAAATTCCAATATCTTTCAAAAATACGTGTAATACAATTTTTCGAATACCAATTCTAATAAATAGAAAGCTTCAGCAACACGAAATTATATAGTATCACGATTTTTCACAGGCCTAGTACGTAAATGAAAAAAATATATGTAGTATATTTTGAGTTAGATAGATCACAACCTTCTTATAATATTTACATAACCCCATATATATATATATAAATATGTAATGACCTTGTAACAATGGAAGTGACAAATAAACAAAGAGGTAAAGGTAGTCTAGACGGAGACAAAGACCAGACGAACAGGTGTTTATGATAATGAGTTCAATCACCCCGTCAACAGGTGGCCAGACGTGATAAACAACCCGGCGCCTGACAGGTGGCGTGATTTTACAGGAACCAATCAGGACTCTCCGCCATATGCGGACGTCCAATATAAAAGAGCCCAGAAATGGGACAAGGTTAGTTGTTCAATTAGTTGTTTTCAGAGCGACGCCGTTATACGGTCGGTGAGATCTCTCACCCCCATCTATCCGCGATGTAGGCTTTGGGCATCCGAGGCGCCCGTGGTCCGACTGCCTTCGTCCGTGGTCTGCCTCTACCTCTTGGAGTTACCATCTAGACCTGCCTCTGTCTCTTGCTGTCCCAGTGCGGGAATCCCATCACACACCCACGACCACGACTGCCCAGTACATTCCACATCGGGATTACTACAGAACCCGTTAAAGTCGACAGGATGACTGAGGACAGCAACATGCAGAGGATGACGGAGGCTGGAGACGAATACTTCGCGGAAGCCCTCACCAACATGCAGCCCCACTGCGAAGACCGAGTAAGCCACCTAACAGACGCCATTCGGGGACTAACCGTACCTCGCACCGAGGAGGTCATCATCGCCCCCATCGACATCTCCTGCGCCACGAACATCTTCCCCCATCGGCTCGAACAGGCAGACAAGATTCATCGAGAAATCCTGGCATTGCCCCGCCAACCAGCATCGACGATGTCCCATGGCAACCATCGCAAAAAGTGACCACCAGCCCCCATCAGCGGGACAACAACTAAAGACCAAGTCTCCTGACAGAACAATCCTCAAAACTGTGAGTTTTTAAAAACAACTTGATTCTCCATAAATTTAATGTTTATTTTCACTGTAATCATTTTAAATCAAATTTTGCAATTTTTATAACATATCAATTCAAATTTTAAATCTTGTACCGCCTCATTTATCAATTTTTACTTTATTTCAAGCAACTTTTAAATTTCAATTCATTAATTTCAATTTTAAATAAAAAAATCATATTATATTTTAATTACTCAGATCATATTTTCCAAACTTATTTGTGTGTTTTTTTAATACCTTATTTATGGCCATAGTATTAATAATTAAATTTATTACGCTCTTTATTTAACTTGACCTATTACTATTTCAATTGATATTTTCTCAATATTTAAAAGTTTTAAAAATTAGGTCCCCACCCTCTCTAAAATCGATCCTGTACATGAGACCAAAGGAGACGCCATCTTGGCCTCCTAAAAGGACAATTAAATCCAATCTTCATCCTAACGACAGCTCAAGGACGCACGCACTGAACTCCCCCCTAGTTTTTTTTTTCTACTTCGTCTTTCCTTCCCTACTTCTAAAGGGGTGGAAGGACTTTTGTATCCATCATTGGCAGAGATATTCTTTCCTACTTCAACACTCTTACCTCTCAATCATTCAATTATAGGCCTTCTGGGTACAATTTAATACGAACATACACTACATTACCGGCTCCCTTGTTAGGAATCAAAAAGGTTTTAACTTTTATGAATATTATTAAAAATTACTCAAATATTTTTTTTACTAACAAATATTAAATCCTCAAAATGGAAAATCCCCCTATCAATATTAGAACAAAACATCTTCGCCAATGCCATCCAAAAACTATCACCTTTTTTATATTTGTATGCTATATGTCTTTATTTTATTTTTCTATACCTCGACCACTCAGCCATTATAACCATCCAAGTCAACATTATTATATAGTTATTATTGTCATTGCTCAATATATCTTAGAATATTCAACCATCAGCAATCTTTTGAATAATTACTATTCGACTATTTTTTTCATCTGTCAGCATATATAGATTCTAAAACGTTACAAATTCAAGCTTTTTAAACATCATTTGAGTTTTCTTATATAACATTTATATATTTTAAAAATACCTTAAGATCGTCTTATTTCTGATATCATTGTTTTTTATTAGATTATTATTATTTTCCTATATTGACGCCTCTCTCTCTCAATCCTATCTTCCCATCCTATACCACTTACTCACACCTCTTTAACACACCTCCTCTCAACCTCATAGTCTCCCATAGGGTTCCTGTTGCCACCCATTTTATTATTTTTTTTAAATTAATTCATCTATTGGACCATCCTTCCTCGGTATACAATTCCCGATAACGAGTTCAGGAAATCCAAAGATTCTTTCTTTTTTTTTTTATCCATCACCCGACAACATCATTCATTACATTCAACTATGTCGGGTTGTTCAATCATCATTGGCAACAGACAACTCTTGACTCCACCTTTCCCATTTCTCCACTTCCAACTTACCTACCCCCCTGTCTGATCTAATGTTGTTTATGAAAAGTCTTAGCAGTTCGGTCAATGAAAACAATACCTCACTTTACACAGGCACGTATTGCATTGCCGAACGCCATTGCAAAATTCAACTCAGACTTCCCCTCTTTTTACCACTGCGTCACTCTAAACCTTCAGATATCCATTATAAGTTTATTTGTAACAGTTTACTACTTTTGATAAGTTCGTTTTCCTTTTTCTCTCTCTCGCCATGTGAGACGTCTCTGAAATTATAATTATGAAAAAAAATAAAAAACAAATCATAATGGCATTTCAATTTATTTACCACTTTTGACTTTTCCAAACATCGTCTAATTTGCGTTTATAAGCATTGCATCACGTGGGGAACACACTAAACTAAATACTTACTCTTATTTAAAATCTTATTCATTTATATTTTTACGATCCTTGATGTGTGCCATTTTATATTTTAGAATCAATCCTTATATTTTAGGATATTTATTTTACATTAAGATATTTCTTTTCCTTCCATCCCTAAACAGTTAAAACCATTAGCCAACCTATATAAACATCACCTGAAACCTTATACTCTTTGACATCATTTGTTTTAATTTTCCATTGGCCTTCTATGCCTTCATTCTAACCACCCCTCGTCCATCGCAAAGTTCCTGTTTGCCGACTTTTTTTATTTACACCCAGGTCGCCGTCCCAGCATTTTATTTCATTCTTTTTTCCTCAAACCCGGGTTCAATCAATCAATGGCAACAGTCGAGCCCTGTTTTCACAATCTACCTCCATCCTCTAACCTCTTCAACGGTTCCTGAGACTCCTGCTCGTCAACATTTTTTAATTTTTATTTTTTTAATGATTCATCGATCTGGTACACTCTTCCTCCCCATGTTAACTCCACACGGAGAGCTTGGGTAACCAGCGAGATTTTTTTTTCTCTAACGCTCGACCCAGGCCATCACAGCACGATGCGCCCACTCATTTTTCGTTTACTTTTATTTTTCATCTGGTCGAGTTCAATCACCGACAGCAGCGCAGCTCTTGAGCCACCATCTCTTTTTAACCTCTCTCAGAAAAAATTTCTTTCCCATATTCTCCCATTACCTACCTCTCCTTCGATCTTCACGCCTTTTGCCCATCTGATCTAATGCTACTTACAGAGCATCTTGAGATTGCTGAACCCTGAAAACAATACTTCGCTTCTAAGCTCGTATTGCAGGGCAGGACTCCTGAGATGTCCTTTGCAGAAACCAATTCAGACCTTCTTCCTCTATTCCTCACTGCGTCACTACCTATCGCAAACCTTTTGCTTAAGTCAATTTTCTTTAATATTTTATTTTACTTTTATTATCTCTACTTCTCCTCCTTCCTGTATTACATCCCTGAAACTATGTTGTAAATACTCAAAGCACCTTAAGTAACAAAAAAAACTGTAAATAGTATACCACTTTCCCAAATATTTACTTTCGCTATTGTGTGTGTTTACTTTAAATTTATCCTTCCTATGTACTCCTCTTATATATTTATTGTAGTTTTATAATTATATATCAATGTGTCACCACTACTCCCCTTTATCTTTTTTTTTATTCTAGTAACTAATTTGTGCCCCAAATTATTTCCCATTTAATAGGTTTGCTAGCTTTTCTCTCATTTATTTGTAAATAGACTTACAGTTTTACTAGTTTTGTGGTGTTGGACTTTGCTTTTTAACTTACAGATGTAGATAAAGCATTTCAATATTAATCGATAATATCATTTTGTTTATTAACCATCAACATTAATGCCATCAAATACCAATCAATTCTTTATATATTATTACCTTTAATATTTTTATTTTCCTTTTTTTTCATCATGTTTAGACTCAGAATTTTACAACTTCAACTATTTTAGACACCATTTTAAAAAACCTACACCTAACAATAGTTATAATATTTCTTAAACAGATAAAACATGTATCATTTTATTTTTTCTTAATAGATTTTCAAAATGTTATTTTTGACGCTTCGCTTACAACCTCTAACTCTATCCCATGAACCTTTCCTCCCAACTTTTTATACCCATCAAGAGATTATTGTTCGTCAGCCATTTTCTTTTTTTTTTTTATTGATTAAACTAACTAGAAGACCCTTCCTCGCTATATCATTCCAAATAGTGAGCTCAGGAGACCCAGTTAGAATTTTTTTTTCTCTCATCGTCCGACTCATCATTTTTTCATTTTCAACTTTTTATTTTCACCACACAAGTCGGAGACAATCAAAATTGACAGCAATAAATCTCTTACACCCACCTCTCCTTTTCCGCATCCTTCAAACCTCCAACCTTCCAAGGGATTCCAGTTCGCCGAACATTTTTGTTTTTTTCCATTGATTAATCCGACTGGAACAATCCTTCCTCGCTATACCCACTCCCAATAGTGAGTTCAGGATATCCAGCGCGATCTTTTTATTTTTTTTTCTCATCGCCCGACACATCATATCAATTCACCATTTTTTCAACTTTTCACTTTTTTTTTCATAATTCAACCGGGCACAATCATTATGGACAACAGGGATCCCTCTTACCTCTACCTCTCCCTTTTACCTCCATCAATCTTCTCACCTCTTTTCACTGTCTGAGCTAATAATGCGGACGGAATATCTTAGGCCTTCTGTTAATGAAAACAATGCCTCACTTAAACAAGTTCGCATTGCATTGCAGAATGCTTGGGATACTACTTTGCAGAAACATGCTCAGATACCCCTTTCCCCTTTTCAACCTTAGCGTCACAGTATATGTTCAGTCAATAAACTAACTTAAATATTTTTGCCTTTCATCTTTTATGCAATAAGATATAATTTTCCTTGTACGATTCATTTTACGATATTTACTATTTTGTATTATATACTTTCTCTTAATCTTTTATCATTCATTTTGTGCGTTTTTATTTTTATAACCTTGATTTTTATTTCATTGATACACCACCATTACAACATCTTCCTCTTTTAACTTGTAGCTTAATAATAATTTTAACTAATTTGTATACAAATTATTTCTTTTATTTTTTTATAATAGCTTTGTTAGGTTATCATTCATTACATGTCATTCCCCCAACTAAACCTTCATCACCGGGGACACATTCTGTAGTATATTTTGAGTTAGATAGATCACAACCTTCTTATAATATTTATCATAACCCCATATCTATATAAAAATATGTAATGACCTTGTAACAATGGAAGTGACAAATAAACAAAGAGGTAAAGGTAGTCTAGACGGAGACAAAGATCAGACGAACAGGTGTTTATGATAATGAGTTCAATCACCCCGTCAACAGGTGGCCAGACGTGATAAACAACCCGGCGCCTGACAGGTGGCGTGATTTTACAGGAACCAATCAGGACTCTCCGCCATATGCGGACGTCCAATATAAAAGAGCCCAGAAATGGGACAAGGTTAGTTGTTCAATTAGTTGTTTTCAGAGCGACGCCGTTATACGGTCGGTGAGATCTCTCACCCCCATCTATCCGCGATGTAGGCTTTGGGCATCCGAGGCGCCCGTGGTCCGACTGCCTTCGTCCGTGGTCTGCCTCTACCTCTTGGAGTTACCATCTAGACCTGCCTCTGTCTCTTGCTGTCCCAGTGCGGGAATCCCATCACACACCCACGACCACGACTGCCCAGTACATTCCACATCGGGATTACTACATATATATTTCAAAATATCCTTTTATGTAGCCTTTTCGATTTTTAATGGATGCAGAACTTGTACACCGATTTTGTATAGAAATTTGTTTCAAAATCGGTGTTTGTATGCCTAACTTTATATGTATTTGAAATAACCTTTTTTATCATCGATGATCATTTAAAAAAACAGCCTTATATAAATGGTAGTCACGATTTAATATGGCAGATAATCATTGGACCATGATGCCCACGGTGACCTTCACAGGATTCCGGAGGAAAACGTCTGCCAAATTTGTCCCTAAAAATGCTGACATTCGAACAGAAAAATGATCGTGCTGGTGCCTCAAAACGAGCAACACCATAATTTGAAGGAAAACATACTAATCTCCACAACGAAACTTATGTTTAAGGATATAACCCCGAAACTAAACCAATGGAATGGAAAGTAAAAAATGAGCCAAGCGATTTTCAAATAAAAAAAATATTTTATGATGCATTAGCTAGCGCGCCATCTGTTATCAAAATACGAAACTATTTTAGACGCATATGATTCTTTTAAAAATAAAACAATTTATACTGCCCTTACTGCAATGGAAAAATTAATGGGAAGGCCTGGCTCATCAATGGTGACCCACCCAGAACGGATGAGCCAGGCCCTTCCATAAAATCAAAACAGCTTTGAAAAGGAGTTTTTTTTTTTACACTAGAGAAACAATCATTGAGGAATTAAAACATTTATTGAAGAGAATCCCGAAAGACGGCTTTTATAGATGTTTTGAAGCATGGAAGAAAGGATAGAAGCTGTGTATACAATAGATACGGGACGGGAGTATCTTGAAAAATACTGATAATATTTTCTCAGTCTCGCCGATTTTCTTATTCTGTCATTTCCAAGAAATTAATAGATAGTCCATGTATATATTTTGCATTATATGTTTTTGGAACAACTCTGTGAAGTCGGCCGCAAGCCTCCGGCTCAAATCTTTCTGTAAATATGTAAAAACGTAATCTTCTATTCTCTTTATTCGTCACGACATAAACCAGGTAATTCATCCTCCATATTTTTATTTTCCTAATTAAAACAAAGTTTTTTTTATATTTTTATTTATATTTCACCAAGATGACACGGCTGCATACCCCATTACCATAAATACTCAGGTGCTCCGAAGCAATAAATAACAATCTTTCGTCTCAGTAATATTTAATATAACAGGAAGCTGACAAAATATATTATAAAATATATATATGATTTAAGTATATAATTTTAGAATTTTGAAAATAACTATTGTTTTTTTTACATTTATAACACAACTGAAGTCTAACGCCAGATGGCGATGTTTCAAACTATAAGTCCATTGTTGTTGTTTGGCTGGCAAACAAGTTTTGTGAATATGTAAATAAGTTAGCAAGTCTTTATTTTATTTCCTCTTCACGCCTGAAGTAATTTCATTTTGAAATTATTTTATTTCTTACCATCTCTTGAAAGTAATATACATTACTAAAATTCTTCTAATTATTATTCATTAATTTGTGTTTCATATAATTATCAGTGGCACGTTAATTAGAACAAATATTTATCTAGGATTGTTTATATTCTATTTTTATTAGAAAGGTCGCGACTGAACGACAAAAGCAATTTACAATAAATTGAGAAATCATCAAAATAGTTAGGTGTATTAATCCTAATATTGTATTTATAAATCATATTTATACCACATTAATATATCCCTGACACTTAATAATAAAACAATAGTCGAGGCAGGATATCAGATACTTATTAGTTTTTAATGGCAACTGTAAAAAATACCTGATACCTAATATGTGAATCCACTATCCGTATACATACATGAGCTCGTTGATCATTTTTTTAAACCATACTGTTTTAATGTCCGTCCATACAGAGTTCTCAGCACATCCCCCTTTTTAAGACTTGAAATATATATATACATTACAAACTTTAAATGCATAATATAATTAATAATGAAGGCGATCCACAGGTTTAACAATTCGTCCACTCCGGGTTCTTATCTGGCCGTCTTCTGAGTCGTTAGAGGGATAATCGACAACTGGGGTCTTTTCATTTTCAACCAGTTCCTCCCCCGAAAAGGTCGGCGTCGATGGGTCGGCTGGATATTGCACTGCATATCCTTTTCGAAGATGGAACCTGTTTCGACGTAAAGTCCCAACTGGAGTATCAACCATATACGACCTTGGTGTCGATGCTTTCTTCTTTACAATCCCCCAGGTTCGCATATCTGTAATCCAAACCGTGTCACCTTCGGATAGCTCCTCCATGTCCGTAGCTCCGCAGCGTCGATCATATCTGGATTTCATATCCTTTCTCCTTCTCCCCTCCTTTCTTTTCAGGGTCTGAGAGTCCACCAACTTTGGATTAAGATTCTCTGGTGTAATTGGCAAGGTCGTTCGGAGTTTACGTCCCATGAGAAGCTCAGCAGGGCTGTAACCGTTCTCCAAAGGGGTCGATCGATACTCCAGGAGTCCAAGCGATGGGTCTTGATTTTTCTTGAGGATCAACTTAGCAATTTTCACACCTGCTTCTGCCATCCCATTGCTCTGCGGGAATCGAGGACTTGAAGTGACATGTTGGAATCCGTACTGCCTTGCGAAATTTGCAAATTCACGAGCAGCTCCAAATTGCGTCCCATTATCGCTTACAACAGTTTCTGGTATTCCATGTCGGGCAAATATGGATTTGCAACTACGCACCACCACATTGGCTGTGAGCCGATCCAGCTGAACCACTTCAGGAAATCGAGAATAATAGTCAATGACGACTAGATACCACTTATTCTCGAACTTGAACAAATCCATTCCAATATTTGGCCACGGTCGTGTAGGAAAGTTGGTTGGTATCAAAGGTTCATGTTTTGAGACGGCTTCCTGGATACAGACACTGCACTTTCTGACCGTTTCCGCGATCTCTTCCGAAATTCCAGGCCACCATACCGTCTCACGTGCGCGAAGTCTTGTTTTTGTAATCCCGAAGTGCCCAGCGTGCAACTTATCTAGGATCTCCAGTTTCATACTTGCTGGAATAACAAGACGACAGCTACGCATCAGTAGTCCATTTTGAACGCCGAGTTCATCCTTGACATGCCAATAAGAGAGCAGAGCCTGTGACATTTTCTTCTTATCTGGCCAGCCTTTCTCAAGGTAGTTGATTACTGCTTTCAGGGTCGTATCTTCTTGTTGAGCTTCAAAAATCTTCGTCAACATCTCGTCTTTGTCGGTTATACTCGAGAGAACTGCATTTATATGCGCTGAGGTTGGCCGTTCGTCTTCACCTCCCTCGGTTGTAAGAAGTGGTTGTCTGGATAATGCATCGGCGTCGAGCAGCTCCTTTCCAGGGATATGCACTATTTCGAAACCAAACCTCATCATACGCATTCGGAAACGTTGCAGTCTTGGGGTCAGCGAACTCAATTCTTTCGTCGAAAATAGAGGAATGAGAGGCTTATGGTCGGTCTCAATTCGGAAACGCTTTCCAAGCAGGAAATCTTGAAAACGTTCGCAAGCCCATGTAATTGCGAGAGCCTCTTTCTCGATCTGAGCATATCGTTTTTCGGTAGGTGTCATAGTTCTAGAAGAATAAGCAACAGGTCTTACCTTCTTGCTTCAGTACCGCTCCCAAGCCATATGAAGATGCGTCGGATGACACCATAGTTGGTTTCCTGACGTCGTATGCTGCCAAGATGGGTTGAGTCGTGAGCAATTCTTTCAACTTTCGGAATGCTCGCTCCTGGCTGCAATCCCAAACGAAGTCTTGACCTTTCACCAACAACTGGTTCAGTGGAGCCACAATTTCAGATAAATTTTCCACAAAGCGTCCCAGATGGTTCACCATGCCAAGAAATCTTCTTACGCCATGAACATCGGTCGGAGCAGGCATCTTCGCCACCGCTTCGATTTTCGCTGGATCTGGTCGAATACCGTCTTCATCCAGTATGTGCCCAAGAAAATTAATTCTTGGCACGCCGAAGACACACTTGGCCTTGTTTAGTGTAACTTTCGCCTCTTTCAGTTTTCGGAGCACTAAACGAAGAATTCGATCGTGAGTCTTGGAGTCGGAGGCAAATATCAGGATATCGTCCAGGTAACACATTACACCGTCCATGCCTTGCAAGATTATTGACATAACTCTCTGAAAATACTCTGGGGCGAGTGAGATTCCAAATGGCATTCTGCAGTATTTATATCTCCCAAAAGGAGTGATGAAGGTCGTTAAATGCTGGCAGTCCGGGCTCAACGGAATCTGGTGAAAGCCACTGTTCGCGTCCAGTTTCGAAAAGAATCTTGCTTCCCCCAGTTGCCCCAGCATGTGCTCCACCACTGGCATGGGATGCACTTCGCGCTGTACATGTTCGTTCAGCCTTGAGAGATCCACACAGAGTCGTATGTCGCCATTCGGTTTACCAGCAATCACAGTCGGTGCACACCATTCAGTCGCAACGTTAACTTGTGCTATGATTCCCGCCTTCTCGAGCTCTTCCAATCTTGTTTTGAGCTTTTCCATCAAAGGTATTGGTACCCGTCGAGGAGTATGCACAGCATATGGTTTTGCTCCAGGTTTCAATTTGATTTCGTAAGGGTTTCCGATCTGTCCCAGTCCTTCAAATACTTCAGGGAATTCCTTGATCGGGTTAATTCTCGTCGCAACCACTTCAATCCGCCTCGCCAGGTTCAAGAGCTCACATGCCCGGCGACTCAGAAGAGGTTCACTCAAACGACGAATGACATAAATCTTCTCCTTGATTTCATAATTGCCATTTCGCAGCGCTGATATAAACATACCCACAGTCTGAAGTTCGGAGAATTCAGCAGCTCTAATGTTGATATCACTTTCCACTAGTCGTTGCTGTCCCATTATCTTCGTGAAGAGACACAGAGGAACACATGTAACATCCGCCTGGGAGTCGAGCTTGAACTTCACCTTTTTCCCGTTCACTTGGATTTCTGCTGTCCATCGCCTCCTGCACTCGCCTTCATCATCATCGAGATTAGATGAATCCTCCAGAGCTGATACCTCCAGGAGAAAACCAATTTCTTCATCAAGTTCAGAAACAGCTTTGACTTCCGCAGTCTTCGCCTGCTTATCTGGGCAGCAATTTGCAAAATGGCCAGTTTTTGAACATAGGTTACATTTCTGTCCTTCAGCACGGCAAGCCTGTCCTTCCCTGTGGGTGAAACCTCCGCACTTTGGACATCGTGATCTTGTTTTGGCTGACTTCTCCTTCTTCATCGAAGGTTGCTGTTGTTGTTTCGGTGATTGTTTCTTCGAGTTGAACTTCACCTGATTGACCTTTTGGCTTGTTGAGGGACGCTGCAGGTCGACTTGCTGCTGTCGAACGGCTTCCTGCTGTCGAACCATTTTCACCGCCTTTTCCAAAGTCAGTTCGCTGTCCTACTGCATTCTTTCAGATAGAGCTTTGTCCCTCACTCCAACCACTATTCGGACACGGATCAACTGCTCATGAAGACCCTCAAATTCGCAACTATCAGCCAATTTGTACAATGAAGTGATGAATTCGTCCACTGGCTCCAGATCCTCTTGGATTCTTGAATTAATTTTCGCACGTTCGTAGATAATATTCTTTCTGACACAGAAGTGTCTGTCGAACGCCTTGAGGACGGAATCAATTTTCGTTGCCTCTTCCTCCTTTTCGAACTTGAAGGTCCTGAATATATCATCCGCGCGGTCGCCCATCAAGTACATGAACAAATCGATCTTGTCCGCCTCCTCTTTCTTCTTCATTCCACTGACCACGAGGTATCCGTCGAATCTCTTCCTCCATTTGGGCCATTCGTTGGGAGTCGAGAAGTCGAAAGTTTCTGGAGGTTGAATCTGAGCCATGTTGAATTATCTTCCAAGGTACTCAAAAATCGATATTTTGAAATATACGGGTTCGTATTTTATCCAGTTATCGCTGCCACCATGTTTTAATGTCCGTCCATACAGAGTTCTCAGCACACATACCATTCGACCATAGCAATCTTCAACAACCATAGCAATCTTCAGAAAAATATAGCCATCTTCAACAAGCCATAGCCATTCTCAACAAACCATAACCATCTTCAGTAAAATATAGTCACCTTTAATAAATTATAGCCATAATCAACAAGCCATAGCCATCTTCAGTAATATATAGTTGCCTTTAGCCAAATTTTGACATCTTCAACAAACCATAGCCATATTCAGTAAAATATAGTCCCCATTAGTAAAATATAGTCATCTTCAAAACGCCATAGCCATCCTCAACAAACTAAAACCATCTTCAGTAATATATAGTTACTTTTATCAAAATACAGCCATCTTCAACAAACCATAGACATCTCCAACAATCCATAGCGATCCTCAAAAAGCCATAACCAACCTCAACAAACCTAATTGAGGGTCATATTCTAAGACATGAGTCTTACTGCCTACTGATAGTATTATCCTAAGAGCGTATTGAAAGAACTAGATAAATTGCACTACATTTGTAGACCAAGTAAAGTTAAGGTCTACCACCAGTTGAAACTCTGACTACGGTCTTAGAACTAAATTTCAAAAAAAATTAAAAGGCATTGAAGAAAATTGATGATATTGAGGGCTGCACAAATTTGATTTGTAGTATAGAAAATAGTTAAACTTATCGGTTAGAATGTATATGAAGGTATTTTTTATTTATTTTTGAAATCCTAAATATATTTCAAAATCTTGCCATAGTTACGTTTTTATTTAAAAGGTTGCAACAACGCAAGTTCTAACCAATGTTCTGCTTCAATGTATTTATAATTTTAATCATTCATCTGACCGAGAACTCAGTATAATTATATACTATTATTTAATATTTGTATCCAATATCTGATGTGTTTTGGAATTGTAATATCACTGCTGTGTTCCTGAAATCTCACCTTTTCAGGTTTACTTTCGTGCATATAGGAAAATACCCCAACAAGGTTCAAGTTCTTCTCAAATGGATATTCTTCCGACGAATATTGTAAAACAAATCTCAATTTACACGATTATATTATTATTAGTAGTGTAAGAGTTATCAAAATATTGATGATAATATAGCATTAATATATCAAAAAATATATTTCTGTGGAATTTTGTAAGCGAAATTTCTATTTTTTTTTTATTGAATATTTATTATATATATTGTATTTTGTGTTATAATCACGTTGATATCACAGAATAGTGTAAATGTTAATTATCTGGTCTAGGCAAAAAAAAAAACATTAAAATCTCTAATAAACCTATTTATTTATTTCAACACACAAAGCGCGATACCAGGCTAGGAATAATTGCGTCGATTCACATTTTTTAAACAGAAGCAGTTATGAACTTATCATACAAAAATAAATAAAAGAGAAACAATAGGATATATTAGTAACCTGATCCTTCCAGGTTAGAAAGATAATCATAAATATATTTACAAAAAATGGTTGAATCTGTAATAATTATCTCTAAAATTGGATGGACGCACGGTCGCCTCGCTCTGCAGCTAAGTATCAATTTTTAATTTTATTTTCTATTTTGATAACTTTTTCCTATCTTATCTTTCTTACCGTAATCACCGATTCATATCTAATTGCAATTGTCAGTGTGATTGCCAAAAGATTCGGCTGAGAAATTGGAAATCAAAATTCTTCGAAATGAAATTTGCATATTTGCTAACTGCTAGGATTGTATTTCTCTGGTAACTTGTAAAATAGAAATTAAGATAACAAAATGGATTCAGTTATAAAATCTATAAATTCAAAATTGGATGAAGTATTTTAATACTTTAATAATAAATATTTAGGCAATCAAAAAAAAGGTAACTAGAAATGACATATCCTTTTTATCAACAATGATTACTCAGGCAAAGGAAGGAGTTTCTTCTCTTTCTGATATGAATAAAGACTCTACAATAGGAATAATAACGGAAGCTGTCAACTCAGCAATGGAAAATAAGGTTGAAAAAAATATTGAGAGAAATTTCGGTACACAGACCCACATTTGCACAAGTAACAAAACAAGAAAATGTACAACAATTAATTGTCAAACATCAACAAACTCAAAACTTGGAATTTACGCTAATTGCAGCTCCAGCCAACAATGAATCTATATCTGATGTTTTTCAAGCTATTTCTAGAACCATAATGAAAATTAGGAAAGACGGTGGGAATATTAAAATTAATAAAATTTTCAATACACGGAACGCAGTAGTGATAAAATCGCCAACGCGGGTAGAATTGAATGCTCTTCAGGAGGAATTGGGAAAATCGGATGAGTTAAAGGCAATAAGTAAGATTTATATTCCTAGGAAAAGATATCCAACGGTTGTGGTCAAAAATGTTTCTAAAATAACGGACACAACAACATTTGTTAAGACAATCTGTAACATGAATCCAGATTTAAGGGGAATGGAGGACGAAAAAAGGATGCTGTTTGTAATGAAATCAAATACTGCAACACAAAACATAGTTTTAAGACTTTCACCAAAAGCATATCAAATAATTAAAAATATATAACAATACTCTTTACACTGATTTAGAACGTTGCCATATTCAAGATAAGGTCTTAGTAAAACAATGTAAAAATGCTATCAATACAATCCAAACCATAAGCTAAAAGACTGCACAAATGAGAAAATCTGCAATATCTATGGGGTCCATGGAACCCATTCCTGCTCGAATGTACTGAGTTGTCACAACTGTTCTAAACACCCAATTTACAGAAATAAACAAACAAATCACAGGGTTAATGGGACGGACTGTCCACTTTACAAAATACAATTAGATAGAATTATAGATAGAACCCAATATTTTTATGATTTGGAGGTAGAATAGAACAGAAATATTCTCATATGAAATTTTCATAAGCGTTTTGCATAAATGTCCATTATGAAAGAAGCAAAAAGTTTAACCATAGGAAAATTTAATTGTATACAACAGAATATTAGAAAAAGTATAATTGCAACTACCGAACTCAGAAGCTCAATTAGAGTCAATCCTCCAGATATTCTCCTTCTTCAAGAGCCTTATGTTTTAAATAGAAAGGTCGTGTTCGATATGGACTCGCACATAGTACATTGTTCCTCAACAGAAAACACTTATACTGCAACGGTTATATTTAATAAAAATATAAAATATAGGAAGTTGGAGGGTTTCACAAATCAGTTTTGTACATCAATCTCTATAAATACACCTAAATCTAGGACGATAATAGCAAACTTTTATATTCCTCCAAACAAATTCGAGGACGAACATTTGAACTTTTTAAAGAATTTGATAGCTACCTTCGAGAGTACTTCTCTTGTCCTCTGTGGGGATTTCAATTCCCGTCACCCGGTTTGGTTCGATAGAATTACAAACTCTAACGGATATAAAATGCAACCTATTATTAATGAATATTATCTTTTTATTCACAATAACAAAACTCCTACCTGTCATAATAAAAGCATAATAGATCTCACCATTTCAAATAGACATTCATTGAAACTGGTGAACAATTGGCAAACTTTTGAATTAACCAATATTTCCGACCATGTGACAGTTTCATTTGATATCAATGTTAACTTAGATATTACAAACAATCAACAAAAATCTACATGAAAATTTAGCGAAAAGAAAGCAGATTGGTCACTGTTTTCAAATACAATTTCTAAACATGAAGTAAGAAGATTGGAAAACGATATAAAAAAGGTCGAAAAAGAAACTGATATTGACATGGTAGTTGACAGGCTAACGGATATAATTCTGGAAGCTGCATATCAATTACTGGAGGTGAAATCTTCCAACTTCACTTTCGATACCGGGATCAAGTGGTGGAACAAAGAATTAGAACAAAAGAAAAAGTATTTTCATTATGTGAGAAATCTATACTTTCATCATAAAGCAATTAGTGTTAATGAATATAAGTCTGTCAGAAATAAATATAAAAATAGTATAAGAAAAGCTAAGAGGAATAGTTGGCGAGATTTTATAGAAGAAAATGGATCTAATAATCCGTTTGGAAATGCCTATAGAACCTTAAAAAAACTGAGTTCCTCTAATCAACAAAAGGGATTACCAATAATTGAACAGGCACCAGTAGATTCTAAAGAAACTCTAATAAAAGATCTGATTAATGAACTAATTCCTGATGATACAACTATATCAGATACTGCTCACCATACATCAATAAGGAACTATACACCGAATTTTACAAACTCCAACTCATGCAATATTCATAAGAAAGAAATAGAAGAGCTAATCGACAAAATTAATGTAAATAAATTCCTGGTCTAGACAGTATTAGTAATAATATGATAAAGAATGCTTTTCAACTAATACTTCCGATTTTACACTCAATATTTAATAAATGTATTCAAATAGGATACTTCCCAAAAGAATGGAAAACAGGAGCACTCAAAATAATAGCCAAACCCGGCAAAACCAATTATGAATCAGCTAAAAGCTACCGTCCGATATCTTTATTATAAAATTTTTCAAAGATTCTAGAAAAAATTCTCAAAAATAAAATATATGAATTTTATATTCAAAACAATCTGTTAAGCTCGAGGCAGCACGGATTTATCAAGTCTAAGTCAACTATCACTGCTTTGAATACTGTAATCGATGTATTAATGGAGCATAAGCAAAAAGAACTGTCTGCACTATTTACAATAGATATCTCGGGGGCTTTTGATAATGCCTGGTGGCCAGCGATCATCAAAAGAATAGACTCAGATAATTTACCGGAAAAACTGATAAAAATTCTACAATCATATTTAAATTCCAGGATCATTTCTTTCAGTTACGACAATCTAACAACTTCAAAGCCAATTACTAAGGGGTGTCCTCAGGGCGGTCCGCTTTCTCCACTTCTATGGACAATTTTGTTGAACGATTTGCTGTTGAATTTTCAGGTGCCCAATTGTGAGTTGATTTGTTATGCGGATGATATTTCGATCATATGCTGGAATAAAGATCTAGCATCATTAAAAATAGTTATAGAGGAAGAATTAAATACTATCGAATTGTGGTGTATTAAGAACAAGTTAGAAATCAGTTCCGGAAAAACAAACATTTTATATTTGCATAATAAAGAGAAGATACCAGTTAAATTTAAGAGTGGATTAATTTCACCAGTACAAAAAATAAAAATTTTGGGAATAACAATTGCAAATCATAGAAGAAAAAACAAATTAAATTTTGCTTTTCATATAGAGGAAATAGTGAGCAGAACTCTAAGAATAAAAATTTTTCTATTCTCTCTGTGCAGCAAATCATGGGGTTTGAGCTCCCATAAAAGAATTACATTGTATAAATCTTTATTCAGATCAACTTTAACATATGGATCAGAAATATGGTTCAAATATTTAAACAAAAAATCGATACAAAAATTAAACTCAATGCAATATCAGATATTAATTTGGAGCATTCAAGCATACAAGACAACTTCGTACAACTGTGTTCACAGTTTGGCTAAGACTCCATTGATTGCAGATTACATTGAAGCAAAAATATGAAATATGACTTAAATAACTTATCGTTCGAGGACAAGCAAAAATACAACATCGATATTCCCTTTATAATTAAATCCTATATAGACGAAAGAATGTTGCTCTTACTGAATAATACAAACGAGACATTTACAAGTTTTTTCAACCGGGGTATTCCAAATTATTTTCGCCCTAATTTCCACAACACACAATTTGTAACCAACCATGGTAATTTCGGAAGTTTTCTGGAATAATCCGTGCATCGGAGGATCCGGGCTGTTTTTGTGGATGCTGCATTCAAGATTCTACTCACCTTTTACTTAAGTGCCCAGCATTTCAAGACTACAGACTCAAAAACGGTATTCTCTGTACCGATCCAAGAGAACTGATATCCAGCAGGGATTCATACATTGTATTCAATAGATTTTGTAAATTTATATCAAAGTTTTTAAATAATCTCATGTGTTAGGTATAATTAACTATGTGCTGTATATATGATTTTTTTTCCTTTTTTCTTTATTTTGAGATGTGTTTAAATTAAATTACCTATGTATATAGTATGCTTGTTTGAAATCAATTTCAGGAATATGGTATATGCCTTGAGCATATGTTAATAGATTCTCCCTCTCTCTCTCTCTTGTGTTGCTTTCCTTTGGGCGCCAGTGTCCTTGGCGGGACATCGCGCTTTGTATTTACAGTTGAATAAAAGTTGAATATACAAATCATATAGATCTACAACATTGTTTACTGTCTGTTGTCTAGCGCTAAATAAAAGTGGGAATTCCAGCAGTCTCGAATCCTGGATTTCTTTGCCACAGTGACAGCTAGAATCCTCAACCTTTCTAATCGTTGCTGAAAATCCCTTAATATTTCCGTGGTTCGTTCTAAACTGGGCATTATAAAAGTTAGAATGGAAAAATGATGGAATTCCTAACGGAAAAAAACTTTGGAATGTTTAATTTGTTTTCAAAATACTTAATCTATTTTTGAATTTGAAAATGATCTAATTATACTTGGATTATGTGGTCTAATATTCTATTAATTAATAAGCTAAGAATACAATTTTGACATTCCACACCAGCCAACAGAAACAATTTTCAATATTCAACTTATAATCGACTTTTATTTCATGCATATTTTTCAAGCTGCACTGTTAAAAAAGCTAGGCATTCATATAAATTTTGGACATTTTCAATTCTGGGGTAAAATTAATTAATATTTAGAACCAAATATAATTTATATGTATATTTCATTGAAGAAATGCTGTATACTATATAAATATGAATTGTGGAGGATTTAACAAATTTACGTATCCGAGATCTGGATTAAAATGGAGACAGAAGATAAAAGAGAGCAATTTCCTTGTCAGCGTCATGCAGCTCTGTTGCCACTGGACGCAGAGTGGATGGGATCCTATAATTTGCCTGAAATGTGACATTTTTACATTCTTTAGTGTAGATTCATATAACTTTTACCTCTATATTCAAGTTTATATATTTAAGATGTTTATTTTATTTTCAAAAATAAAAATAAAACTATTATATATTTTGTTTATGCATTAAGTGTATTGAATATTTATATATAAATAAAAATATTTACAATATATTTCAAAATATAAATGGAGTGCGATTTATATATGATAATTTTATTTTAATTTTCGAAGCAATTATATTTTGTTTAATTAAAATATTATAGAAGTAATTTATTAAAGAATATTTTTTTCAATATTAATTTATATAACATTTCAGAATTTGAATTTCCTTTCTAATTCGAGCAGTAACCAATATCTTGTAATTTTCAGGAATTCAATCGATTTCTTGGCTTGGTCATTTAAAATACATTGGTGGACCTGTCAATGAGTAATGAACAATGATCTATAGAAACATTTCAAATATTTTATCACCATTAAAATAAGCTCTTTTTGTTCAATAAACAAATCCAACCAGGTACGCGTTTCAGATTGTTGGCGCTCATCATCGTGGTACAAGCTGAACCTCAGCAACTAAAATAGCAAGACCTATAGGCTTAGCGAAATATCAATAAATATGTATTTAAGGTTATAAATGCGTTCGAATGAAAACCCGTATGAATACCTCTACAAATATGGCCCAATAATAATTAGATTTTAGTATCACACAATTAGGAGATGAATTTCATTAATTTATCCACCTAGTCCTATCATGATATCATTTTTGTACAATGATATTTATAATCATTAATGATACTATAATATACGATAGTTTCATCATACGAAGTATGTAGAAATCAATAGCAAACTTTCAAACATCTAAATATTTCTCAAAAGGAGAAATCAAACCTCCATGCAACATTGAAGGGACTAAGAGAAAATTAAGGTAACACAGGTCCCAATATTCTCCCGGTTTCCATTAGTTGTAAGGTAGACAGCTGAATAGCCCCTGACATACAACAATTAGTTCCGGTGCGATCTGATAAATTGGTTTAGCTGCGCTCAGGACCTCCTGAGTGGCATTCACCTCAATCAAATAAACCAAATTGTACGATACTACACACCGCGCGCACATCTTACTTCGAGTTTATACTAAAGGTTTGTGACATTTGTCGGTATGCATAGATCTAGCCAATATTTTTAATTTTAAAGACTTTTAATTCTATGTGCGTCAAATTCTTATGAACATCTTTTATGAACTTTGACAAGATACTGATTGATTCTGTAAATTATTAATTATCCAGTATCCTGACGATGTGAATTATGAATATTTTCCGAGAACTGATCATTTTTTGTGTTTTAAATTTATTTTAAGTATATAGAAAAGATCCAATAAATATTTATCTATTTATTTTGAATTTTATTTTTACTAAGTTTGTCATCTATATGTCATAGTGTGTCCTTGCCTATATCTTGACAATAAAACTGAGGTTTGTCACGATAGCCTTTCTGAAATGGCAATATATTGGATGTGATTTTCACCCTTTCGGGGCAATTTCGAGGTTATATGTCGTGCTTTTTCTAATTTAATTTATGGCCTGAAAGTTATAAAGCTTTGAAATAACTTTATCTACATCACTCAATCGTAAAGAAATACGAATTAATTTAATGAAAAAAATATATAAAGCAGAATAAATTACAATTGATAATTGCTAAACTTATTCGTAAATATCAACCTGGGAAGCTCTTCCAAATAGTTCTCTTCCCGATGATAACGGAATCTCTATGGACCCCTTTCAACTTTATACATACAAAATTTGATAGCTGCAGGCCTTGGACGACATTAAAATGGCATTATTACAAGGTGCGGCAGACTTTTAAGAACAAAATGATGTCTATTCCAAAATAAATAGACGAAGCAAATAGAGCACTTTTTAGATATTAAGGTTTTATATAGATTAACACAAACTTAAAGGCCGAAGTAATTCAAGGAACCCGCCATCAGCGACAATAATTTCTAAACGCTGTCGAAACCGACTGCAGGCAGGAATGAGATAAGTCTTTGGAATGTTTCCATTACAATCACTATAGAAGCTCTGAGAGCAGCAACATTGTTGTGAAAATGACTATTGCAGTCTCTCTCAACTACGTCTCACACAAATGCTAGGTGCAACATTGTCATTAAGATTCCCGACCATCCATTCCTCGCTTTTGGGATGTTTGAGCTTGTTCAGAAAACGCATTGGTTTGATAAAGCGGTTCACCTTGGTTCTTTCGGACATAAACTGTCCTTTTCGCATCACGTATCATTTGTAATGGAGGTCCACATGAACCACACGTCGGATGGTAGACTCATTAACCTGCATCTCTCTGGCGAAGTCCTCATCGACTTACCAGAGTTTTGTCGATGGCAGTTTGGACACGGCTTATAAAGTCAGACGTCCTGATACTGTCAAAATGTCGACAAATTTCCTTTGAGAAACTTACGCCACATCACCTTTTGCAGCTCTCAATCTCTCCGAACTTTGAAATAAATCATCGGGCGAATTTCAAGAGTAGTTTCTGCCATGTCTAACTGCAACCGAAAAAAAAAACACCATGTCACTATAACACACAGGAAAGTGTGGCACCTATTTGTGTGTTCTCAAATAGCTACCGCACCCTGTATCCAGCAAAGACCTAGCCCAGCATGTCAAGGCGCCGCTCGATGAAGGTGAAAGGTTCCTGATGAGAAGCCTGATGCACCGTCATTGGAGGTTACAATGGATATATAATCCTTATATATATATAATCCTTATATCTATAAAAATGAAATCCAAAATCGATGTTTGTTATCGCGTTGCGCAAAATCTACAGATTCAATCAATTTGAAATTCGCATGTAGGTAGCTGAAGATTTCGTTTAACATATCGGCTATTCAAAAATGTTTTTAAAAAGGTAAGATTATTCAATCGCCGTGAAACTTTAGGAAGTTATTTACTATACTACTGGTAAAGTTTCTGGTTTGAATTTGATTTGAAATAAATATTCGTTGTAATTTTATTTGCAAATTTCTACTTTAACTCGCAAGCAGCGCCTCTCGCGGAATATGGTGAAATTACATTTATAAATTGTAAAAATGCTAAAATGTGTTCCAAGTATAATAAATTTAATATTTTTTTAAGGATTTAGTAATATAATATTCCAATGACGTTGTAAAAAATCTTGGCATTTCAATATTAATATTATTCAAAGAAAATATCTTATTTAAAATTTATTAAATGTTTTCAAAAGAATTATGTGTTTCAAAATATATTTAAACGCATATAAAAATATTTATATTTTATATTCACCCATATACGTTTATAAATCTATATATAGATGGATTGGATGTTTTCTAGAATCTTTTTAAAAAATGTTCGTTTGACAAACTATTACTCGGGTAAAAACCGGGCGAAGCCGGGTACATTCGCTAAATACAGTTATTTACAAATGTTCGTTTGTGGCAAGATACTATTCCTTTAACTTCAAATTACCTTAAACTTCAAATATATGAAGGCCAGCTGCAAAACAAGCAGATAACTGACGAATAAGCAGTCGCGGACCAACAGCAGCATTGTTAGAATAGGAGTAGACCTCTTTAAAAATCCTGACTTCAACTGACCCGGTTGATAGACCTCAGCAAGGGTCCCACTCCAGGGATACGGAGGAGCTGCGTCTGTACTCATGTTAGAGTCGGCAGCAAAGGTGTCTGCTTCCATGTTAGGAACGGCCTCAAACTACAGGCAAAGTCAGACTTTCACCAAAGTGTGCCTGGATCATGGTGCCATGATCAACGAAAGCTGCACCCCTACACCCCATTCCATTCTCATGGAATTCGTGTAATCTTTACACAAGGGGATAAGAAACAACAATATTTTTTTTAGTCAGAAATGATGATGGCAATATTGCTGTATCATGCTTGATTGGAATAAACAAAATTCTTTAGGGGAATATTCACTAAAGCAGACCACGGGCGAAGCCAGAAAATATATTTTTTAAAGTTATAAAATGTTTTCTTTCCATAAATAAATAATATTCGCATAAATAATATTTGCGTATTGAACTATATAAAGAGCCGCAGCTTCACATCCAAAGAGCCACATGGGGCCCGCGAGCTGCAGTCTGCCGACCCCTGGTATAGTTTATACTATAATAAAAAAAAAATGTTTGTTGTTGTACTATAATAAAATAAACACATTTGCTGTGAAAAATGTTTGGTTGTAAAAATAATTTTAAATTAGCGAAAATAATATTTGCAAAAATGGCCAGTGCGATATATTATAGAAGCTATAGCCTAAACTCAGGTATTATATATTCATAAACAGAAAATAATTCTAATTTAAATCATTCTACTAATAAATATATCTGAAATTTCTTTTTTTTAATTACAAAAGCAATCTTGGTGAATTGCAGACATTATATATAAAGTATTTCACGATTCTGCGCAGAAGTATCATTAGTCCATCATGAAAACAAGATGGCGAACTTTCGAGCCTTTATAACTCTTCTACGGACTTCACGTGCCAACTTCTATAACATTAAAAATATGTCAATCTTACACAATGAAAATATTATAAAACTGTTAATAATATAAAATATAATTATATAAAATAGTATCTAATATTTTAATGGAAGAAGAATAAATACATATGCAAAAAATTATAATTTAGATAAAATATTTGATATATATTATTTTTGAAAATAAATATATTTGATACAGAATAAGCACTTTAAAAAGAGAATGCAGTATAATATATGAATCTATTTTCTATGAGATTACACAATAAAAAAAAACTATTTAGAACAATAATTGTTTAAGAATATGAATATCTATTTGATAAAATTATATTTAGGTCCACACATCAATACAGTAGAACCTGGGTCGTATTTTCCTTTATTTCTTCAAATGGATTATGTTTAATGATAATGAACTAATATGCCATAATTACTACCTTTATTATCTGTGTGGAAATTGTCTTTTTGCGTAATCTATTCTTCTCACAAAACGATTGTTACTTTTCTCTACCATAACTACTAAATAAAACTTTGGAAAATTTTGCATGTCAGTAGCTGAATATATGGGTTACCATATGTAAGCATTTCAAAGTCTAAAATGAAATAAATAACAACCTATTTTGCATATTTTGGAGCTATAAAATGAACACAATTATTATATAGTGACTTTATGGCCCATATTTTCTCGGTTTATTCTCGAAAAAATGCTTTACAGACGAATAATTTTTCAAAACATTATTTATTATTAACTAGACGAATGGCCCGGGCAACGCCCGGGGTTTACCCGAGTGCGAATATATTTTAAACATATCGCTATGACAGGGTGGTCTGTATAGACAGGTGTATGTATCACACAGCCGATAACAGGGTTGTCTAGGGTGGCCGCTATAGACAGGGTGGTCTGTATAGACAGGTGTATGTATCACACTGCTGATAACAGGGTTGCCTGAAGTGACCGCTATAGACAGGGTGGTCTGTATAGACAGGTGATTGTAACACACTGATGATAACAGGGTTGCCTAAAGTGACCGCTATAGACAGGGTGGTCTGTATGGACAGGTGGATGTATCACACAACTGATAACAGGGTTGTCTAGAGTGGCCGCTATAGACAGGTGTATGTATCACACAGCCGATAACAGGGTTGTCTAGGGTGGCCGCTATAGACAGGGTGGTCTGTATAGACAGGTGTATGTATCACACTGCTGATAACAGGGTTGTCTAGAGTGGTCGCTATAGACAAGGTGGTCTGTATAGACAGGTGGATGTATCAGACAGCTGTAGAGTGGTCGCTATAGACAGGGTGGTCTGTATAGACAGGTGTATATTATCACACTGCTGATAACAGGGTTGCCTAAAGTGACCGCTATAGACAGGGTGGTCTGTATAGACAGGTGGATGTATCACACAGCTGATAACAGGGTTGTCTAGAGTGGCCGCTATAGACAGGTGTATGTTTCACACAGCTGATAACAGGGTTTTCTAGAATGGCCGCTATATACAGGTGGTCTGTATAGACAGGTGGATGTATCACACAGCTGATAACAGGGTTGTCTAGAGTGGTCGCTATAGACAGGGTGGTCTGTATAGACAGGTGGATGTATCACACAGCTGATAACAGGGTTGTCTAGAGTGGTCGCTATAGACAGGGTGGTCTGTATAGACAGGTGTATGTATCACACTGCTGATAACAGGGTTGCCTAAAGTGACCGCTATAGACAGGGTGGTCTGTATAGACAGGTGGATGTAACACACTGCTGATAACAGGGTTGTCTAGGGTGGTCGCTATAGACAGGGTGGTCTGTATAGACAGGTGTATGTATCACACTGCTGATAACAGGGTTGCCTAAAGTGACCGCTATAGACAGGGTGGTCTGTATAGACAGGTGGATGTAACACACTGCTGATAACAGGGTTGTCTAGAGGGGGGCGGGCAGGGAGGTCACGTGTTTGCTAGCAGCCAATGGGCGCGCATTCTACCCGTGAGCTTCAGACAAACAGACAAACAGACAGAATAAGGCAAATATATAAGTAGATATATCATTATCACTCTCTCTTATTATTAGATGTAGAGAGTCAAGAAGTTTCCAATTAAAAATAACATTATTATTATCACAATAATTTTTTTTCATATCCATATTTTACCTTCTCAATTTATTCAACTTTCAGAGTGATGATATTATATAGAAATAATAAATAATATGTGTTAAGCCTTATTCGTTGGGCAAACATTCGTTTTAGAAGAAAGCGAGGGATTTCAAATTATAAAATATAAATGTAACGATTTAAAAACGGCAATTCATTTTATACATATGCACTCATGGACAAACTTAAAGAAATTTGTTCTTTTTAGCATGTATATCGGGATACAGAAAATAACTCTGAAATATATTTCATACACAGTGACCTTTATTGAAAACACACGAGATAACCAAGTGTAACCAAAATTGCTTTTGTCTCTATAAAAAAATGACGACTGGGTGACATGTCCGCTAAAAGAAACGGTAAAAAAAAAGTGATATTTTCTTCTTCTCTCCTTTCAAACTCTTTTAAAGCATATTCAGCGTGACTACGCATTATTGGTCTTAAATGCCCTTTCCTGGAATTTAATAAACCTCTAAAGTCCTCTTGTTGGGATTTCGACAGTCCATTTTACAGTCCATTTTTTAAATCCATACATTAATTGTCGTAGTCAATATTCTATAACCACAAAAACATGGTAGACTAAGGTTTTAAATATAAGATTAAAAACTCTTCTTTCAACCTTTCTTATTTTATCTACTATGTTCGATAACTCATTGGGATCATTGTCAAGAAACCACTCCTATGTTGCCAGAAAGTAGAAAATGAATTTAAAAAAAAGTCATGTAGAGTTTTTAATCTTATATATCCAACCTGCCTTAATGGTTTATTCAATAAAGATTCTCTCTATAAGAGAGATCGAATGGACGCAGAGAAATAGTCCAAGCACAGACCTTATCGCCAGGCTCACTTTAATCCTGGAATAAAAAGATTTCCTCTGATAAGCCTTATCTGAATGGTGCTATTTTGCCTTGACGAGACAAGAAAATAAGCCTTTTGTCTTGAACAATCAATTTCACTAATCTTACCTCTAAGCTCGTTAGTGATTCGTTTGTTAACTGAAAATACACATTTAATCCTTTAAAAAATAAATATACTTGAAATAAATACAATATATATGTTCATTATGTGTTTTCAATATACTTTTATAAAATATACACAGTAATATATGAGTGGTGAGATATAACCTAAGTAATCATGGTACAGGTCATGGTAATCAGGTGAACAATAACACAAGTTAGCTACTGTTATTTCACCATATGTGTAAAACAGTTCAACTTTTCAACCTACAAGTGTGCCTGAGTTGCCTTTGTCTATCTGTCCTCACTAGTGAGGTTGGACATTTGCCAAGATCGGGGGCCATTGAAGTAATATTTTCTTAAGAAAAAAAAATCGGATTGCTTTGCGTAGAGAATTTTTAAAAATGTATTGTTTTAAACCGTGCGTGCACATGTTGGCGTATATATATATATATATATATTTGAGCAAGAAAATATATTAGGAAATAATAAATGTATATGCAGCGAAATAAGTATATATATATATATATATAGCCTGACAGTTAAAATAAAGCTTTTTAGATTACAGAGCGCGCCATTTCGTAATAAACAATGCAAATCGTGTTGATTTGATATTTTCACAATGATATTGACCCCAAATAGATATAAATCAACCTTCCGTTGATATTTATTTACAAATATGTTTCTCTGAGATGTCAGAATAAGCTAATTTGTATACACACGCACATATATTTGAATTTAAATCATAGTATATATATAAAATAGTATGGTTTTCATGATTATATTACCCTTATCGATAGGATAAATTAAGTAATATATTTATTACAAATTTAAATTAAGGGGCTTTATCAAGGTTCACATAGAAACTTCGGCAGTTACGAGTAGGTCGCTCAGACAGAAATCGTCCATTGAAGGAAGGACATTTGGTTAAATGTGTTTTTAAAAGTTCCATTTGGCGATATTTTCAGGCTTATGTCCCTTGTGAATATATTATGAATCGCGTATATTAAAAGAACCCAGTCTAATATTTGCAAAATATGTATACGATATCAGATTTCGAAGCGTAGTGTAACCTTTCAAATCAAAATTTGATACTTATCTAAACATATCGTTTGATGGTTCCGACTTCTCCTAGATTAGGCCTGCGTAAGAACCTTTGAAAGACAGAAGCCCAAGGTCATTTCAGAAAAGTATTGTAAAAAGACACTCAAGAGATAGCGCCTTACTTAATATCTTTATTCCTTCATAAGAAAGTATGTACAACAGTTAAACATCTAAAGGATGACCCATCTGATGAACAACCACCTCTTTGAGCGGTCAATATTGTAAGATTCAGGAAAATATTCCATTTCTCTCATACGACTTTCTATTAAAAACTTACAGGAGAGTCCAAAAATATATTTCAGGATAGTTCCTAATATGAGATCGCCTTTATGAAATAATAAAGGATGGATCGTGAAAACATTCTTAGAGCAGATTTAAATAAACCACTTGATAATATCCGCAGGTATTCGAATAGATAGCAGGTATGAGATCTGGGAAGGTGGCCCAGGTCGAATGTACCAGAGGAGCCATTCTGTGCCGTCCCGAGGATGGTATGGTCCAAAAGTATAGAATTTTGGCGTTGCCCCCATTTCATCCATGCATCCTCTTCCACTTATCTTTCTATCTCCTAATTTTAAAAACAAATATTTAAATATTATCGAGGCAACATTGAGAGAGAGAGATATTGAAATAAAAAATACTTTATTTCACAAAGTTGATATAATGTTACATAAGGTTAAATACAAAGTGAATATATAGAATAAATGAGATTATATAAGGATAAATAGTTTAAAAACAATGTGAAATAAAAAATTGATTAATATAAATGTGGTGAGATCTGGTAGCCTCTGTAGAATCCTGTCGACTAGAAATGTGATGTGGTGAAGTATACAGTCGACTTAAACTATGTGATGGGGTCCTGTTGACTCTCGCTATACTGTGTTGACCGAGTGGAACAGTCAGGTTAAGGAGTTTTCCAGTACTTCTCTGCACCTTGGAAGACCTTTTGCAGTTATCACAAAGTACAGGCAGTCGTGGTCGAGGCAGAGTAGAAAGCTTGGGAATGTCCACACAAAAAAAAAAAACGAAGACACAGTTGCACTAAGAAAGTTCCGTGAAAAAATAAAATTGAGCTAGGAGCGAAAGATGGAGATAGAAGAGTTCTTACTGACTACATGGTGGTTGAGATGGACCTGGGGTACAACCGACGAGGGCTCACGCAGATGGTGAAGTGATTGTATTTGGCTAAGACGGGGGGCCTTTTATATTTTTTTTTTCTGAGAAAAGAAGCATTGCATTACAGCAGATGCGACAGGGGCATGGATCGTCTGGTGAAATTGTACACTGGCGCCGTGGCAGTTTCCATCTTTAGACCTTGTTGTTTTGGGACAGCTATATGCTCGATCTATGCGTTAGCTCAACTCTTAATCTATTACAGAGTTTTATTTATTTATCCTCCGTTTGTACAAAGGACATTACATATGATGATGTAATGACACATGTCGTAAATGCGTATAATCATTTACAGATGTGTTTCTATTATACAACATGAAAATATTGTTATAAGTTATATACAATATGGGGTTGTTGGCTTAAATTACCATAGATGGGCCCCTGGAGTGAAAGGGTTTATCCAGGTTTAAGCGGGTAAAGCCTCTCTAACACAGGTAAGTAATTAAAATTTATTTTAATTAATTTAAACTGTGAGGGTTAAAAAGTGCTATAACAAGATGATTTGTTTGGATATATAAAAGTGAAATAAAAATGACATTTTTGTTTGATTAAAAAAAATTATGATTAAAATAAAATGATGACATAAAAATTCCTTTTCTAAGAGAATATTGGCGGGCGTTGGAAAGGGTTAGTAGTTGAAGAATATGCAATTTTTAGCAGTGCACATGTAAGCCAAATACTCAGATCCAGGTGCAAAGCGAGGATATAGACTTGAGCGTCTTCCTAGGCAATGTTTCACTTGCGAGCCTATATAAGGGTTACAGTGCTTTGTCACAATTGTAGGGTTATTGGGTTAAAAGTTGTTGAAGAGAAGTTGTTTATTAATATGATTGAGAAAGGAGTGAAATAGAGCCATGCGATAAGTAGAATTGTTGTAGGGACAGTAGGTGGTCTGACTTGACTCGAAATCAAAGGTTGATTGTGGTCCGCTAGAGCGGAAAAAAAGTTGAAAGTTGAAAAAACTGAACCCTTTGTGCATGCGTTTGTGATTGTGCTCTGCGGGTAATTGAAATGAACTCTTGAAGCGTGTTCAGGCCAGAAGTTGAGATTTGTAAATCTGGGGAACTGTGTTCAAAGAGTTTGTTGAAATACGATATCAAAAAAAAAATGGTTGCAAAGATAGTTATTAAAAGTATAGGGAAGTGGTTAGAGAATATGATTGTTGAAAACGATTGTTTTATGCCCGATAGTTGATGATAAACATTGTCATATAATAAAGCTATTTAAACAAATATAAAATAGAGTGAATAAAAAGATAGAAATATGATTGTGGGTAATAAAAAAAGTGAAAGTGGACAAAATAAAACATGTAATATATAAAAGATATAATAATTAAGAATTTAAAAAATGATTATTGAAACAATTAAATGTTTTGCCATACTAAAATAATATCATGAAAAATAAAAAAAAATTTTGTTTTGAAATAATGTTGGATTAAAAATTTGATTATATAATTGAAAGGTAAAAAATAAATAATTAAAATTTAAAGATTTTACACAAAAATTTGAATATAATTAAAGGTTATTAATGATAGGATAAATGATGGGTAGTTGAAAATTGAACAAAAATTGTCTCTTTTGAAGAAAGGTTACAACTGTGGTGTGTAACTAGATCATATCCCATCGGTAAACATCGGTGTTTTTATGACTCTCTGAAACTGGGAATACGTGAAATGACATTTTCATTTGTCCAAAATGGTGATATGCAGAGAATGATTTCTCTTTTGCGTCATAAAGTCTATATGAGACTTAACCAAATTGTTTTAATTGGTGATATCAATTAACATGTAAAATGTTTAATGTATGTTGTGTTGTGATTAAGGCGTTGGTGAGATTTGTGAGACAACCTAAATGGTTAGTGTGAAACATGTGTTTAAAAAAATGGCGATCATGAAGATAGCGGTCATGAAGATCTGCCTTGAGGGGGGAGAGAGGACATGTCCAAAGATAGCAGTGACTTGGGGAGTGACGTCATAAAGGGTGTCCACTTTCTGTCTTTCACGGGAATTCTATTTCTGGGATGGTCAAACATGTGGGATGGTGAGATTTGTCATTTACTTGGAACTGATTTTCTCTCTCTTTTTTTTTTGTTGCGGTTGGCATATTTCTTGCCTATTTGAAAATATAGTTTTCTCAATGTTCGTAGTTGTTGTGTTTCTACGTTGTTGCGGACTTAATAAAAATGTTATTCGGTGATGTCAGAGTAGATGTGTGGTGAAAGTGCGACTTTCGACGTGGACACCCTTTGGGGTGAGATGTGTCACAGGCATGAAGGCGTCTTTGGCCTGAAAAGTGAAAAGTTTTGTGGTGTTGCGCTGTGACACGAAGTGAGAAGTGATTTGGAAAGGTGTCACGTGAAGTCGTTGTTTTAGCTCAAAATCTAACAGTTTCACCATGAATAACAAATTTAATGAAGTCATGGGTGGTGGTTGTACGAACATAAATCGAGAATTTGTATATTGTTAGTGGATATGGCACGCTTAATGTGATTTTTTTTATTGTGGAGACGATATACAGCTAAGTGGAGCTTGTGTGGCTCGAGATTTGGATTTTTTTGAGAAATCGCGCACTAATATTTGTTGCCAATTGGATAAAGTGATGTGTGAGGGTTGTAACGCTTGTTGAGAGAGATTTGTTGATGATTAAATATGCATGTAAAAGGAAAGGACGAGGGAGTGTATTTATCCTCGAATATTAACGATTGTAATAGGTTTGGCAGGTTGTGACCGAATTTAGCTACTGTCGGTGAAGTGGAGGGAATCTTTATTTTTAACTTGTTTTGGGGAGATATGTTATTTTTCTAGTTGTGATTTTGAAGATATTTTCTCCTTCCATTTTGATATTAGAAAATGCGTTTTACCTACGTTGATTTATATTTAAAAATTGATTTTTTTTATCAAATCTCTCGTTGAATATGGCAGAGTGAAAATTATCCTTGTAAAAGGGCAATGTCGTGATAGTGACAATAATAATTTAAATTGTGGCGTTTACTTAAGATGGTTATATATGAAAAGTATATTTTTGAAAATTATAAAGTTTTCGATTAAGAAATGGGTGTTTTGGTATGAAGTTAACTAATAAGAAAAACAAAAATAAGTTTAGAATTATGATGAATGAGAGATTTAAAAAAATAATAATAATGATTTTTTTTCAAGTTGTAGATTTTTATAATGTCATTTTAGGTGAATTTAAGAATGGCATGTAAGATTAGTAAATTGGTAAAAATGCGTGATGGGCGATTCATTTTTAAAGTAAAATTGAGAGGAATAACTTGAAATTTATAATCTGATTAAAAATTAAAGTAAATTTGATAAATGAGAGTGTGAAAATTTTAAAAATTGAAATAAAATGATATGAAAAAGGTAAAAATTGATTTTAAAATTTTAAAGTGAAAATATAAATACAAAATTTATGTTGAATCAAGTTGTGAACGTGAGGGTAAAGTTAAGGTAGGTTTTTTTTAAAAACTTACAATTGTGTGATGATTCTTCAGGCAGGAGACTTGGTCTTTGGTGGTCGTCCTGCTGTCTTGGAAGTCGCTCCATGTAAAGCTTGTAGAAGCTTGTAACTTCTGGAAAGTTGTTTATTGCTTGTTGCCTTGAGCATTGCCTCGACGTTGTCAGGTCGAAGGTGGGGAACTTGTCAATGGGTTTGCGTCATTCTGCTCCTCGATTTCCATGACTTGCGGGCATTTCGACTGTGTCGTTGGGGGTGGTCAGCTTGCTCCCGGCGTTGGCGATCGGTTAGCGGTTTTGCGGAGGTCCCTTGGGGCGGTGTTTGTTCCTTAAATATAGTCTCTTGTCGGGGGAGAGATTTCTTGGTCGTTTCGTTGGAATGGCCGGTTTGTTTCTCCATCTTCGCTCATTCTCGATTCTATCTGAACAGGCTTCTTACCTTCTTCGTTGTGTCATTCTTCGTTTTGGTCATCCTGTCGGCTATGAATGTAGTGAGATCTGGTAGCCTCTGTAGAATCCTGTCGACTAGAAATGTGATGTGGTGAGGTATCCAGTCGACTTAAACTATGTATTGGGGTCCTGTTGACACTCGCTATACTGTGTTGACAGAGAGGAACAGTCAGAATAAAGAGTTTTCCAGTACCTCTCTGCACCTTGGAAGACCTTTTACAGTTCTCACAAAGTACAGGCAGTCGTGGTTGAGGCAGAGTGGAAAGCTTGGGAATGTCCACACAAAAAAAAAACGAAGACACAGTTGCACTAAGAAAGTTCCGTGAACAAATAAAAGTTGAGCTAGGAGCGAAAGATGGAGATAGAAGAGTTCTTACTGACTACATGGTGGTTGAGATGGACCTGGGGTACAACCGACGAGGGCTCACGCAGATGGTGAAGTGACTGTATTTTTGGCTAAGACAGGGGGCCTTTTATATATTTTCTGAGAAAAGAAGTATTGCATTACAGCAAATGCGACAGGGGTGTGGATCGTCTGGTGAAATTGTACACTGGCGCCGTGGCAGTTTCCATCTTTAAACCTTGTTGTTTTGGGACTGCTATATGCTCGATCTCTGCGTTAGCTCAACTCTTAATCTATTACAGAGTTTTATTTATTTATCCTCAGTTTGTACAAAGTACATTACATATGATGATGTAATGACATATGTCAATAATGCGTATAATAAATTTACAGATGTTTTTCTATTATACAACATGAAAATCTTGTTATACGTTATATACAATATGGGGTTGTTGGCTTAAATTATCATATATATATAATACATAATCTAAAGTGCAAACATTTTATTTTTTTAAAAACATATATTTTATTTTCATTCATTGACTGTTCTACATTTTTTGACAATAGATTTAGAACATACCATTTAATTATTATTGTAAATATGTTTAGTTGAACCTACCTATTTTTTTTTAAATTCACGATTATAGAATTCATTTTGTAAATTATATATTACTGTGAAAAATAATTCTATGTGTAATTTTCTACAAGTAATTCAAAGTGAAAAACTACTTGATGGGTAATTATCTCTACTTTTTCACGACTGCACCTCCTACTCTATCTTTTTCAACAACACAAACAAAAATATATTCATAACAAATTAAGTCGACAGGATTGAACTATTTTCTATCGAATTATATTATATATTAATTTAATTTTCTCAAAACCTATACAAAATGCCGCCAAAACAAGAAAAATTGGAACAAGCTATGATGAATAATACAAATACAATGGAAAAACCAAAATAAAATGGTCAAAATTTAGACATGATATCTTGGCTCAAGTTCTTTAACAAAAAATGTTTGCAGAAACTTCTTGATGAAGATTTTAAACTAAATAATATATCAAATTATCTCGAGGGAGAAGCATTCAGTTATTTCATAGAAGAATTACAAGATTTAGATAATTGGGGGGATATAGAACAAAAATTGATAACATATTTCACACAATTAAAGATTCAAATTTATTTAGTAGGTTTCTAAATTTAAAATATAATGCTAATAATAATCTTAAACAATATTTTAAGGAAAAATCGGTTTTAGCCAAAAATCTTTCTCTAGAGAAAATACTTCTATTAGAGGCACTAACAGATGGAATGCCAAACCACCTTAAAATATTAAATAGCTGCAAGGATACAAGAACCCTCAGATTGGTTTAAATTCGAAAATCAGTTAAAATATACAACCATCTACAAGTACAAGAAATAGACAATTTAATCCAGTAAGAAGATTCAACCCCAACTCCTCCCAAGCACATAAATTCTAACCATTCCCAAGGACATCAAAAGCAACTCACCACCAGCAAGAACCCCACAAACCCATAAACCCACCCCCATACCCCTGCAAGATATGTTACACAAACCAGCTACTAAACCAGATGCATTTCCATAGGAACTGCCCACTTAAGAAGAATACTCCTCCAAAGCCCATAAACCCAGGTAGAACACTATTGCTATTCTCTCTTCTTATAAATCAAATATCTTTACCCTGTGTACTTGACACTGCATTATCAATTTCCATTATCTCTTTAAAATATCTAAACACTATTTTTTTAAATAAAATATTAGACAATTCCCCAAAGGAAAGAATAGGTCAAGTAGAAGGATTTAGTTACCCATTATACAAAATATTAGTTAGGCTTAGCTTTGTTAAAATTACAAAGTATCAAGAAATGTTTGTCTCTCTCTCTCTCTCTCTCTCTGTGATCGTCCAAAAGAATATCTTATTTTAGGCTTGCCAACATTTCATAAATTTAGGTTACAAATAGATTTTTTTTTCTCAAAAAACCTTTTCCAAAATTATAAATTCTTGTACTCCTTTAATCCAAAAACTAATAACCAAAAATCATATGCTACTACCTTATGTATTCCAGACCCATACTATGATAAAATTTCGTCTCTTCTAAATATCAACCCTTTGTATAATTTTAATTCTTTTGATATACCAACTACAAATGTTTACAAATAAAGTTCTATCTCACAAATCCCATTATTGATTCTAACCCATATCATAGTATGCAAATTCCATTCCCTATAACAAATTATAACTCATATTTAGACCTTAGTAAAGTAGATATTAACACAAATTTCTCAATTTCAGATATTTTTTATAAATATAAGAATGTTTTCTCTAAACACAATTTTGATATATGGAGCATAAGAACTAACTCAATTTGCATATCTATTTTAGATAATATTCCAATAGCACAAAAGCTATATAGGACATCATTTTACAAAAATGCTGAAATACAAAAACAAATAACTGAATTATCAAAATATGGTATTGTATAACGAATCAAAAGATTTACGAAGGAGCATCTTTTATTATACTTGAGCTAGCTTTCGAACCTTTCGGTTCTTCAACAGGCGTGGCTAGTATGACTATACTAACAGGGTATAAGCGCGCTTGAGCCATTATATACAACATATAAATTTACATGCGAAGTGATATTTCAAATATAATTAAAATAGAAATAGGAATTATAACTATGAAATATAAAATAAAACTATGCAAATGAACTTAAAGATTTTTAAAATTTAGATAAAATTTGGAAAATACATTTATATACGCTAAAAGTTAAGTAAAATTATGATATTCACTGTATGCAAGTAGTGTGACACTTTAAAATTTGTAAAGTTTAAAGCCAGTATAATTTAAAACACCTCAACACAGAAAAGCCAAGCGGGGGTCCACTCCAACCCGACCACACACCAGAGCATATCACAGGATAACTATTGAGATATTATATTATATATTTCCGGTAGATCTATTTTCCTAATGATGCTGTTTGTTTGTGATGATATGATGGATTCCAGTACCAATCTGTGCTGCTTATTGTTTATGTGCTGATATAGGACTTTGGGATGATCTAAGTTAAAGTTATGACCAGTGTTTGAAATATGTTGGTATATAAGTGACTTCGGGTCTCTATTGTTTATGTTTCGTTTGTGTTCGGTGATTCTGATATACGCGGTTCTGCCAGTCTCCCCCACATAGGAGGCTGGGCAATCCTGGCAAGAAACCGCGTATACTGCTCCGGTGGAGTGGATGGGATTGCTGGGTGTGTCTGCTTTGGTGATAGGATTCCTGAGGAGGGAAGCTATTGGAGGAGAAATGGGTGTATAGGGGTGGGATATTCTTTTTGTGATAAACTGCTGTGTGTAATATGTGTGGAGTGCGAATAATGAGGATGTCCAGAAAAGGTAATGCTAGGTTTGTTTCTGTTTCATATGTGAATTTGATGTCTGCGTGAAAGGAATGTAGAGTGTTAAGAATAGGTTGGAGCTTATTCGGTTTGATTATACAGAAGATGTCGTCCACATACCTCCTCCAATAATGGATGTCGGAAGAATGCGTCTGATTGATCCACTGGTCCAAGGACCCCATCACGACTTCAGCAACTATGGATGAAAGAGGGCTGCCCATTTAGGTGCCTCTGATCTGCTTATAATGCTGGTGGTTAAATGTAAAGGTACTAATGGAAAGACATAAGGACGTTAGCTGGGTTATCAGGGTTATTGTTTGATCTTGAATACCTGCTGACTGGAGAAAGGACTGTAATTTGTTTAAAATGAGGGCGTGTGGAAGGGAGAGGTATAGCGCTGTGACATCAAATGAAACCATAGTGTGATGTGCGGGTGGCTGCATTTGTGTGATCTCTTGAATGAAACTGGGTGGGTGCGTGATGTTGTATTGGTTAGGGTTGTTGTTCATGATGGGGGACAATAGCTGGGCCAGATATTTAGCTAAAGTGTGTGCCGGAGAGAGGTGGTATGCGATGATGGGTTGGAGTGGTACCCCAGGCTTGTGTATTTTAGGAGCACCATATATGTATGCAAATATATCATATAATATCTCAATAGTTATCCTGTGATATGCTCTGGTGTGTGGTCGGGTTGGAGTGGACCCCCGCTTGGCTTTTCTGTGTTGAGGTGTTTTAAATTATACTGGTTTTAAACTTTACAAATTTTAAAGTGTCACACTACTTGCATACAGTGAATATCATAATTTTACTTAACTTTTAGCGTATATAAATGTATTTTCCAAAATTTTATCTAAATTTTAAAAATCTTTAAGTTCATTTGCATAGTTTTATTTTATATTTCATAGTCATAATTCCTATTTCTATTTTAATTATATTTGAAATATCACTTCGCATGTAAATTTATATGTTGTATATAATGGCTCAAGCGCGCTTATACCCTGTTAGTATAGTCATACTAGCCACGCCTGTTGAAGAACTGAAAGGTTCGAAAGCTAGCTCAAGTATAATAAAAGATGCTCCTTCGTAAATCTTTTGATTCGTTATACAATTATACCAATTATACGGAGTTTACCTGTATAAAATATGGTATTATTAGGCCCTCATCTAACCCCTATAGTTCTCCTGCATTATTAGTGAATAAAATATCTGATGCCCCAAATCACCCTACAAGACTCTGTTTAGATTATAGAAAACTTAATTTAAAAAAAGTTCCAGAACATACCCCAATTCCACTTATAAAACAAATTATAGATAGGTTATCAGATTCAAAAATATACACTATTCTAGATGTTAAAAATGCATACTAGAATATACCCATAGATGAGAAAGATAAATATAAAACATCTTTTGTAACACATTTAGAATGTTATGAATGGAAAAGACTTCCATATGGTTTAAAAAAATGCACCCTCACAATTTGAAAGAATTATGAAATCAATCTTCAGTAAAAATAACATACACTATGCCTTAAATTATTTTGATGATATTATTATACATTCTAAAACTTATGAAGAACACATTAAACATTTAGATGATATATTAAACATATTTGAACAAGAAAATATAAAACTCAATCTTAATAAATGTTAATATTTACAAAAATAAATAAATTTTTAGGATCTACTATTAACTCAGGAAAATATACACCCAATAACACAAATATTAAGGCAATTTCAAAACTAAATAGACCATACAATATTAAAATATTACAAATATTTTGGGCACCATTAATATTTACAATAAATTTATTCCTCATTATGCACAAAGTAGGGCACCATTAAATGAACTTTTGTTTAAAAAATGCTGCTTGGTTATAGAGTGCAAAACAATAACAAGCCTTCCAAACCCTTAAAAATGCACTCATTTCACAACCAGTACTTTATATTTATGACCCATCTAAATCATGCCATTTAATCACAGATGCCTTAGGTCTAGGAGTAGCAGGAGTCTTGAAACAACCTGATGAATAAGGCATTTTACACCCTATAGCTTATTATTCAAGAAACCTTCACCCGAATGAGCAGGATTATAGTGCTTCAGAAATTGAAACACTAGCAATAATTAATTCAGTAAAAAAAGTTCATACATATCTACATAATATACACTTTACATTCCACACAGATCACTTGTCTTTAAAACGGATCAAAAATATTAAAAACCCATATGGTAGATTATTTAGATGGTCCTTAATTCTATCTCAATATAGCTTTGACATAAAACATATTAAAGGACTAAATAATATAGATGCAGACATGCTGTCAAGAGCACCAGTAACATTTTACCTAACATATAATAAGTTAAAAGAACATCAATCCACAGAACGAATTTGCAATAGTGATATTAAAATACAAAATGGTCTTTATGCAATTATTAGAAAGAGTTTTAAAAGAGTTTATGTACCACAAACACTAAGACATAAATTATTGAACAAAGTACATACAAAGAATGGACATATTGGAACAACTCAAATGACTAAAATAATTTCCCAAACTATTATTGGCCACATATGACTAGAGATATTTATAATTACACCAAACATTGTGAAACCTGCCAGTTAAATAAGTCTAGGGATAACAGAATTGTTTATGGACCACTACAACAGATGCCAATAGCTACACACCCCAATCACATTTTTTCTTTAGACACAATGGGGTGCTTATATAATTATGGGACAACCAAACACAGTATCCATATGATAGTAGATCATCACAGTAGATTTCTTTAGACCTTTCCTACAAAATATGTATCAACTAATTCATATATAACTTGTTTTAAAAAAATTATTCCAAATTAATAAACCTGAAATATAAATAATGACAGAAATGCAGCTTTTCTTAGCAATAAATTTAAACAATTTTTAGGAAGAAATAATGTTAAGCATATACTCACCAGTGCCCATCACCCAGAAACAGATGGAAAAGTAGTAAGATTAAATTCCACTATCATAAATAGGTTAAGATGTGTGTTGTGTGTGTGAATATAATCATAATTTAAAGATTCCTTGGGCAAAATATATTCCTAATATTACTGATAGTTATAATGATACAGTACATACCATAACAGGCTTTACACCTAGGTTCTTATACTATGGAAAACAACCACAGTATATAGAACATGACACAGAAACACATACACCAATAAAAAAGGCAATAAAATTAGCTATTGACAGAACCATAAAATCCCATGAACACAGCAAACAGCTTTATGATATTAAACTCCTAGAACCTATTTTTAAAGGAGATCAGGTAATAGTAAATTTCTTTATTTATCCAAACACTGGTAAATTATCACAAATATATATACGCCCATTTACAATTTTAAAACAACTTTCTCCAGTCACATATGAAATAAATAAACCCAATATACCTCATAGAAAACAAACAGAAATTATGCACTCTAATAAACTTAAATTATATTACCCAGAATCAGATTTTTTACTTCAAACTAGCACTAATTTATAAAATGACTTAATAGTAAACCAAATTTCTAACACAATGTTAATAGGTATTTATGATAAACCATGTTTCTTACAGGAATTCCATATTTTGGATAAGGACAACGAAGAACAAATATCAACCCCAATTCTTGCGCCTACACAAATTACTTAATGTCACTCCATATATCTCTCTATTAGCATTTCATTACTCAACCATTATTAAGAAATACTTTTATATATTATTTCACATACATTTAACTGTTTATATTTTAGGAAAAACTCATTTTAAATTATATTTGTGTAAAAATAAACATTTCTACTGCCATTTAATAATTTGAAATACAACAAGCATAATGACATAATTACTCATATTTTTAAATACCTTTTTTGGCTTCATATAAATTTTTATATCAATCTATCATTATTATTTCTTGTTTATAGTTTTATTTTAATTTCATAATTATATAAAAAACTAGCGGATGTGCCCGGCTTCGCCCGGGTTTTACCCGAGTGAATGTTTGTCTAACGAACATTTGTTAAAACAATTCTCTAAAAACTTATTAAAAAATAAAAAAGATATATTTTGATAATTGTTGGCTTTTTATCTTACATTCATTCTTCATTGTTGGCTTTTTATATTACATTTACTCTTCATTGTTGGCTTTTTATCTTACATTCACTCTTTATTGTTGGCTTTTTATATTATATTTACTCTTCTTTGTTGGCTTTTTATCTTACATTTACTCTTCATTGTTGGCTTTTTATCTTACATTCACTCTTCATTGTTGGCTTTTTATCTTACATTCATTCTTCATTGTTGGCTTTTTATATTACATTCACTCTTCAGTGTTGGCTTTTTATCTTACATTCATTCTTCATTTTTGGATTTTTATATTACATTCACTCTTCATTGTTGGTTTTTTATCTTACATTCACTCTGTTGGCTTTTTATATTACATTTACTCTTCATTGTTGGCTTTTTATCTTACATTCACTTTTCATTGTTGGCTTTTTATATTATATTTACTCTTCATTGTTGGCTTTTTATCTTACATTCATTCTTCATTGTTGGCTTTTTATATTACATTTACTATTCATTGTTGGCTTTTTATCTTACATTCACTCTTCATTGTTGGCTTTTTATCTTACATTCATTCTTCATTGTTGGCTTTTTATATTACATTCACTCTTCATTGTTGGCTTTTTATCTTACATTCATTCTTCATTGTTGGCTTTTTATATCATATAGAAAATCATAGTTTTATCTAGTGAACATTTTTTCCCGTGTCACATTGCCGTGTCATCCTGAGATAATCTTACTTTTGATAAATAATATTTAAGATGGATGTGTACCCGGCGAAGCCCGGGTTTTATCCGAGTGAAAGTTTACGAATATTATATATTATGAAGTATAATAAACAATGCTAAAGATTAGTTTTAATTATTAATCAAGATTGTGTGTGAATATGGGGAAAAAGATGTAATATCGTTGTTGTTTTCTTGGCCGACTGTTTTACATATGGTGTTATCTTAAAATTGCTTGTTTTGAATATTTTTTTAGATTGAGTTGAATGAATTGCTGATTTTTTTTTGTATTTATATATAAATAAAATTAACTCTGTTGATTTTTTTGTATTTAATCGATAACAGCGAAGTTACGCATGTTAATGTTAGGGAAAAATATTTTGATGTTAAGCAAAACCTGCTCCATCTCGTTTTACATAAATGTTGAAAATTTGGTTGAAATTGATGCATTGTAACGAAAGTTTTTAGTGATGTCCTCTTATGAAATTTGCATTTTATTAATATAGATTTATAAACAAACTTTCTTTTGATTATTTTGAAAAATATGGACATTGATTATTATTGTTTAATTTGTAATTATATCTATAGACATTTTGATTTCGTTTAATTAATTATTTTTGTAATTAACATTTTTATTTTCAAATTTTAACTTTTTGAAAATCTTTTTCACAGGGGGGAAATATTGTATAATCTAAAGTGCAAATATTTTATTTTTTCATAAAGATTTATTTAATTTTCATTCATTGACTGTTCTACATTTTTTGACTATAGATTTAGAACATGCCACTTTAATTATTGTTGTAAATATGTATAGTTGAACCTACCTAATTTTTTTAATTCACGATAATAGAATTCATTTTATAAATTCTATATTACTGTGAAAAATAATTCTATGTGTAATTTCCTTCAAGTAATTCAAAATAAAAAACTACTTGATGGGTAAATAATGATCTTTACTTTTTCACGGCTGCACCTCCAATTCTATCTTTTTCAACAACACAAACAAAAATATTCATAACGCATATATGTGGTGAGAGTCTGGTAGCCTCTTGTAGAATCCTGTCGACTATCAATGTGGTGAGGTATCCAGTCGAATTAAACTATGGTGTGAGTCCCTGTAACTCTCGCTATACTGTGTTGACCGAGAGGAACAGTCAGGATGGGGAGTTTTCCAGTACCTCTCTGCACCTTGGAAGACCTTTAAAAGTTCTCACAGAGTACAGGCAGTCGTGGTCGAGGCAGAGTGGAAAGCTTGTGAATGTCCATACACAAAAAAACGAAGACACAGTTGCACTAAGAAAGTTCCGTGAACAGATAAAAGTTGAGCTAGGAGCGAAAGATGAGGAGATAGAAGTTTCTTACTGGTCTACATGATGGATGAGATGGACCTAAGGTACAACTGAAGAGGGCCCGCGCATATGGTTAACTAACTGTATTTTTAGCTAGGACGGGGGCTTTATATACCGTTTCTGAGAAAGGGGGTTTTGCATGTCACCAGATGTGAAGAGTCTGGGTCGTCTGGTGACATTCTACTTGCGCCGTCCTTACAGCTTCCAATCTATCTTTATATGTTGCTTTGTGGCTGCCATCTATCTCGAATTTAGACGTGTTTGACTTCTATCTCTCTAGCTCAACTCTTAATCTATTACAGAGTTTTATTTATTATCCTCAGTTTGTACAAATTACATTACATATGATGATGTAATGACACATGTCAATCATGCATATAAGCATTTACAGATGTGTTTCTACTATACAACATTAAAATCGTGTTATAAGTTATATACAATATGGGGTTGTTGGTTTAAATTACCATAGATGGGCCCCGGGAGTGAAAGGGTTTATCCAGGTTTAAGCGGGTAAAGCCTCTCTAACACAGGTAAGTAATTAAAATTTCTTTTAATTAATTTAAACTGTGAGGGTTAAAAAGGGCTGTAACAAGATGATTTTTTTGGATATATAAAAGTGAAAAAAAAAGACATTTTTGTTTATTTAATAAAAAATGATGATAAAAATAAAATGATGACATAAAAATTCACATTCTAAGAGAATATTGGCGGGCGTTGGAAAGGGTTAGTAGTTGAAGAATATGCAATTGTTAGGAGTGCACATGTAAACCAAATAGTCAGATCCAGCTGCAAAGCGAGGATATAGATTTGAGCGTCTTCCTAGGCAATGTTTCACTTGCGATCCTATATAAGGGTTACAGTGCTTTGTCACAATTTTAGGATTATTGGGTTAAAAGTTGCTGAAAAAAAGTTGCTTATTAATATGATTGAAAGGGGTGGTAGAGCCATGCGATAAGTAGAATTGTAGCGACGGTAGGTGATCTGACTTGACTCGAAATAAAAGGTTGATTGTGGTCCGCTAGAGGTGAAAAAAAATTGAAAGTTGAAAAAAGTGAACGCTTTGTGCATGCGTTGGTGATGTGCTCTGCGGATGAAATGAAATAAACTCTTGAAGCGTGTTCAGGCCAGAAGTTGGGATTTTTTAATCTGCGGAACTGTGTTCAAAGAGTTTGTTGAAATATGAAATTAAAAAAAAATTGCCAAGCAGTGATGTCGTTTGTCTACAATGAATTGAAGCAATGGCTGAAAAGATAGTGATGATTTATTTAGGGAATTGGTTAAAGAATATGATTGTTGTAAACGATTGTTGTAGATGCCCGATAGTTGATGATAACAATTTTCATATAATAAAGCTATTTAAACAAATATAAAATATAGTGAATAAAAATATATAAATATAAGTGCGGGTAAAAAAGTGTAAGTGGACAAAATTAAACATGTAATGTATAAAAGATATAATAATGAATTAAAAATGATTATTGAAACAATTAAATGTTTTGCCATAATAAAATAATATCATGAAAAATAAAAGTAAATTTGATTAGTTTTTTTTTTTGAAAACATGTTGGCTTAAAAATTAGATTATATAAACGAAAGGTATAAAAATAAATAGTTAAAATTTAAAGATTTTATACAAAAAATAATGTAATTAAAGGTTATTAATAATTGGATAAATGATGGGTGGTGGAAAATTGAACAAAATAGTCTCTTTTGAAGAAAAGTTACAACTGTGGTGTGTAACTAGATCATATCCCATTGGTAAACATCGGTGTTTTTGACTCTCTGAAATTGGGAATAAGTGTAATGACATTTTCATTTATCCAAAATTCTGGTATTTAGAGAATAATTTCTCTTTCGCGTTATAAAGTCTATATAAGACTTAACCAAATTGTTTTAATTGGTGATATCAATTAACATGTAAAATGTTTAATGTATGTTGTGTTGTGATTAAGGCGTTGGTGAGATGTGTAAGAAAACCTAAATGGTTAGTGTGAAACATGTGTTTAAAAAAAATGGCGATCATGAATGAAAATAGCGGTCATTTACATCTGCCTTGAGGGGAGAAGGACGTTGGACGGGGATATGTAACTGAAATAGATTCGGGGGATCCTATTACTGGGGTCACTCCTCCTGTTTTTAACGGGAATTGCCGGGTTCTATTTCTGGGATGGTCACACATGTGGGATGGTTTGCAATGTTTGACATTTACTTGAAACTGACTTTCTTCTTTGTTGAGGTTGTCAATTTTCTTGCCTATGTGAAAATACCGATTTTTAAATGCAAAAAGGGCTGTGAGCTTGTAGGCGGTATAATTCGGAATAGTTGCGTCTCGAATATATCTAGAGTCAAATGATTGAATTCACTGAGATATACATCTTGAGGCAATCGCTGTGGGTTTTGAACAAATCGGGGTTGTGGAGGTGTAATATACAGAACATTCTCTGTGTAAAAATTTAATTTATTGACATGTATGGTGTCACTGTCTCTATTGAGAGGTTGATTGGGGCGATCTATTAGAACGATATTGGGTGAGATTATTACAATTATTGTGTATGGTCCAGTAAAATATGGTGCTAATTTACCTGTTTCGGGATGTCTATAATTTTTGACCAAAACAAGATCATTCACTTCGAATGTGGTGTTCTGTGCTGCTTATCAAATGTTTCTTTATCTTTTTTATGCTCATTTTGAGTACGAGAGCTTGCTATCTCTCGAGCTATATTTATTTCGGGATATGGGCAAAGATGAGTTCTTAGATCTGGGGGGATAACATTGAACATTATGTAGGTAGGTGGAAAACTTGTGACAGAATAGGGTGTATTATTATACGTCTGAGCGACGCGCTTAACTAGTTGAGTCCAGGAAGCTTTCGGATTTTCTAGATAAGCTAGTCTGAGCTTGCCTTTAATTGTCGCATTTAAGCCTTCTATTAAACCGTTTGCTTGTGGGTTATTGCTGGTGGTGAGTAGGGGTTGTATACCTTGCGTTATTAGAAATTTACGGAATTTTTCTGAGGTAAAAGCGGGCGCTCTGTCAGATAACAGACGTTTTAGAGATCCTTGCTGTAGTACAGTTTTGAGGGTTTGAACGTACGTTAGGGTACTGGTGGACTTCGATGGAAAGGTCCAAGCATATCGCGTTAAATGATCCACTATTACGTGTAGATATGTCTTGGAGTGTCCATATTTCGAAAATCCAGCTATGGTATCTATAGAGATTAAGTCGAATGGTTGTTGAGGTGGTGGAATTTGTCCGAGGGCACCATAAGGGTTTACCTTTGGGCCTTTTAATGATTTGGCAGGTGCGACACGACTTGACAAATTTTTCTATAGATTTAGAGATACCTTTCCAGTAGTACTGGGTAGTAATTATGCGGGTCATCTGAGAGATGTCTGGGTGGTTATATTCTTGGTGAACTTTATTCATTAGAGTATGTTGCAGGGTTTCGGGAATTATTATTTTAATTACACCTTTTCGGGTAATGGTATGTAAGCCCTTTGTATCAATATTGAAGGGGGATGCTGTTGGTTGATGCTGTTTGATAATATCAGCACTGACAAATCCTACAAAGAGGTTTCGTGATAGCAAATCTGCCTCGTACTGTTGGCTGCCTTTGAGGTAGTGGATTTCGTAATTATAGGTAGATAGTCTCAGGCTCCATCTAAAGAGTCGTCCCGACGGATTTTTTAAAATAGTTTTAAGCCATTGTAAAGCTTGGTGATCTGTGTATGTGGTGAATTTTATACAGCTGAGGTATCTTCGGAATTTGTCTACGCTTTCGACGATGGCGAGGCACTCGAGTTCGGAAACTGTGTAGTTTCTCTCATGTGCTCTAAAGGCGCGGCTGAAATATTGTACAGGATGTACTTGTCCGTCTGGATGTACCTGTTTGAGTATGCCGGCGATTCCTTGGGTGGATGCGTCGCAATAAAGGCGGCATGGTAAACCGACTTGATACAGGTGTAGTAGGGGTTTACTGGTTAAACTTTCTTTGAGAGTGGTGAAGGCTTGTTGACAATCTGGGTCCCAATTCCATTTTACATCTTTTTTAAGTAGTTTATTTAAAGGTGCTCGTAAGCGGGCATAATCTGGTATAAATTTATTATAAACGTTTACTGCTCCTAAAAATGATTGTAGCGTCTTTTGATTGGTAGGTGGTTTGATGGCATTCATAGTATCAAGGTTGCGCGTCTGTGGTGCATAAGTACCCGCGGTAACAGTATATCCTAAGAAATCTATAGATGTTTTAAAAAACGAACATTTATTATTTTTGAGTTTGATTTTTTCGTGTGGACACACCGTTAGAAATTGTTGTAGGTGTTGTAGATGATCCTCTAAGGTGTCAGAGAAAATAATGAAATCGTCGAAGTAATGGGTGACAAAATTTAGTTTATATTTTTGCATGACCTGGTTTATGGCATGATGGTATATCTGTGGGGAATTTTTAAATCCGTACGGAAGTCTACAAAATTCGTACTGACTATCTAACGTCACGAAAGCTAGTAGATTACGTGAGTTAGGTTTTATTTCCACTTGCCAATATGCGGATGCTATATCTACAGAAGAGTAGTATTTGGCTTTCGACAATTTGTCAAGAATGGTTTCTATTAGAGGTAAAGGATGTACGTCTGGAGCGATGATTTCATTAAGTTTTCTGTAATCAATACAGAAACATTTCGTTTTGTCACGTTTTGTAACAAGAGTTATTGGACTGGCGTAAGGTGAGACTGAAGGGGAAATGATTCCATGTTGAGCATTTGCTCTATTTGGTTTTATTTCTTGTTGGTCGTGTAGTGGCACTCTATATGGGCGTAATGCTATTATTTTATCTGTGGTGGTATTGATTTTACCGGTGGTATGTTCAATTTGGGCACATTGTATTTATTAGTAGAGAACACTTGCGAGAATTCATATAGAATTCGGTGGAGTTCGTGTGGACAATGTTCTAACTGAGGTGCCGCATTAGAAGGTATAGAAACCTCAATATCATAGGTAGGGGATATAGTGGGTGATACAATAGTGGGGAACATATAATTGTGGTAGGGTCCGCCACGTGTAAACAGGACTGTTACGAGGGGAAGATGGTAAAAATAGCTGTTTCCCTCGGTTGAGTGGGACATAAATCCTGTTTGCACTTGGTGAACTTATAGACATTTGTTGGGAGAGCATCATTCTTTTGATAAATTTGGAGATTAATAAAATCTATAATTAATTTGAATATTTTTAAGGGTATCAATAGATAAAATACCCAAAGGTAGTGAAGCTTCTATTATAAAAAATTTAGTGTTTGGGTGAGGTTACCTATTTTAAGTTTTAAAAAATATATCCAAGGGTATATACATTGTGGGCTATTGCGTTTATAGTTAAACTGTACTGATGGATAATAATTTTATATGGTAATCTATTTTCTATGGCTCTTAAAATATCCAAGTTAAGTATGTTAATAGATGCTCCCGTGTCTATTAAAAAGGGCAAATTTAAATTTGGTGACAGTTCAGTCCATACTACGAGCTGTTCAACGAAAAAAGGTTGCAGGTTTTCCTACCGTTGAGTTGCTCGCGGGGCTTGTAGAGTCGTCTCGGCTTGCAGCTTGGACTTGGGGAACAGGGCTCCGAGATTGGACCTTGGACCGGGTACCAGATTTTGGTACAGTGGTTGTGCGTGGTCTGGCGTTGTAGACTTGGCGTGTTCGGTCCTGTGGGAACCGTTGTTCACACTGGGAGTGCCAGTGCATAGCATTGCAATACTTGCAAGGCGAGGGTGGGGTGCAACTTGGTACGCTACACGTGATGACCGCTGGTTGTTGTACCGCGGTGGTGGGTTGTGGTAGGTTGAATGTGAGGCCTTGTCTACTTGGCGCTGGTGGCACACTGAGTTTTCCTTATTCTTGACACTAGGTTGAACCATTTTTAATGGTGTTTGGCTGCACAGTTGCGATTAATCGCTGGTCTGCGACGGGTAGTCCTTCGGTCAGAGACTATTAATATGTCGGCGGGTAGGTTTAATTTCATGCCCATTACCGTTTTTGTTTTAGGAGTAGTCTTCTAGGGGCATTTGGGGTGTCAATTTGATGGCTAGGAAGCGGGAAAACGACGCTTCTGTCGTTGTTGGGAATAAATTTATCAAGGTTAGGCGGGCTTCATTATAAAATAACCTATCTAACCGTAGGCTTCGGAAATATTGGAGGGGCTTACCTTGCAGGTAGCAGGGTAACTTGCGTAGGCGGTCCGTGTAGGTCAGCTCAGCTCGGTCTGCTTGGGCATCGAAGTTGTCGAGAAAGCTCTGGGCTTCAAAGGTACCATCATTACTCAGGGCATCGGCGATCTGTGTCAGCGGGTCGGCGGAGGTCCCATGGGGCGGCGACGTTTCCTCCTCTTCAAATGTCGTCTCTTGTTTGGGGACAGATGGCTCGGTCGACTCGTTGGAATGTTCGGTTTGCTCTTTTATCTTTGCATTTTCTCGCTTCTATCTGGACTAACTGGCCTTCTTCGTTTGGTATCCTTCGTTTTGGTTATCCTGTCGACTATCAATGTGGTGAGAGTCTAGTAGCCTCTTGTAGAATCCTGTCGACTATCAATGTGGTGAGGTATCCAGTCGACTTAAACTATGGTGTGAGTCCCTGTAACTCTCGCTATACTGTGTTGACCGAGAGGAACAGTCAGGATGGGGAGTTTTCCAGTACCCCTCTGCACCTTGGAAGACCTTCAAAAGTTCTCACAAAGTACAGGCAGTCGTGGTCGAGGCAGAGTGGAAAGCTTGGGAATGTCCATACACAAAAAACGAAGACACAGTTGCACTAAGAAAGTTCCGTGAACAGATAAAAGTTGAGCTAGGAGCGAAAGATGGGGAGATAGTAGTTTCTTACTGGTCTACATGGTGGATGAAATAGACCTGAGGTACAACCGACGAGGGCTCGCGCAGATGGTAAACTAACTGTATTTTTAGCTAGGACGGGGGCTTTATATACCGTTTCTGAGAAAGGGGGTTTTGCATGTCACCAGATGTGAAGAGTGTGGGTCGTCTTGTAACATTCTACTGGCGCCGTCCTGACAGCTTCCAATCTTTCTTTAGATGTTGCTTTGTGGCTTCCATCTATCTCGAATTTAGACGTGTTTGACTTCTATCTCTCTAGCTCAACTCTTAATCTATTACAAAGTTTTATTTATTATCCTCAGTTTGTACAAATTACATTACATAATATGATGTAATGACACATGTCAATCATGCATACGAGGTGTGTTCAAAAGGTATCGCGACTTTTGAATTTTCGCGGGTTACGTATATTCGAATTTTGATCTTTTTGTGGCTTTATGTTGGTACTCAGGTCTATCACCTATGCCGACAAGCTCGGCCATTTTGAATATTTACTTAATTGTTGACAGCTGCTTTGCTTGCAGGTGTTTTGGATCGTCTTCGCTTTTTACCTATTTAAAAAAAATGGATCAAAGAACCTGTATCAAATTTTGTGTGAAAAACGAAATTAAGTGCGCGGATGCATTCCGAATGCTGACTGTGGCATACGGAGAAGCTACCTTGGACCGAAGCAACGTTTATCGGTGATACAAAATGTTCTCAGAAGGCCGAGAAGATGTGAACGACGAAGAGCGTGCCGACCGCCCGAGCACTTCAACAACAGACGAAAAAATTAATGAAGTGGAGAAAATGATATTGGCCAATCGTCGAATCACCGTTAGAGAAGTTGCTGAGGAGCTAAACATATCGATTGGCTCGTGCCATTCGATTTTTATCAATGATTTGGGCATGAGACGGGTCGCCGTGAATTTCGTACCAAAATTGCTCAATTGCGACCAAAAACAGCATCGCATGAACATTGCTAATGATATGTTGGTCTCTGTCCGCGACGACCCAAATTTGCTCCAGAGGGTCATAACTGGTGACTAAGCGTGGGTTTATGGTTATAACGTGGAAACCAAAGCTCAATCATCTCAATGGAAGCTGCCGCACGAACCAAGACCGAAAAAAGCGCGCCAAGTTCGGTCGAATGTGAAAGTTTTGCTGACAGTTTTCTTCGATTGCAGGGGCGTGGTGCATCATGAGTTCTTGCCACAGGGTAGAACAGTCAATGAGGAATATTACCTGCAAGTTATGCGCAATTTGCGCGAAGCAATCCGCCAGAAACGCCCGGAATTGTGGAAGAACAAAAATTGGCTTTTGCACCACGATAACGCCCCTGCTCACACATCGTTGCTTTTGCGCGACTTTTTGGCCAAAAACAACACACTAATGATGCCGCAGCCACCGTATTCCCCAGATCTGGCGCATGTGACTTTTTCTTGTTCCCTAAACTGAAGAGGCCCATGAAAGGACGACGTTACGCTACGCTTGACGAGATAAAGACGACATCGAAGGAGGAGCTGAAAAGATTTTTAAAAATGATTTTTTGAAGTGCTTCGAAGATTGGAAAAACCGTTGGCACAAGTGTATAATATCTCATGGGGATTGCTTTGAAGGGGACAAAATAGGTATTCATGAATAAATAACTAATTAAAATATAATAAAAAACTAAAATAAATAATTTGAAAAAACACGATACTTTTTGAAAAGACCTCGTATAACCATTTACAGATGTGTTTCTACTATACAACATTAAAATCTTGTTATAAATTATATACAATATGGAGTTGTTGGTTTAAATTACCATATATATATGTTATAATAAAATATTTTATTTGAAATATTATATAAAAAAATATTATTTTATTTAAAATATATATCATAGATTCAAATATTGTTAAATCGACTGCCAGCGGTCATGCTTCCCCTATAAAAACTCGTTGTTATTCTTCCCCGATGGCCGGCTCAAAACTTTTGTACAATATGTAAATAATATTTTGTTTTCCTAATTCTACTCGCCTTATGCCAGGCATTACTTTTTATAAAATTATGTTCTTTTATATAATCCTAAAGCTCAATTAAAACAATCTCTTATCAAAACTATTTTAATATTATACTTTCAAGATCTTTGCCACGATTGCATTACCATAGCATAATCATCAAGATGATCCAAAATTAAAGCAGAAAATCTCATTTCTATTTTTTATTTATAACATATATATTTTTAAAATAAGTCTTATTTTGGATTGTAATAAGGTTATTTATTAATCCGATATTTCGATGGACCGATCTTCCATCTTTTACGAGGTATTTTGCCGTGATGCACGCAGCAGGTCGCGTGCCCCAGGTGAGTCACTATTACTATGTCAGGAAGTGAAAACCTCTCGGAGCAGGGTTCGCACGGCTCGGTAACTCTAATATCTGTGGGTCAGAGAGAGATAGAATAATATAAAAAGGCGTTTCAAATTGTTATTTATATATCTATGTGAATTCAAACCTATTATAGACGCGTATGATAAATATCTATGTGATTATATCCCACTTTGCGATCTTCTTTGCTGCGATTTCTCTGTTCGAGAGTCCGAGGCGACTACCCGCCCCTGGAGCAGCACTGGATCCTCCCATCCAGGCGATGGTAACCTGTACCGACATGTTCATGCCACGGGACCATAATTGGTCTTGATTATCGTAAATTTTACGATGTTTATGCCAATTGAGAGGAAACATCTGTTCAAAAACACAGCTTAGGTTTGACCCACTACAGTTTGACTGCTACAGAGATCTGCGTAATTAAATGATGTATAATTGATTATAATTATTCATTTGCCGCGACATCCATTGTTAGCGATTCAGCTCTTAGGCTCTACACACTTTAATTAAGAAGAAAATGTATTTAAACATCTTGTAGGAAGCTTTAAAGTGATATATATATATTGTTTTTTATATGTTAAAGACAAAAATTCGATTTTTCTTTGTGGGTTATTATTTTTTAAAATGAATACAAAATATTTTAATTTAATTCATTGAATTTATACTCTCACTCTAAACACTATCCCCTTCTTATAAATACCAAATTTCTGTCTGGTATCTATTGAGTAGGATTCTATTCTTTGGTAGTTTTCTCCAAAATTTTGGCTTTCGTATGATTCTCTCTTTGGAACTATAACCAAAGATGTAACAGGAATTTCTTCAAATGAGTTCTCGAAATACCATTAGTAGAGGTTCTTTAAACAGATTATTTTCTTTCTCTGTTTCTTCTGAAGCGAAGACAGTTTTTATTTTTTATTTTGTTCTTCCAGTATAGTTGTAATATACTTTATATAAAAATTTCCAAAATTATCAATCTTAAAATATTTTTTCCAAGGATTTTAACAATCTTACCCAGTAACCATATCAGGAGAGCATATATTCATACATTTTCTGATTATAATAGTGATTTTAAAAATTTACTATTTTCAATTTACTATCAAAATTATCAAACTCATTCCCGGATATTTCTTTCATCTTGTGGTATGATTTCTTGCATATCTATTTAGGAATATTTCTGTAGAATTTTTCTTATCCAAATGCAAAAATGTGTTTTTATAAGATGAGAATCCTTTAAAATAATAGAAGGTCAATATATGGAGGTCAATTTCCTCTCAACCAATAATTCTAATAAATATTTTATTTCCCTTACAGATATTTTGCAATACCGTGGTAATGACGTCTTGTTCATGGACAAGATCAGATAGGTCCGTGCACCCTGATAACAATACCAGCCAACTGAGGTGCCTTGCCCATATGGATGTCCTCTTCTGGATTGATGTCTGCCATATAAAGGGCAGCAAGGATTTATTTATTATCATTTACAAAGCACGCGATATCCGTCTTGGATATTTGCATGCATACACAAGTTTGGGAGCTTATTTACAGTAATTATTAATATGATTTTAGTTATTATAATAGAAATTATTATCATATTTGTCAGTTAGTTAACGATTTAATTACCCTATAATGAATATTAGTGAACATCACAGATAAGAACAGAAATTTAGAGCTATTTACAGCATATATCTATATATATCAGTTATTACAGCCCAGGCTATCTATTACTAAAAACATTCTACAAAATCTATTAAAATTTATATACATATATCTATTATTAACTATTTGATTTAGACAGTTTATATTTATTTGATTTTTGACTCTCAAGTCCTCTACAAGTCGACAGTCCGTTAGAATATGTACAGGATTTTCTTCTTCTGCACCACATGAGCATTTAGGCGAATCCGTCTTTCTGACTTTGTACAAATATGATCTAAAGTTACCGTGTCCAGTAAAAAATTGGACATTGTAAAAATTTGGCTTGAAATATTTGGGTATTTGGGAATCAGTGAAGAAGGACTTGAAAATGGTATTAGTCTTCTCATAGTATTTCTGCAATTTTCCCCTTATATAAATAGAAATTATATTCCTACTTGAAGAGTCAAATCGGTTGTAATTTATTTCGGTTTCAACATGTTAGATTCAATATAATCAGTAATTTTGGGGACTTGTGCAAGTATATGTGTACAATCCGATGATGTTGTACTGTAGGCCTGTATACAATGTTTTAATATATTATATTGAAGAGAATTTAGTTTGTCCTTAGACTTTTTGTTTATGAATGGATACCATATTGGATAACCATAAGTAATTGTACTACGATATAATGTCTTATACAATATCAGTCTTCGTCTAAAATCTAGACCCCATGCTTTCATTGTCAGGCCAAATAGGTATCCACTAGCTCTAGTTACTTTTATGATCATTTCATTAACGTGAGGCGTAAAGTCCAGTTTGCTTCTGACTCGGTGATTTTTAATAGTCACTCCTAGGATCTTAAGTTCTTCAACCGGTTTAATTAACTTGCTACCTGAGACTATTATATCGTTATTGCATTTATATAAAATAATATTTTTGTTTTTTCATCTGACAATTTTAATTTACGACTTTCACACCACTTATTGATTTTTCTTAATACATTATCTATTGTCTTTCTTAGTTGTTCAGGAGTTTTATTCCAACATATTAACGTAATATCATCTGCATATCCTATTGTTTCACAATTATCCAGATTATTATTCAGAATCTCATTAACAAGAATATTCCATAATGTGGGAGACAGTGGTCCTCCCTGTGGACATCCTTTACTTAATTTCTTATTAATTTCAGTTGAGGAATATCTAAATCTTATTCTTCTATTATCAAAGTATGATTGTAGAAGTTTTATCATTGAAGCCTGCACACCATCTTCATCTAGTCTTTTCATCAAGGCCGGCCACCATGCATTATCAAACGCTGCACTAATATCCACTGCAATTATTGCTGCATATTCTCTTGTTTTATGTTCTAACGCAATTTTTATTATTTCAGTTAGTGCAGTAATAGTAGACTTCGATCTTCTAAAGCCATGTTGTCGATCACTTAGTAAATTAAAATCTTCATAATATTTTATTATTCTGTTATTAATTATTTTTTCAAATATTTTAGAAATGTTGGAATTAAGACATAAAGGTCTATAATTTTTAAAGTTATTAAAATCAGTTTTTCCAGGTTTCGGAATAATTATTGACTCTGCTCTTTTCCATTCAGCAGGATAGTATTGTAGGTCTAAACATTTTTGAAATAGTTTCACCAATATAGGAGCTATAAATTGTTTAGTGTGCCTTATCATGTTGTTAGAGATGTTGTCTATTCCGGGAGATTTCTTTGGATTTAATTTGTCAATTAAGTCGTTAACTTCAGTAATCATAACCATCTGTTTTTCTTTATTGAGTAGTTTTAAATTATAATTTCTTATACCTTTATGGATGTTTGTATCTTCTTCACATTTATCATCTGGAAATAAGTTATTCAATAATTCCTCACCCTTCTGCAAACATTCCATATCAGTATTACCCTCCAAAATTTGCATATTTTTCTTCCGTTTAGATCCACTTTTGATGTTTTTGTACACCTTATATAAGTTTCCATAAGGGTTGTTCGACTTGTTTTCCTCCAGAAAAATTCTCCATGATGCTTTCCTAGCTTTTTCTATTTCCCGTAAATACATATTTCGTATGCTTTTATAGTATTGTTTAATATGATTAGGACAATTTTTGTTTCTATAGTAACAGTTTCTAAGATAATGACAGTGATCCTTTAGAAGCTGTAAATTCGTATTCCACCACTTATTACTAATATTATTTTTGGTTGTCATATTATTATTTACTTTAAGTGAATTATGTGATGCCTCAATCAGTATGTTCGTAAGTTCTTTTACCGTTTGATCAATCATTTCTGGTGTATCCACTATGTCTAGTAAGTTTTCAATTTTTTCTCGTTCAGTAATGTTAATTCACTGACTAAAACTTAACCAGTTCGCATTTTTCTCATTAAATTTCCAAGTGGAATGATATTTTTCTGAACTAAATTGTTCGTTTGTATATATTTCAAAAGATATAGCTACATGATCTGAAATTTGCGATATCTGCTGCGTCTTCCAATTTCTGATCGCCGCAATTGCCTGTTTATTTGTTAGTGTGAGATCAATCACACTTGCATCACGACACGTGAAAGTTTTATTATTATGGATAATTAAGTTTATTTCATCTATGATAGGGATCAGTCTATGTCCATTATAATTTTTCCTGATATCATACCATAACGGAGATCTGGCATTGAAATCGCCGCAAATTATCACCGGTATATGTAAATTTGTATTAATTAACTTCTTCATAAATTCCTCGTGCTCACTTTTCATTGAATTCGGATGTATATAAATGTTGGAAAGATATATTTTCTTACTTTTTGTTTGTATGGTTATAGTTGTAGCAAATGAGTTAGTGAATTCTGTACTTAATTGAATTTTTAAGCTGCTATTTCTTACAATTATTGCCGTATTTATATTGGGACTGTTCATCAATTGATATTTTGTACAAGGTCCTGGAAATATTACCTCCTCTTTGATTATATAAGGTTCTTGTATCATTACTATATCTGCATTTCTAATTTCATCAGATGCACAAAGCTCATTTATGCAATTTTTGCTTTTTCTGGTATTTTGTTGAATAATTTTGATTTTGTCAATATATAGTTTTCGCCCCATCATTCTGGAAGTTTATTATTGGCCCGCATCTTCTATATGTGTAGACTAGTCAGTTCTTTGTATTATGATTTGCATCTCTTTTTTATAGATTGGGCAGTCTTGACTATTCGGTTTATGCTCCAAATCTCTATTTCTAAAATGTGGATGTTTGACGCAGTTGCAGCATTTAATTGTAGTCGAGCATTCGTGTTCTCCCTCTTTTTCACATTTAATACATTTTTTTGGTATTGGGACAGCTATTCCTCTTATGATTAGGATTAAATAAAAAACAGTTCTGACATTGATTCACTAATATTTTATCTTTAATATCGCATCGTTGAATATCCGTGTAAATTTTTCCATTTCTCTTCATAATTTGGTAGACTCTAGGTGAAACCCTCAGTACTACATCTTGCTCTGGTCTATTGGTTTTCATTGGAAATAGCACTTTGATCTCTTCACTGAGTTGAGAAAGTTCAGGGTTCATCTCACATAACGTTGTCGATAAATTAGCTAAGTTGGTCATCTTGTTGACTGATTTTATGACTATGTTTGGATCTCTTAGTTTTGGCTTATATATTTTACTGCATTGGTTTAGATCATCTTGCTTAGTAAAACTTTCTATCATTCGATCTATATCTTGATCTTTAGGCAATTTTATTACTGTACCTTTCCTAGTATTAAATACCTTGCTAATCCTAATTTTATTTCCCTCCTGTCGTAAAAATTTTATACTATCATTCACCTTTTGTTGTACCTGTGAGATGTTTTGAGCTTCATTGGCAGTTATTATGATAGTTTGTTCCTCAGTAATTTGCTTATCTTTTTGAATAAATTTATCTTCCCCATATTTTACCACCTCTGCATACGAGTCCTTGTTTCTGTTTTGTTTTACTATTTGGGATAAATCGTTTCTAGTGTCGGTATAATTTTTCTGCATACATTCCCCAATTCCATTTAAACTCTGTTCTAGTTTCACTAATTCTATTACACTATCCTTTAGCTGTTTTGTTGTACTTTTTACATATCCAATATCTTGTTTATTCAACGTTTTTTGATTGTTATCAAATTTGTCCACAAAATATTTACATAATTCATCCAACCTGTCTAATATTAATGCATTCATTGTTTTTCATATCTATTGACAGCGTAAAATTTTTATGAATTGTTAGCGTTATTTAAAGTTTTTAATTTTCTCCAAAAGATTTAGCAATATTAATATATAATTTCAAAATTTAATATGTTTAAATATAAACTGGATTTAAATTTTATTTCAAAATATATAATATAACAAAAATTAAATCAAATTTAAAGTATATTTACCGGAAAATGCGGAGCGATGAAATACACGTCCACTCAGTCTGGCCGCCTGGTGGCAATCCTGCAAGGATGGTAAGGCAACTGTATATTTTGTACGGAATGAGTTGGGTACTGTGACAGTTATTGCAGTGTGTGTTCCTGTAGGATCTAGTCATGTCTGGGTTCATCTTCACTTTTTAAATGTCCTGTTCTGATTCTTGAAATTGTTGTTGTTAATTATCTGTTTCTTCTTTCAGTTTTTGTATATTGCTATTTGTGTAATAGGGTATACAGTTATTTCTCCTCTTGCCACTTGGGATGGATTGTTTTGCTGCCTTGTTGATTTGTTGGTAGAATTGTGAAAGTCTCTGGTTCATATATATTTAGACTTGATGATATATCCTGGCAAATTGTTTCTAGGTAGCTACTAAATTTGTTCCAATCTACTTTTCTAAATTTCCATAATCTATTCGGCTGATTTGCTATTGCTATACCTTCTGGATAGTAAGAATGTGGCTGACACGCACGTTATGATGTACATTCATATCAAATTCATATAAAAAAATGGAGCAACATCACAGTGTGGGTACCGAACTTGTTTATTTTCTCTAACAAATTTTAAGCAATGCTTGGCCGCAGTATTTGCACCATTTCGCATTCGATCCATTTCAGGAAAGAATCCTCTATTAAAATGAAGTTATTTTTCATTGATATTGAAAATAATCTCCATGAACTCTTTTTCAATCTTCCTTTGGTTTTTAACTTCAGAAAATCCTGTTTTTACGAAGCTACTTTTCTATACAAATTATGCTTTCTTTTGATACATTTCCTATTTATGGATATACAGGGTGATCCAAAAGTCCCGCACAACTTTAAAAATTAATAACTCCGCGAATATTTGCGCTAGAGCAGGAAAGAACCCTAATAATATCAAATAACAAATTAATAAAACACCACTTCGCCAAAAGTATGAAGAATTGTTTAACGATTTTAAATACAATCAGAGTTATGTAAAATAGGTAAATGCAAATTAAAACATGTAGCAAAATATTTATTTTTATATGAGGTTTTGTGAAATAGATGAATGTTTGAAAAACACTGCTGATATCAATACACGAATTTTTGAAATGTTAATATAGTACCAAAAATCATGATGGCACTATTAATAGGATTTCTTGCTATAAGAAATGTGTAGTTTCTTGACTGATTGGCGACCCTTGACTATTTAACTGGATATTTGTCATGATCCAACAAATGAAATATAGAGGGGAGTGACAAAATATATTTGTCGTACTTTATTCCAAATACCCTATGGGCTTGTCAAATGTTATCATTGTTTATTATACTGTACACAATTTTAAAAATGTGTCCCCTCAAATAAAAATAAATTTTAAATCGACCTTTTGCGTTGAAAAACGTGGTAGTAAAATCATTTTGTATTATTTTTTTTCACAAAATTTCTAAAGTTATTGGTGTACAGAAAATATTCCTTATGCTACATATATTTCTTATGTATGTATTTCTATGTTATCTATTATCTATTATCTATGTATTTCTTCTAATGAGCGAAAAGCGAAAAACTAAACATAAGGGGTAAAATTGTGTGTACCAGTGTTATTCGAGAAGTTATAACACTCTGGTTTGCACGACATAATATGTGAGCAAATGACAAACAAAATATTACTGTTCACAAAAAAAAAAGAGTCAAGATGTGAGGACAGCATTTATTATCCCCATATCCCAACACAAAGAGCTGCAAAATATTGATAGATAATATAATACATGGCGGCTTATACAACACATGAGGTAACTGCCTTCTCTCTTGTATTAGGTCACAATCCTTGCTCAATGTGGCACCCTTCATTCTCAATGACCGCCTGCAGACGATAAATGACAGAATGGACAGCATTAAATAACATATCTGTTAAATTGATAAAGCGCGCCATCTGATAGAAGCCTTCAACATGGCCAATGTGGTAGGCCAGCATCGATAAACACACGATTTAATGTATCCCCATAAACAAAAATCGCAAGGCGTCAAGTCTGTTGATCTTGGAGGCCACTGGTATAGAAAGTGGCGACCTATCACACGATATTCACCGAACGTATCCTTCAGCAATTGTTTGGCACCTCGGGAGATATGAGGAGGTCCTCCATATTTCATGAATGTTATTTCGCTTAGTGCTTTTACCCTGCAATATGGGAATACCCTTTTCTCATAACGTTCACCAGTTACAAAAACGGTTTTAAAAGTTCTTCCATTGAATTTTCAAAGAAAAATGACCCAATAATAAAAGAAGTGAAACCACACAAAACTGTAACTCTAGGCTGGTAAAGTGGCATTTCTGTGAAAATCCTAGGGTTTTCTGTTGCCCAAATGCGGCTGTTTTGAATGTTAAATTCTCCGTTTAGAGAAAAGTGAGCATCATCTGTCCACAGAACATTCGACAGCCAGTTTTCATCAATATCAATTTGCCGGAAAACCCATGCAGCGAATTCTTGACGCATCTCAAAATCGCCAACTTTCAGCTCGTGAAATCTTTGCATTTTGTATGGGCACACACAATAGAGACATCAAGTGAAGCGTCTTCGGATATCACTATCATACTTCGGCGAATTTAACGCCAAAAGTTCAATTCGGGGATCACCTGTCCAGGATAATAAAAGTCAGTAGGTTGAGGACATGCTAACCGACCTCGACCTTACACCGTTAAATAACGGAGAGAACACCTATCTAAGTCCACAGGCACAGAATCCGCAATAGACATCACAGCGATAAATTACAACATCGCACCCACAACACAATAGAAAATCCTGAGAGGTGCAATCAGTGACCACAGACCAATTTTAACAACCCTAAACTTCAAAATTGAGATTGTCCATTAGAATAAAAGAACACGGAACTTTAGGAAAGCCGACTTGAAAAAAATTCACAGAAAAGCTTGAAGAACTGTGCAACGAAAAATTGAATTACAGAACGCTTGACAAAAGCTTGGAAAAATTCTCTTCGAACATTTAAAAAGCTGCAAAAGAGCATCGATAACTAGAGGTAGACGTAAAGACCTGTGGATACCTTACTGGAAGGACCACAACATCGAGGCAATGATTTCAGAGAGAGAGACAATATCAATGGACTTCTTAAAACAAATAAAACAGAAAGGAACTCGTTGAAATTATTCACAAAATATAACAAGAAATTTGGATATTCAAACAAGAAAAATGGCAGAATTCTGCGAAAAAATGGATCCAAGAAAGGACAGCCAACACTGGAATATAATTAGAATGTTAGAGAACAATCAAAACCAACACCAATCCTCCAATACTCTAACCGATATGAATAGAACAGCGAGAACGAGAACAAACAGATGGCTGACATAATTGCTGAATATCTTTCAAGCACTTCCATACTCAACTATACGAATGAAGACAGGACTCTAAAAATAATATAAACCAGTTAGTTAAACAAGCAAGAAACTTCCATCAACAAGATATTTTCTCGAGAGACTTCACACTGAATGAGCTAAACTCATCAATAAAAAAATCCAAGAGGTCACCAAGAGATAATCTAATCTTTGGTCAAATGATTAAACACTTTGAAGTCAAAGCCAAAATTCAACTCCTACGAATACTGAACATTTCATGGCAAACTGGTAAACTACCAAAGAATTGGAAGATATCAATTATAGTGCCAATACTGAAGCCAAACAAAGATGCCAAGGAATACAAGAACTATTTTGTTAGTGGTTCGCATGTAGATATTTTTTCAGATAAATAATATTTTTCCACTTTATATTTTAAAAATCCATTTATTTTGGCCAGGTGGAGAGGGCCTTCTTTTTTGAGTCTTATATTGGGTTCCCAAATAAGTATGTAATTGAAAGTTCTGTGTTTATTTTCATAACTCTTGATTTTGTTTATATATTTTGGCAGATTGTAGCTTATTCTATCCTTTAAGGGCATAATGTCTGCCTCGCAAAGTACAATATTATTAGGGCAGGTATTTCGAAGACCTGTAATAATTCTAGGTGCATTTAGTTGTATCCTTTCCAGTGTTTTTAGATTTGTTTCAGATGCTGTACCATAGATTTGATATCCATATTCCAAGATAGGTCTCATTAGAGATGTGTAACTTAATTTTAGTGTTGTTGCTTCAGCTCTCCACTCTTCCTGAAATATATTTCAAGATTTTTAGTCGGTCTCTTCCTTTTCTAACAACTCCTTCAATATGTTTACTGGAGTTAATTTCTGGATCCAGGGTGTAGCCGAGATATTTAGGATGTTTATTATATTGCAATTGTTGTTCTTTCAGAATAATATTTGGTCTTATTTTGTATAGTTTCTTTTCGGTAGTAAAAAGACAGGTTTCAGAATTTTGGGGGTTAAATTCAAATTTATGTTTATTAGCAAATTTTTCTAGGTGGAGAATAGTCTTGTTCAAATCTCTTTCAGCTTTTTTCCAGTTAGTGTTACTGCTCCATAGAATAATGTCATCAGCGAAAAGTCCAATATTGGTTTTATTTGAAAATTTTTCTTCTATGCCTGCAATAAATAGGGTGAAGAGAGTTGGGCTAAGGATTGATCCTTGTGGTAATCCTTGGTACAATTTGAAGGTTTTAGATAGAGTGCCATTATATTTGACCCTGATGTATATATCTTTAAGGGAATCATTTATCCAAGTGATAGCTTTTTCATCAATTTTGAAATGTTTGTATAATTTTGTAATTAACTTGTTTTTCCATACCTTATCAAAAGCTTGTGTAAGGTCTAAGAAGCAGCTATGGTGTGGTTAGTTGGCTTTTTGTTTTGTGCATCTTTTACCTTTTGTGTGAAAAATAAGAGTTGGACTATTGTCCCATGTCCTTTCGTAAATCCATATTGTTCTTCTGGTAAGAGATTTCTTGTGTCGGGGTGGTAGGTGAGTCGTCTGAATATAATTTTTTCCATTAATTTGCAGCAAATATTTGTGAGGGAGATAGGTCGGTAGTTTTTTGGGTCATCAGCAGATTTGTCAAGTTTTTTAATGGGAATTATTGTTGCATTTTTACAGTCTTGAGGCAATTTTCCAGTTTTCCAGGAGTTATTGAAAATATTAAGAAGTCTCTCTTTGCCAATTTTGCCCAAGTTTGATATCATTCGGCCATGGATTCCATCTGGCCCAGGAGTCTTGTTTAGGTCAGTGTTTTCTAATGCATAAGCTAGCTCTTTCATATTGATTTTTTTCATGGAAAATATTATGAGTGCTGGTGACATTTTTACAGTCATGAATAATCTTTCGGGCCTTTTTTCAACCTTGATTTTACTACTTATTTGATATGAATTACCTAAAAGATTGGCAGCAATTTTGTCATTAGTTGCTGGTGTACCATCTGTATTCTCAATCATATTTGTGTTTTCAGTTTGTGGCTGGACTCTGCCAATTTGTTTTGCCAAATTCCAAAGTTTTGTATTTGGGTTTCTTGGGTTCAGGTTTTCACAAGTTTGTTTCCATTTTTCCCTTTTCACATTTACGTATAATCTTTTTATTTTTGCAATCACAATATTCAGTTCAGTTCTACAATTTGTTTGGTTTTGGGTGCACTTTTTTGTAGTTCATTTCTTTTAGTTATAAGTGTTTGAATATTTTTTGCCTGGTGTGTATAATTTGGAATCCATTTCTTAATATAACCTCTTGGTATTGAAACTTTGGCTGCTTTAATAATGGTGTTTTCGAAAGATATCATATTAGCCTTTTTGAAGTTCCATAATTTTTCTTAATTGAGCTAGTTTTGGTCTTGGTGCTAATTTCTATCAAATTAGGCAAATGATCACTTTCAAAACCTTTTAATATTTGCTATTTGCATTTGTGGAAAATGTCGGGATAGTAAAAACTTATATCAAGGGCTTGTGCAGTATTATAGCTGTAGGAATGATGGGTAGGATTCCCATCATTTAAGCACATGAAGGCATTGTCGTCAAATATGTTTGATAGTATTTTGCCTCTTGGGTTTGGCGTATAACATCCCCATAGTTGATGTTTGGCATTAAGGTCACCTAAAATAATAGTGTTGTCTGTAAGAAATTGAGCCATTGTTCCATCGTCAATAAATGTATTGTTTGGAAGGTGATACATATTGTATATGTTGATGGCTTTGTTTTGATTGAGGTAGACTTTGATACCTTGGGTTTCGAGCTCTAATGTGTTTGGAATATTAACGGCTATGTCCTCATAGTACAAATTATTGATTAAAAATGCTAGGCCACGCCCTTTAACAGCATATACAGATGGATCTTCAGACCTTGCCCTGAGTAATGGAGGGGCCGGAATTAACATAATACTGCAAGATGGAACAAACATCAAAATCAAAGAAGGAGCAGGACAGATTTCGTCAAACTTCACTTGTGAACTGACAGCTATCTGGAAAGCCCTTGATGTATGCCTTAACCAACCATCCCTGCATCAAGCAGAAGGAATTTTAATATACAGCGACTCCATATCCGCTCTAGAAGCAATTCAGAAGGGTAATACTAAAATCACACAGAAAATACACTCGTTACTTACCCAACTGGAACCATTGGAGAATAACTGCATTCTACATTGGATCCCTGCCCATGCTGGGATCGGGGGTAATGAAATGGCATTTGAATTGGCAAAGGAAGCCAGAAAATTGAGCCAAAGGAAAGAACAAATGTCATTATTTGACGCTGATTCTTTGTCAGGATACAAGATAATTAAACAAAAAAATAAGAAAAGATCAAAATGCGAAATAAACTCTGAGAGAAAAATGACAAAAACTATAACAAGACTTAGAACAAAACACTATAAAGGAATGACAATACATCCAGATGGCACAAGAACCTATAGGGCATGCAACAATTGTCCTGGTGTGGAACTTACACCTACCCACATATTCTCATAAAGTAGAATAATTCTTCCTGGAGTGAACTTATACGATAATAACAAGGCAAAGGAAGACGAGTATCTTTATTGGTGCATAAGAGCAAGCTTTCGGGCAAAAGCCCTTCGACTGGCAAGATATAACGACACTTAGTGTCGTTATATCTTGCCAGTCGAAGGGCTTTTGCCCGAAAGCTTGCTCTTATGCACCAATAAAGATACTCGTCTTCCTTTGCCTTGTTATTAACATATTATCATGTCCAGCAATGGCCGCAGCCTTGCAGAAATTTGACATAGACCCAGAGCAGCAGCTTTACACACCCAAGATGTGGACATTGCTGCTGATGTGATGGAGATGCATGGTACATCTGAGGCTCTTTATTGGACACGACAACAACAACGGCATTCCAGAGTAAAATAAATTATCAGAGATAGATACATATTTTTCAAATGAATTAAAATAAATATAATCGATACTGAGTGAGAGTTGAATTAAAAATATTAGAAATTTATTATCTTCGGAAACAAACCGTATCTAAAATATCAATTTTCTTTTTGCTACATGTTTTAATTTGCATTTACCTATTTTACATATCTCTGATTGTATTTGAAAATCGTTAACCAATTCTTCATACTTTTGGCGAAGTGGTGTTTTATTAATTTGTTATTTTATATTATTAGGGTTCTTTCCTGGTATTCAAAAAGGAAAAATACGTGTCTATCAGTTATATTTTTCAATTTATCAAACAATTTGGCCGCTGAATCTCTGATTCTGGTAGAGCGCCATCTGGCGAATAAAATTGTAACTAAAATCAATTTCGAATTTTACATTATTTGCCAAAAAAATCCCATTGCATCCTGAACACAATGGTGTTTACCGCATTGCTCTAGCGCGAATATTCGCGGAGTTATTAATTTTTAAAGTTGTGCGGGACTTTTGGATCACCCTGTATATTTGGCTTCCAAACAGACGTTCTTGCCAGCATCTCAATTTTGTTTATTCTTTGATATCTGTTGGAATAATCAATTTCAACATTCTACTCTTCTTTTATTTGTTTTTGACCAATTGACTGCTATATATATAAATTATTTCTACCATTGTTGTATTGGAGTATGTAAAGCAAGCTGCTTTAACTTTATGTAAAATTAGAGCATAACTTAATAAAACTTTCTATCTTTAAAGCCGATTCCCGGCCTTCTCCTTCCTATTTTTTCAACAGGTTATGGCCCCAGACTGATTGCCTAAGAAATTAAGAATCAAGCATGTCCAGTCTATATCAAATTGAGAAGTTGAATAAGCAAAACTTTGAGACATGGAGGCTTCAAATGCAAATGATTCTTATTCACTGTGATCTGTGGAATTATGTTAATGAAGCCAATATCAAACCTGAAGCCAAGAGTTTTCTAATTGGCAAAATAAGGATCAGAAGGCTCTAACTACAATTGTATTGAGCTTGAATCCATCAGAACCAATACATGTTAAGAACTGCAAGACTGCCGAGAAGGCCTGGAAAAAGATAGAAGAAGTTTATCGACCAAAAGGACCTGCGACGAGAGTTTCCCTGACCAAAAGGCTAATACAGATGAAAATGAGGCCTAATGATGATTTGAAAGATTAACTGAGTAAATTTACTTCATTAGTGGACAATCTAGGTGAAATTGGGGCTCAAGTACCCGAAGACTTTTTAGTTATACTTTTGTTGTGTAGTCTTCCAGAATCGTACGAAGGATTCAGAACTGCAATAGAAACCAGAGATGAGCTCCCAAAACTTGAAACTTTAAAGGTGAAGATTATAGAAGAAGATCAAAGACAACGTGAAATGGAGGGAACTTCGTCTGGAGAACAAAATGCCTTTTTTGGAAATCCAGAAAGAAAAACTACCAATTCCACTAAACCACCAAATCGGAAGGAGTTCAAATTTAACTGCCATTACTGTGGCAAGAAAGGCCACAAAGCGGCTGACTGCTGGTCAAAAAGGAACTCTAAAAGAAACAATAAGCGAATGGCTGCTTCTCTAGGAATTAGAGATGAAAATATTCTTGAGGTTGACGAGTGGTGCCTGGATAGCGGTGCAACTGCACACATGTGCTGCTTAAGAACAGCATTTTCAAATTTGAGAGAAACAGAGCCAATAGCCGTTAAATTAGCGAACGACCAAAGCATAGAAGCTTTAGGTACAGGAACGGTAGAATTGGAGGTTTTCGAACATGGTGAACCATTTTTATTAAAATTAGAAAATGTGTTGTTTGTCCCAGGACTGAAGGGAAATTTGATTTCAGTCAGCACCTGCACAGAAAAATCATTCTTTGTAAAATTTATGAGAGGAAAAGCAGAAATTGTGAATCCATTGAGGAAAATTTGCATAGAAGCTTACAAAAGAAACGGACTTTACATATTGCGTCAAACTAAATAGGCAAAAACACAATTTACCGGAATGTGTATAGACAGAAATAGCAGTGAAATTTGGCATAATAGATTTGGTCATCTTAATTTTGATGACCTTAAGAAATTGCAGAGAGAGAATTTAGTCAATGGATTACCCAAGGGTGAATTTAAAAGTATAAAAAGTTGTGAAACTTGTATTAGGGGTAAACAAACTCGATTACTATTCTCAGAAGTCTCTCTAACAAAGTCAACAGAGCCACTGCAACTTATTCATTCTGACATATGTGGACCGATGAGAACAAAGTCATATGGCGGTGCATTGTACTTCGCAACTTTCATTGACGATTTCTCACGAATGATATTCACTTTTGTAATGAAACGAAAAAGTGAAATTTTCAAAGGATTTAAAGTATTTAAAAGATTTGCTGAGAAACAAACTGGCAAGAAAATTAAAGCAATCAGAAGTGACAATACCGCAGAGTATTTGAGTTCAGATTTTAAAGAATATTTATTGGAGGAAGGAATTAGACATCAGCTCTCAGTTGAATATTCTCCGCAACAAAATGGAGTTGCTGAAAGAGCGAACAGAACTCTGGTAGAAATGACTAGATGTTTCATAATTCAAGCGAACCTCCCAGATCCACTTTGGGCTGAACTTGTGCATACATCTACATACATCAGAAACAGATACCCAAGAACAAATGAAAGTCGAACTCCGTATGAAATATTTACAGGAAGAAAACCAACCGTTTCTCATTTAAGAATGATAGGATGTAAATGTTTCACTGTTGACAACCGTCCGAGAAGAGGAAAATTCGCTCCTCGCAGTGAAGAATACCGACTGGTTGGCTATTCTCCCGAATCAAAGGCGTACAGATTATGGAATCCTGGAACAGGCATGATGATAAAAAGTCAAGATGTACGTTTCCTCGAATCTGAAAACTCTACCTTAAGGAATGACGTGGTGCAAATTGAAGCTATACCACAGAAAAAGGAAGATACATCATTGGAGGAGGAAAGTCTTCAGGATGATGAAAAAACTTTACCCGGAACTGATTCGGAGTTTTTAGGCGAACCATCAGAAACAAAGGAAGTCATCTCGCAGAGAGGAAGAGGAAGACCAAGAATTTTACGTACTGGAAAACCGGGAAGACCACGAAAGGAATACGTTGAAGCTAATTTGTCTAAGGATTTTGGACAGAACACCAGTTTGCCAGATCCAAAGGATTTAGATCAAGCCTTGTCTAGTGAAGATTCGCATCTATGGAAAGGGGCAATGAAGGTCTTGTCGAGGTCGTCCATACACCAACCCAGGAGAATGTTGCGGATATCTTAACCAAGAGTCAGACAAAGGTCTCTCATGAGAGATGTATTCGTGAGTTGGGAATGTAGAAATTGAGGGAGGGTGTTGGAATAATCAATTTGAACATTCTACTCTTCTTTTATTTGTTTTTGACCAATTGACCGCTATCTCTATATAGATAATACCGTAACAGAGTTTTCCATTGTAAAGTCCTCAGCTATCTCCTCCGAAGATTCTGAACTACACATAACAATCTATATACCAAAATTTTCGTTATTTTTTTCTTCGTGTCATAGGCCTGTTTTTATTTTCCTATGTTAACAGTTATTTTTATTTTTTAATTTAATCTATTTTACAATCGTAGATTTTTTGCATTTATCATCATCAATCATTTGTTTTGAAATTCCGTAGAAAGTGTTTTGAAATAATATATATATCTGATTAATTTGATTATGTAAGTACTTTGTTATAGTTTTTCATTTGAATATATACATTTTTCGATTTGTAGATTGAATTATTACTTTATTCTATAATAATTATCTTTTATAACTGTTTGTTATAGTTTTTCATTTGAATTTAGCTCCATTTTTGTCTTATTTCTTCTGTATATTAAAAAAAATATTGAAACTTAGTTTTTCATTTAAATATATACATTTTTCTATTTGTAGATTGAATTATTATTACTTTATTCTATAATAATTATCTTTTATAACTGTTTGTTATAGTTTTTCATTTGAATTTAGCTCCATTTTTGTGTCTTATTTCTTCTGTATATTGAAAAAAATATTAAAACTTAGAATTAAGCTTTGCTTTTTCATATACATGTTTGTTACACATTTAGCAATATATATACCAAAATATTTATTTGGATACTTAACTCTTTTAGTGAATTTTTGTCAGGGGGGCTGCAAAAGTGCCTTACTTATTTTGGAATATTTAACTTTTTTGGTGAATTTTTGTCAGGGAAGCTATGGACTGCCATAATCATTCAATATGTTGATGTTCTTCTCATAAAAAAAAATATTTGGGTTTAGAATTGCGCTTTGCTTTTTTATATACATATTATTTGCACATTTTTTTTCATCAATTGTTTCCTCACTTACTTGGGATTTTCTTTTTATGCCTGTCCTGGCTTTCAGTTTTATAGTTTTCCTCTGCTTGGTTCTTATTTTACCTTTTTTTTACCTTTTATTACTTTATTCTATAATAATTATCTTTTATAACTGTTTGTTATAGTTTTTCATTTGAATTTAGCTCCATTTTTGTGTCTTATTTCTTCTGTATATTGAAAAAAATATTAAAACTTAGAATTAAGCTTTGCTTTTGCATATACATGTTTGTTACACATTTAGCAATATATATACCAAAATATTTTTTTGGATACTTAACTCTTTTAGTGAATTTTTGTCAGGGGGGCTGCAAAAGTGCCTTACTTATTTTGGAATATTTAACTTTTTTGGTGAATTTTTGTCAGGGAAGCAATGGACTGCCATAATCATTCAATATGTTGATGTTCTTCTCATAAAAAAAATATTTGGGTTTAGAATTGCGCTTTGCTTTTTTATATACATATTATTTGCACTTTTTTTTTTCATCAATTGTTTCCTCACTTACTTGGGATTTTCTTTTTATGCCTGTCCTGGCTTTCAGTTTTATAGTTTTCCTCTGCTTGGTTCTTATTTTACCTTTTTTTTACCTTTTATTACTTTTTTCTATAATAATTATCTTTTATAACTGTTTGTTATAGTTTTTCATTTGAATTTAGCTCCATTTTTGTGTCTTATTTCTTCTGTATATTGAAAAAAATATTAAAACTTAGAATTAAGCTTTGCTTTTGCATATACATGTTTGTTACACATTTAGCAATATATATACCAAAATATTTTTTTGGATACTTAACTCTTTTAGTGAATTTTTGTCAGGGGGGCTGCAAAAGTGCCTTACTTATTTTGGAATATTTAACTTTTTTGGTGAATTTTTGTCAGGGAAGCTATGGACTGCCATAATCATTCAATATGTTGATGTTCTTCTCATAAAAAAAATATTTGGGTTTAGAATTGCGCTTTGCTTTTTTATATACATATTATTTGCACTTTTTTTTTTCATCTATTGTTTCCTCACTTACTTGGGATTTTCTTTTTATGCCTGTCCTGGCTTTCAGTTTTATAGTTTTCCTCTGCTTGGTTCTTATTTTACCTTTTTTTTTCAGCGTCTTTTTTGTATTTCTGATTAAATTAATTTGCGGGTTCTTTGTTATAGTTTTTAATTTTACATTTTGCTCAATTTTTTGTGTCTGGTTTTCTTTTTTGCCGTATCTTTCATAATTCTTTTTTGCAGTATCTTTCATAATGTCTTTGGCATCTTTAATTTTCTCAATAAGAGGCTAATTATTTATTTGTATAATCAATTGTTGATTACTTAATTTGTTATATGATAAAATGTTATATGATACATACAATTTTCTACATTTTTGCACTGTGCAATTTAATATGTTGTTTATATTGAGATCTTTTACATTAAATTTATTTTAACATGTATTTGCTCAACTTGGTTTTTAGTTTAGCTTTTTTTTTTCAGCGGCTTCTGTATCATGCCTCGCAGAGGCCGTGGAAGACTCGCTTATAGGACTCGCCACGGGAACAACGCCCCTAATCCTATTTCTCCTGTTGCCACTGAATATATTATTGGGGGCCTTGATATAGTCTGCCCTTACTGCTCAGCCCTTCATTTCCCTGGCGAAACTGTTGGTAGCTCCTGCTGCCACAAAGGGAAAGTTATTCTTCCTACTTTGTCCTCCTTTCCATATGAAATGATGGAATTGATGACTTCAAACAGTGTGGAGGCTAAGTACTTCCAGACCAACATTCGGAGCTACAACAGCTCTTTGGCATTTGCCTCCATGGGTGCGCAGGTTGATGTCTTTTCTGGACAGGGGCCTTTTTGTTATAGAATCCATGGACAGATCTATCATTTGACTGGGCCCCTTCATCCTCATGGAAACAGAGCCCCGTCTTATGCCCAACTTTATATTTTGGATTCTGAGGCTGCGAATAATACACGCATTGCAGCATCTAGGCCTTTGGAATGCCATCCTGGTATATTGACTCTTTTGGATTCTGTGCTTAGGCGTGTGAATCCGTATACTTCTGCTTATAGGCAGATGCGCCAGGTGGAACTAGCTGAGGAACACCGGGCTCGCATTGAGAACCGGCAAATGTGTCAGGTTCAGATGCTCATCCGGGAAAATCATTGTAGAGATCTTCGCCGATATAATGCCCCAAGTGTAAGTGAAGTTGCGGCCATTTTTGTTGATCAAGATGGCCATGTACCTTCTAACAGAGATATTGCTGTTTTTCCGCATGATTGTGGTTTAGTGCGTATTTCTCCACTTAATCCTAACTGTGACCCAATGACATACCCTCTTTTATTTCCTGCCGGTGATCCTGGTTGGGCAATAGGAATCTTACATGAAGAAAACATGCGCACAAGCACTAGAAACCATGTTACCATGCTTCAGTTCTATAGTTATAGGTTGGCCATCAGACCTGGCTTTTCGCCCATTCACTATGGCAGGAGACTATTTCAGCAATATGTTGTTGATGCCTATGTTAAAACAGAGGGCAATCGCCTGAACTATATTCGCCAAAATCAGTCCCTGCTTAGGGTGGAGTTATATCAAGGTCTGCTGGATTATATCCATGAGCAGGAACATTCTCGGGGTGTGCGAATAGGCCGTATTTTTATTCTTCCATCTTCCTTTCCTGGAAGTTCCCGGGCCATGCAACAAAACTATCAGGATGCAATGGCCATTGTTAGAAAGTTTGGAAGACCTGACCTATTCGTGACATTTACCTGTAACCCACGTTGGACTGACATTGTTGAAAATCTTCTTCCTAACCAGAATCCTTCTGATAGACCGGATCTGGTGGCTAGAGTTTTCAATCTCAAGTTACAACAATTACTGCACGAGATTGTTAGTCAGCATGTATTGGGAGTGGTCATTGCTCGGGTGCATGTTGTTGAGTTCCAAAAACGCGGTTTACCGCATGCCCACATGCTGTTTATGCTTAGAGAAGAAGACAAGCCTAGAGACAGGGATGCCATTGACATGTTGCTTTGTGCAGAAATTCCTAGCCCTACTATGCAGGTTCAGCTGTATGACATGGTTCGTAAACATATGATCCATGGTCCTTGTGGAAACTTCAATCTTCACTCACCATGCATGTCTGATGGCAAGTGTACTAAAGACTTCCCTAAATCATTCCTGCAGCTGACTGAGGCTAACAATAATGGCTATCCTCGCTACAGACGTCGAGATGACGGCCAGACATTAGTTGTGGGCACTCACGAGGTGGATAACCGCTGGGTTGTTCCCTATAACCCCTATCTGCTGGTTAGGTTCAATGCTCACATTAATGTGGAGGTCTGTGCCTCTGTGAAAAGTGTCAAATATCTTTTCAAGTATGTATATAAGGGACACGACAGGGCTGAGGTGGAAGTGTCTGTTGGAGAATTAGATATGGAAAGCAGGGCACATGATGAAATCAAAAACTTTCTTGACGCTCGGTATGTAAGTGCTCCTGAGGCAATGTGGCGAATGTTTGAATATCGCTTGCATGCTCACTCGCATACCATATGCCGCTTAGCTGTTCATCTACCTAATTTTCAATCTGTCTATTTTGTTGAAGGTAGTGAAGAACAGGCTCTTGAAAATGCCTCACGCAGACGCACAACTCTGACTGCCTGGTTTCAGCTCAATTGTGTTAATGTATCCGCAAGATCACTTTTATATGGAGACATACCTTCCGCTTATGTTTTCAGGCAGAATCAATGGAGTGCTAGAGTTCGGGGTGGGGCTTTGTGCATTGGACGTATGTGTTCAGTGAATCCTAAAGATTCTGAGCGTTACCACCTCCGGCTTCTACTATTACATGTTGCAGGTGCTCAGAGTTTTGAAGATTTGCGAACTGTGGATGATATTGTTTGCTCCACTTTTAAAGAGGCTGCCCAGCGCCGTGGATTATTGGCTGATGATTCTGAATGGGATGCATGCTTAGCTGAGGCGGCTTTGTTCCAAATGCCTTGTCAACTGCGGCAGCTCTTTGCGACAATTCTCATCTACAATAATCCTACCGACCCTGTATCACTGTGGACCAAATACAAGGGGTATCTTAGTGAGGACTTTTCTCGTGCAACATCTGACGCAGCTGCTGAACAGATGACTCTCAGAGAGCTTGAATTCCAGCTGAGAGAAAATCGCCTCAGTTGCCACCATTATGGACTTCCTGCACCCCTAACCCCACTTCTTGATTCAGGAGAGGATCACCTTGATGTTAATGCAGAGCTGCAAATTGGGACAGAAATGTATAGGTCCCTTACACCAGATCAAAAGTCAATTGTTGACACTATTGTTGATTCCCTCAATGTAAATCCACGTTGCTTTTTTATTGATGGGCCTGGTGGTACGGGCAAGACTTATGTTTATAACATCCTAATTCATTGTGTTAGAGCCGTTGGAAAAATTGTCATTCCGCTGGCCTCCACTGGAATAGCGGCTACCCTTTTGTCAGGTGGCCAGACTGTCCATTCCAGGTTTAAGCTGCCGATTCCCTTGCTTGAGAATTCTGTAGCTGCGATCTCGGCCAATAGTTCTGAGGCTGAGCTTATTCGTAGATCATCCTTAATTATTTGGGATGAGGCTCCTATGGCCCACTACAGAGCACTTGAAATTGTGGATCGTCTCCTAAAGGACATTATGCATTGTGACCTTGCTTTTGGCGGAAAGGTTGTTGTTCTTGGAGGTGACTTTCGCCAAGTGCTACCTGTGGTACCTCGAGCTTCAAGAGCTGAAATTGTTGCTGCTTGCATTAAGCAAAGCAAGCTATGGCCATTGTTTGTGATCTTGCGCCTTACTCAGAATATGCGAGCAGGTATTGATGCACAGAGCTTCTCTCAATGGTTACTTAAAGTTGGTGATGGTGATCTACCTACAGACCAACAGGGCCTCATTTCTCTTCCAGAAAGCTGTATCTTTCATGGGGTTGACCTGGTGCAGGAAATATTTGGTTCTTCCTATGGTGATATTACCGCCCTTAGCCAGTCTGTGATTTTAACGCCAAAAAACACAGATTCGTTAGAGATTAATGAAAAAGTTTTGGATCGCTTACCAAACAGGAGTCAGTGTTTTCTCAGTGTTGACAGTGTCGAGTGTGAGAATGTGGAGGAACAAAATAACTACCCTACTGAATTCCTTAATAGCCTTACTCCCACAGGAATGCCTCCACACCGGTTAAACCTTAAGATTGGTGCTATTGTTATGCTCCTTAGAAATTTGAATCCTAAGCAGGGTCTCTGCAATGGCACACGTATGGTTATCCAGCGCATGCGCTCTCATGTCCTAGAAGCACAAATACTGACAGGGACCAAAGTTGGACAAACTGTATTGGTGCCAAAAATATCTTTGGCTCCTTCAGATACCAACCTTCCCTTCATTCTGAAGAGGCGTCAGTTTCCACTAAGGTTGGCTTTTGCCATGACTATTAATAAGGCTCAAGGCCAAACCTTTGCTAGAGTGGGTCTCTTGCTACATGAGCCCGTGTTTACTCATGGACAGCTCTATGTGGCTTTTTCACGTGTGCGAACTTTGAATAGCATACGGGTAAAGTTGAACCCACGTATTTATAAAACTAGAAATATAGTTTTTAATGAGGTCCTTTAAATGAATTTTTCCTTTTTATGTTGTCTTATCTGCTATATAGTTGTGTTGTATTCAATTTTATTTTCAGATTTGTTTTCTTTTAATTTTTTTTTTCATTTCAAATAAATGAATGTATGCCTTTTATGTTGTCTAATTTGGTTTATTGTTGTGTTGTATTTAATTTTCTTTTAAGATTTGTTTTCTTTTACTTTTTGTTTCATTTCCAAAAAATTTGTTTAAAGTTTCACCAATGCCTATAAACAAAAGGTAATAAGACCAAATCCAAATAAATAAATAGTGTGTGACGTTTCGGTAACAGCGTTGTTACCATCTTCAGACAAAAGTACTATGGCCTACGGCCATACCACGTTGAAAAGACCGGTTCTCGTCCGATCACCGAAGTTAAGCAACGTCGGGCTCGGTCAGTACTTGGGAGGGTGACCACCTGGGAACACCGGGTGCTGTAGGCTCCTTTTTTCCATTCAGTACTTTTGTCTGAAGATGGTAACAACGCTGTTACCGAAACGTCACACACTATTTATATATTTGGATTTGGTCTTATTACCTTTTGTTTATAATCTACAATCCAAATTGTGCCTCATCAACCAATGCCTATAGTTTCTCACACCTCCCATGCTTACCCCTCTGTAACTGGCCTGTGGTGCAGTGGACATTGTTGGGAGGTACAGTAAACTCTCTACACGATTGTATCAAGTCTTGTTCTGGTAGACTTGATGCTGTAACCAGGAGGGACACTCCCTCTTTAAAAATCCTGAGTTCAACTGACCCAGTTGATGGACCTCAGCAATGGTTCCACTCCAGGAATACGGAGGAGCTGCGTCTGTGCTCATGTTAGAGTCAGAAACAAAGGCTTCCATATTTGGAATGGCCTCAAATCACAGGCAAAGTCAGACTTTCACCAAAGTGTGCCTGGATCATGGTGCCATGATCAACGAAAGCTGCACCCCTATACCCCATTCCATGAGATCATGGAATTCGTGTAATCTTTACACAAGGGGATAAGAAACATCAACAACATAGTTTCTCACCTGAAAGGATTTTTTTGTATTAGTTGTTCACTAATAAAATATTTATAATTAAGTATTTTGATTTTTGGTCTTTATTTACCTATTTTCCCCAGTGCTCTATACATTGATTCAGGATCTATGCAATGTCTCACATATGGTTATCTAGCGCTTCACATGTTTTTAGGCTAAACCCGGGGCGTTGCCGGGTCACTCGGCTAGAAATAATGGCTGTATTTGCTATATAGTTGTGTTGTATTGAATTTTCTTTTAATATTTGTTTTCTTTTTTTTTTTTTCAATATAATTTTTTTAAGTTTTCACCAATGCCTATAGTTTCTCACCTGAAAGCAATTTTTTGTATTATTTGTTCATTCATAAAATATTTATTATTATTTTGACTTTTGGTCGGTGGAAGGCTGGGTAAACCGTTTGGTTTTCGACCACTAGGACCCGGGTTCGATTCCCGCATTGGGCACTTTTTTCTGTTAAAAAAAAAAAAAAATGCTCCAATGGCCCCCGATTCTTGCAAAAGTCCAACCCCACCAGCGAGTGCAAGTAACCGAACGGGGCTCTGGCATTTGTAAGCGCAAAGTCAAACTGCTTTTCACATGTGTAGACATGTGGTGCGCTTACAGTAAAAGCAGTCGCTAACTACCCACCATGATTATCATGGCCTGTACCACGTGTACTAGGGATAAGCAAAAAAAAAAAAACCTATTTTCCCCAGTGCTCTATACATTGATTTAGGATCTTTGCAATGGCACACATATGGTTATCCTGCCCATTCACAGGCCTTTAGGGTAAACCTGGGGCTTTGCCCAGGTCACTCGGCTAGAAATGCAGTTTTTAGTGAGGTCCATTAAATGAATTTATCCCTTTTATGTTATCTTATTTTCTATATTGAAAAGTTAATAAATATGAAAAAAAAATTAAAAATGTTTAAGAATATTATTAAAAAAGAATCATAAAGATATTTTAAAGGAGTCCTTTAGGGATGTCTGTTTTTGCACTTATGATTCCAGAGTTACATGGTCCAGTGGGCCGTATGAAAATCGAGTTGTTCATATAATAACATGTTTAAAAAATGATATTTTCTTTTAATGTAATCTATATAGCTTGAAATAAATAAAAATAATGGCTGCTTGAACTCGGTCGCATGTGACATTTTACAGGTACATTGGGACAGCTGACATTCCCCCCCCACCCAACCCACTGATAAATAGGCAAGAAGGTATGGGAAAAGATCCCAGTAGACGCGAATTCGCGTTGGTAGCCTACAATTTTATGTTAATTTTTAGAAATCAGGGACATGAATTCGCATCCTTTAGGCTTGACACCCTATAAGTGAGGATATGAATTTGCATTATATGGGTTCAAAATGTTTCGTTGCTCGCATCTATAATACCTTTTTTTTAGTAAAGTTGTAAGTAAACATCAATCGTCGAAATTTGCATTTTAAAATGGTTGAATTATCAGAAGTGGTGAATAATTAATATTGTCGAATTACCGTTTGTTATTTGATAGGCCAGATATTGGGAAATCAAATCAAGGTCGAATTATCGCAAGGGGTCGAATTATCGGTATTGTCGAATTACTGTTTGTAATTTCATAGGTTCTGGAAATCAAAACATGGTCGAATTAACGAATTTATACTTAGAAAGTATTTTTACTTATCCTTACTTGAAATGCTGCTTCTAGGAAATCTGAATATACCCATTGCGATTTTTAAGCCACCATCTATACTTTTAAAGTCTCTGCAGGCCCTTTGGGTAAACCCTGGGCGTTGCCCGGGTCACTCGGCTAGTATATATAAATTATTTCTACCATTGTTGTATTGGAGTATGTAAAGCAAGCTGCTTTAACTTTATGTAAAATTAGAGCATAACTTAATAAAACTTTCTATCTTTAAAGCCGATTCCCGGCCTTCTCCTTCCTATTTTTTCAACAATATCCTTTATGTGATATTCATATAAATATATTCCTTAGAGTTTTTGGATAGATCATTCTATAGCCTAAATGAATATATCTCTCTCTCTTTCCGATACAGATACTCAAATAATAAAATCTGGCCTTTTATGCTTTATATTTATTTCAAACTGCAGATAAATTTAAGTTTTTCCTTGACTATTTTGATACTTTGTTTAAAGTTTAATATTCTTCGATTTTACGAGAGAAACCATTTATTTTATTTCGACTTAGATATGTCACTAGGGATAGTTGCACTTTAGAGATTAACTAAATATAGAAAGAAATGAAAGAAAGATCATATGAAATATATACAATTATATATATATATATATATATATATGAAAAAATAGTACAAATGTAACATTGTACTGGGATAAGGTGCATAAATTAAGAAAAAGGCATCTCCTTATCGTGCAACTGAAAGTTGCTGATGGCTGGCGCCATCTATCGGAATAAATATCAACTAATCAAGAATGGGTATTTGGCAATTCTGGAATAATTAAAAATCAACGAGAATAGTTGATATTTATTCCGATAGATGGCGCCAGCCATCAGCAACTTTCAGTTGCACGATAAGGAGATGCCTTTTTCTTAATTTATGCACCTTATCCCAGTACAATGTTACATTTGTACTATTTTTTCACATTGTGTAGCGTCCTCACGCAATTCTGGCCTTAACTACCCGTTTCATGATTTTTCAGGATGCCTTAATGACCAATTTTTTGGTCGTTGAGGTACAGCTTGCACCACGCTGATGAGGGCCAACAGCCCGAAACGCGTCCGTGGTTAGCTTTTCTTGATTAATCAAGAATGGGTATTTGGCCAATTCTGGAATAATTAAAAATCAACGAGAATAGTTGATATTTATTCCGATAGATGGCGCCAGCCATCAGCAACTTTCAGTTGCACGATAAGGAGATGCCTTTTTCTTAATATATATATATATATATATATATATAGTATGCAATTTACAAGTAGTTAAATGTAAGTTGGATTAAAAGTTAAGTAGAAGTAGAGAAAAAAATATTTCAAAACAATTGAAATATGTACAAAGAATTGGTAAACAAATTTAGTTGAAAGGAATCTATTGTTAAATAGGGGGGTCGGAGGAAGGCTGGTTAAACCGTTTGGTTTTCGACCACTACGAACCTGGTTCGATTCCCGCATTGGACACTTTTTTCTGTTAAAAAATGCTCCAATGGCCCCCGTTTCTTGCAAATGTCCAACCCCACCAGTGAGTGCAAGTAATCAAACGGGGCTCTGGCACATTTGTAAGCGCAAAGTCGAACTGTTTTTCACATGTGTAGACATGTGGTGCGCTTACAGTAAAAAGCAGTCGCTAACTACCCACCATTATTATCATGCACAGTACCACGTGTACTAGGGATAAGCAAAAAGTAAATTGTAAAATAGTGTATTCGAGAAAAACAGTTTAAAGATGAAGAAAGTTTTAAGGAATATTTTAGAGTTAAAATATGCAAGATATTAAAAAGTTATTTACTAACAAAACAATGCTATACAGAGTTAATAATTAAGAAAAAGGCAGCTCCTTATCGTGCAACTGAAAGTTGCTGATGACGCCTTCTATCGGAATAAATATCAACTATTCTCGTTGATTTTTAATTATTCCAGAATTGGCCAAATACCCATTTTTGATTAATCAAGAAAAACTAACCACGATATATATAAATAAGTAATCAAAAATGGGTATTTGGCCAATTCAGGAATAATTAAAATCAACGATAATAGTTTATATTTATTCCGATAGATGGCGCAAGCCATCAACAACTTTCAGTTACACGATAAGGAGATTATCTTTTCTTAATTTATGCACCTTTTGCCAGTACAATATCACATTTGTACTATTTTTTCACAGAGTTAATAATGTCTAAATAAAAGGGTTCCAATGAAATTTAGTAGTTAGAAACCATAAAGTAAATTATTTGAAAATATATAGTTCTTGTTTATAGTATTTCTTCAAAATTTTCTCCTGCTCTTTCCCTTCTTCTGTTGGAGGAGGGGAAATTTTAATTTAAAAAAATTAGTCAGTGAAACATCAGTTCCTTTAGCAAATTTTATAAGGAAGTTGAATTTCTCTTGAACATTAGAGCAGTGTCGGGCAACCTTTTTCGAGTTGCGGCGCACTAAGCTTAATTTCTTTTTTTCGTGGCGCACCTGTGGTTCTCACTATAAATTTCCTCGTAGGTAATTAAAATACAACAATAAATACTAGTAAAAATTTAAAAATATATATCACATTTTATTAATTTTCAATATTAAATTAACATAATCAATGCGAGCATTGCGATTGTTTTTGAGAGCATATCAAATCAATACGGGGATCTACTTGTGAAAGACAAACGCGCATCTCCTCATCTATCATTTGAAGTCTTTCGCGCTTCTTAGACTTCATTTCTGTAAATGTTGAAAAACCTTGCTCACACAGGTAGGAACTTCCAAATGGCAACAATGATTCGATGGCCGCATTACTAAGTTTAGGAAATTTGGAGTTTAAGCACAACCAAAACTCAGATAGCTCCTTTTCAGTGAATAGTCTTTTGAAAACTAAATCGTTTTTTAAATCAATTAAGTTTTCTTGCATTTCTTCTTCCAGATGTTGAATTTCACAGTGCATAAATGGGTTAACTACCCATTCCATCTTTTCAACGTCCAAGTAAGGAAAATATTTATCAAAAGAAGCGGATAGTAATGTCAAAGTTTCTTCGACTTCTTTTTTGATAATAGATTTTGATGGATTCTCTTGAACCATCGGAAAGGATGCAAAGTTTTCTTTAGCAATGTTTAAATTCCATAAACTGAGTTTTTCCTTAAACGCTTTCAACTTGGTGGAGATAGTGATAATGTTCTCCTGAGCACCTTGCAAATTTAAATTAAGGCTGTTTAATTTGTCGAAAATATCACCCAAAAATGAAACTCGTAACCACCAAACATCACTCATCATGAAAGGAAAATTAATCTCTTCGTTATCAATGAATGCCATTATTTCATTTTTCATTGAAATAAATCGATTTAAAACTTTGCCTTTCGACAACCATCTGACTTCAGTATGAAACAATAAATTTTTATAATCGGAATCCATTGCTTCACAAAATGTTGAAAAATTCTCGATCGAAGAGCATTTGATTTGATGTAATTGACTACTTTGACAACTTCATCTAGAGTTGTGACAAGGATGGGAGGAACCGACTTTGACACTAACATTTCTCTATGAATCATACAGTGAACAAATTTGATATTTGGATGTTTTTATGACATGTGCTATCAATCCCTTTCTTGAACCTTTCATAGCTGGAGCTCCATCCGTACAGACGCTAACACAATTTTCCCATCTCAAGTTATACTTCATAACATTTTCATCAACTAATTCAAAAATGTCCGCACCAGTCGTTCTTTGTTTTAATTCTTTACAAAAAAAGTAGTTATTCACAATTTTTCCTGTATCGACGAACCTCAAAAATGCCAGCAATTGAGCTTTATTACTAATATCTGTGGTTTCATCAAGCTGTATAGCCCATTTTGTTGATGAATCATTAAAAGATTGTTTTATTTGCAACTCAATATCTTCTGACATATCTTCAATTCTTCTCGCAATAGTTTTTGATGATAGTGGAATAGTTTTCGCGGATTGTTTTTTTTTAACTTATGATTTTAAATAGGTACGTACCTATTTGCATTTTTATTTTTTAATAATGGCACATGCCAGTTATGTACGTCAAGATTATGTACATACGTTATATGAAATATAAAATTATGCAAACTGTTGTAATTATAATACCAAAATAAGTTTTATATAAAATGAAATTTGCTTTTTTTTAATTTCATTTTTTATATGAAAATTTTTGAAAAAAAATTATTAAAATTGAATAAAAATTATAAAAAATATTTTTTGAAACATTATTTTTAAATTTAACCAAAAGTTCTAAATACCTACAAAAATGTTCGCGGCACACCTAGAATTCTTCGCGGCACACCAGTGTGCCACGGCACACCGGTTGCCCGACACTGCATTAGAGTATATCTGTGTAACACATACTTTTCACTATAACTCTAATGAAGGCAAACTCTTCTATCTTCAAATATGGTAGGAAGAGGTTGTGATCTTTATTTCAATACATTCTCTCTCTTCTATATGAATAATTGTCCATTTTTCAATAAAAATCATCATTAAAAACAAAAGAGAGATAATCTCACCTCTCAAATGAGCAGTTTTAGATGGCAGAGCGCCATCTAATGGTGCGAAAATCAGCTAAACATTGATTTAGGCTCATTCTATGATATTTGGCCAACGTATTCACGCAAATTTGACCTTAAATAACTTCTTTATTGATTTCTAGAAGCCTCCTTTTCTGAATATTTGGTCGTTGTGATACAATTTGTACCACACTGACGAGGCTCAACAGTCTGAGCGAGTTCGTGGTTTGGTTTTCTTAATTTATCAAGAAAATGATTTGGCAAATAATCATGGTAAAAGCCTTAATCAATGTTAATTTTAAATTTATTCCACTAGAGGGCGCTCTTCCAACTAAAATATGCACATCAGAGCGGTCTGTATATGCTTCCTTGGGCATCAATAAAATTTTCTATACTGATATACTCGATTACTCTCAGTGACCCATTTTCAAATGAGTGATAAATTTCTGTTTAAACATTGTTTAATAGGAAAAGGCACCGGTTATAACTTATAATATCTATGTTTGAAATAAGTTACTTAAAAATAACAGCAGTATTTATAATAGGCTGAAATTTCTAATAGAGTATTTTCAGAAATGCATTCATTAATTCTTTAACAGGAAACTCATTTATTCATTTACCGATTGCGTATAATGCTAATTAAATTAAAATTTTCATTTTCAATTTACCACCGATTAAAATTTAGGTATCTTGTAATTTGATATCAATAAATTTTAATTTCTTGATTAAATGTAACTTTCCCTCCTTTTCCTTTATCCTACATAGGGTGTTCCATTTTTAAAATAGCGATTTTTAATTTATAATACAATATAACGCGGCTTATGATTGTAAAAAGACGTTTGACAAGTTTTACCGCAAATGTTTCTTTTGAAAGAAAAATCGTAATTTATTTTAAGGAGAAATAACGACTACGACTATTTATGTCCTAAGGGATGAAGTATGAAAGGATGAATTGTGAAGAATAATTATGAACGGAAAAATAAAAGTGTCCAGGGATGGGAAACGAACCCACAGTTTTCCGCTTACCGGGCAGATGCCATGTCCACTAAGCTACCCTGGACATATTTTTCCGTTTTTAAATATTTTATAAAGTTAATTTATAATACACCATAATGCGCCTATGATTTTAAAACAATGTTTGACAATTTTTCCGCATTCCTTAAAATAAATTACGATTTTTCGTTGAAAAAAAACATTTGCGGTAAAACTTGTCAAGCGACGTTTTACAACGATTTTAGTATTTTATTAAAATAATTTGTCAATGTTTTGCCAACTTATTGTTTTCTCTGTGTAAGCCTTGACGTTTAGCACCAGCCCTACATGGGTATTTCCAGGAAATAACGCTTCGTCTCAGAATATTTCGATCAAGACCATTCCGACAGACCATAAAAACAATAAATATAACATCAAGCGAATACCGCGTTTTTTCGCGAGATATACTGTTGCAAAATCGTTATTTTAAAAATGGAACAACCCTGTATATTTGATTTTAGTGTTTATTCTTATTAAGTCTTATTTTGACGATGAAATAAAGTTGCTTACAAGGTGTGTCTAATAAATAATGAGACCGATCAAAAACAACGAAAAAATGAAATGATAATTTTTTTTGAAAGTCTAATAAAAAAATAGAAAGCTTCAGCTACACTGCGGTATATCACATCACGTGATTGCGCGCGCAGCCGATAAATTGTAAGCTTGTAAAAAGAACACCTTTCATAACAATTTCTAATTTGTAATGGATAGAAAATTCGAACAACGAATTTGTATTAAATTTTGCTACAAAATTGGGAAATCGGCTTCAGAAACTTTAAATTTGTTGAAATTGGCATTTGGAAATGAAAATGTAAATGAGCCCACCACATTTAGATGGTTTTCACGATTTAAAAATGGAATGGAATCGGTGAAAGATGAGAAGCGTGTTGGACGTCCAATTCTGCACAGCAACCCTGAAAAGGTTAGCCAAATTTCAAATTTGATAAAAGAAAATCCACGAATGGGGTTACGGGACATTGAGGAAGAAACAGGATATCAAAATTATTAGTTGTATCGATAATTAAAGAAGACTTGCAGTTAAAGAAGACACCTTCAACATTTGTCCCTAAAATGCTCACAATCCAACAAAAGGAGATTCGCGTTGAAGTTGCCAAAAAAAAGCTTGAAATGGTAAAAGAAAACCCTAATATGAAGGAAAAAATAATAACTGGAGACGAGACATGGGTTTACGGGTATGAGCCGGAAACAAAACGCCAATCCATGGAGTGGAAAGGAAAATATTAACCAAGAACGAAGAAATCCCGACTTTGCAAGTCAAATAACATAGTCTTATTAGTCACGTTCTTTGACAAAAAGGGAATTGTGCATTATGAATATCTAAAGGAAGGTCAAACAATCAATAAGGAGTCTTATTTAAACATTATGAGACGCGTACGTGAATCAATTCGTCTGAAAAGAAGTGAAATGTGGAGTTCTAAAAATTGGAATATCCATCATGATAATGCACCACCACACACCGCTACATCTGCACTGACTTATTTGGCTAAACACGGCATCCAAATACTTGAACACAACCTCCCTATTCCCCAGACCTAGCTCCCAATGATTATTTTCTTTTTCCAAAACTCAAAATGGCTCTAAAAGGAAGGAGATTTGACACTAAAGAGTCCATCATAGCGGATTCGAAAAAGCTCTTGAAGAACATCCCGAAAGATGCCTTTCCTAAATGTTTTAAATCATGGGAGAAGAGATGGAAATTATGTATAGATGCGGGAGGGGACTATTTTGAAAAATACTAATAAAATATTTTTAATAATTATATTTTTCTTAATTTTTGACCAGTATCATTATTTATTGGACACACCTTGTATATCTCAATCTCTCTCTCTCTCTCTCCTAATAAGCAAGCTTCTTCTATAATATTTATGAAACTAACATTATAATTATATAGGGACATACATTTTTCTTAATTTTATATCATTAATGCGATTCAAAAATTTGTCTTTTGGCCTTGTTGCTATGCATGCTCCTGAGTCAATTTCACTTGTCAAAGTTATATAATTTATTTTAGATTTATAAGTATAAAATGTATATATGTTATATGAAAATTTCATTTAAATTCAAATTATATTTCCTATATCAAACTACTCTGTAAAATCGAACGCCATATGTCGCCGCTTTGACATTATTGTTGTTGTTTCCTTTGGCCGTCTAAAATCTTTCTGTAGATATGAAAATTAGTATTTTATTTTCTTTATTCTACTCGCCTTAAGTCAGGAATTGTTTTATCCTCAATTTTCTTATCATATTAAAGTAAATTATGATTAAACTATTTTACTTTCCACGACTGCATACCAATATCATGAAAAGACTCACGTAATAAAAAAAGAACAAGCTAACGGTAAACCGACATATTATATAACATATACATCTATATAAAGCATTTATGTTATTACATAATTTACATTTCTAAAAATTTTGATTTTTTTTAACTGAATCATTTTTTACATGCGTAGTTTTCTAGTCATTAATTGATTTGTTAATGCTTCTATTTTTCTTCTAGCAAATAGTTTCAATGTGTCCTTCATTTCTATATAGGTTATAATTCATATATTTGAATATCATTGGTGGTGGTTTCTTGTCCATAGAGCAGATCAGATCGGTCAGTGCACTCTGAATACAATACTGGCCAACTGAGGTGCCTTATTTGAATATTATATTTCTGAAATTTCCACATTCAATTCAATTATTTTTATTAAATTCATTGACTCATTAGATATTTTTGTAGTGTGTTTTCCATTTTAAACCGCAATATTATTTATACTCTGCGATTATTATTGTTTTCTAAATTCAAATTATTTACTTATAGAAGCATTTTATTATTATTTTATTTTTTCCGTTTATTTGAAATTTATATTTTAAAATTCCATTATGAATATTACCATATAAACATTTGCCTCTTTGTAATATCATTTTTTAACATCAGTGTAATAGGTTTTGGTTTGAAATGTTCTCTTACAAAATAGTAGCTATTTTTTCGTATTCCAGATATTCTATATGAAAAAAAAAGGTCTTCCTCTTACTTATCTATATATATATATCTATATTAAAAAAATGGAAATTTCATTAGTGGTGTTCGCTAAAAACTTTCGTTACAATGCATCAATTTCGACCAAATTTTCAACATTTATGTAAAACGAGATGGAGCAAGTTTTGCTTAACATCAAAATATTTTTCCTAACTTTAACAAACATAACTTTGCTGTTATCGATAAAATACAAAAAAAAAATCAACAGAGGTAAAGTGTTTACACTTTCAAAAGTGTTTAATTTGCGCTTCTTGCAAAATTAGTTCTAATCTTTTATATATATATATTTTTTAATTTTAATAATAACTTTTATACATGGTAAGATACTTTTATTTTATAGTTTTCATATTTTATACCGAAAAAAGTTGAAGCCTTTTACTTGATGAGATCAATTTTATATTTTAGATAAATTTTTAGGCTAATTTATAATAAAATAAATTCGCTATTTCTAACTTACGTGGTTAGTATTTTTATAAGATTAAGGTAATTTATATTATTTTTTACAAATTTAGGGTTATTTCTATTTTTTTCACTGAAAAGCTAGAAATTTCATTCATGTGCTCAATTTTTGTTTTTTTTTGAGGACCTTAGCAAAATTTTTAATTAATTGTTTAGATATTTTAATAACAGAATTATTTATGGTGTTTTCCACTTATATGGGTTGTTTTGTAAAAAAAAAAATTGGGTTATTTCTCTTTTTTTTCACTAAAAAGCTTGAAATTTCATTAATGTGCTCAATTTTATGTCTTTTTTGAGTACCCTAACAAAATTTTAAATAATTACTTAGATATTTTAAAAGTAGATTATTTATGGTGTTTTCAACATATATGGGTTGTTTTGTAAACAAAATTTGGATTATTTCTATTTTTTTTCACTAAGATGCAAGATATTTTATTGGTATGTTTATGTGATTGTCATTATGAGGCCCTTCTCAAATATTTTAAAAGAAATTTTCATTTACTCATTTAGATCTTTCAAATAAAAATTATTTGTGGTATTTATAACATATAGGTGTTGTCTTTTTTTAAAAAATTGGTTTTTTTTATTATTAATCGCAGAAAAGAGCAAGCAATTTCATTGTGTTCAATTATGGGTCATTTTGAGGTCCTTTTTTAAATTTTCTTATGGAATTTTAGAATTATTGCTTTTATCTTTTAAATACAGTTTATTTATTATATTTTCTACATATATGGGTTGTATCTAAAAAATAGGTTATTTATATTTTTAAATAAGCAAGGGATTTCTTTTACGGATTCATTTATTTGTCTTTTTGAGGTCTTTTTTCAAAATTTTTTCAAATATATTTTAATTTATTTGATTAAATATTTTATATTTAGATTATTTATAGTTTTTTTAACATATAGGGGTTGTATTTTGTATTTTAGATAATTATTTCTATTTTTTACCTCAAAAAAGCATGCTTTTTCATTGCCGTATCCAGCGGTTGGTCTATTTTTGAAGCTTTTTAATGATAACTGGTTTTATGCATTAATTTTTTGGTAATATAATATTATGATTTTAGTTTTTTGAAATCTTTTTAACATATCTGAAGGTTATTTTGAATGAAAAATTTAAAAATTTTGATTATCACCTCAAAAAGACAGGAAATTTCATTTATTTGTCTTTTTGAAGTCCTTTTTCAAAATTTTTTTAAAGATATTTTAATTTATTTGATTAAATATTTTATATTTATATTATTTATAGTTTTTAACATATAGGGGTTGTATTTTGTATTTCAGAAAATTATTTCTATTTTTTACATCAAAAAAGCATGCTTTTTCATTGCCGTATCCAGCGGTTGGTCTATTTTTGAAGCTTTTTAATGATAACTGGTTTTGTACATTAATTTTTTTGTATTTTTTAATATTATGATTTTAGTTTTTGAAATCTTTTTAACATATCTGAAGGTTATTTCGAATAAAACATTTAAAAATTTAGATTTTTACCTCAAAAAGACAGGAAATTTTTATGCTTTGTTTAGAAATTGCTGGTTTTGAAGCTTTAGTTATTAATCTCAATCTAAATTTTTTTTCAGAATATGCCTCGCCACAGCCGACGTTTACTTGGTAGGAATACGGCTGCTTCCAGGAGATATAGGAATGCTAGAGCTATTGAGACACCACTTCAAAGTGAGACGCGTCGTGCGCTTCGCCGTCTTAGATATTCTGAAGCCCGCGTCGCAGCTACACAAACTTTGCAAGTTCCTGTTCAGCGTATTCAGCTTTGAACTCATAAGCCGTTTTCAGGTTTGCAGTATAATGCCCATATTGATTATAAAGCTGATTCATCTGTCGATATAGGCCAAATGTCTCGGGTATGCCAGTTTTGCTCTGCTTTGAGATTTAAAGATGATGTAATGTAATAGAAACAAAATAAACCTCATCCTACCTAATATACATTACTTCTGAGGATTAAAGATTTTGATTTGTGTTGAGAATTTTGCATGCATTTCTCTATTTCTTTTCTTATCTTGCAAAGCTAATGGGTTGTTTAGGTTGCTTATTTTTGACTCGCCAATTTGTTTAGTGATAAAGTGGTATAGCGTTCTTTTTCAGAGCATCACCCTACAAAAAAATTACCTGACCTTTCCTAATATTTAGATAGATTTATTATATCAACATACTAGACTACAAACATTCCCTCGAGTAAAACCCGGGCGGAGCCGGGTACACCCGCTAGTATATATAAATAAATGAATGTATGTGTGTGTGTCTGTCCTTTATGCCTGACCAAACCACTCATTTTAACGCCATAACACTTTGGGAGGTAATTAGTATAGTACTGGGAAGGTGGCTGAAAAATAATTTCTTGAATATCTTGAATATCCTTAGAGTTATTTGCAGATTTGTAGACTTGACTCGCAAGCAGCGCCACCATTGCGACGATGTTAACAAGTTTTTTTATCTATAAGTTTTATTATAACTAAGTTTATTATCTAAAAAGATTATTTATCAAAAGTAAGATTTGTCTCTCATGATTTAAACAGTATCAACAGGCGTATAGAACTACCATCTCAGTACCACTCATTCAAGAAAAAACAGCCCAGACCTTCCTTTTCACCAGATCCTTCCTCATCTTCCCCAGTTTCAAATTCACACCCATAACCCCATACACCATGTTTTGTTCGCATGAAGATAGAAATACGCCCTTCAACGGGTAATTGGAATAAAGGGACCAATTGACTATGAATAGAAAACAAACTGAGCTTTGGACAAAGATGAAACAACTGCAGCCTGGCCACGAGAAAACGTGAACTCGTGAAATGTGTTTATATTTATTTTATTTTCTATCTTCGTTAGGTGTATATAAATAATATTGTACAACTATATATACTCTTTCTCTCAACTTACAGCTTGGCCTGTGGAAGGATCGATAAGATCCGAAAGCTAGCATAATAAATTTCATGTATAAAGAGACGCAATGCTATCGTTTGTTTTTATTTAATAAAAGTAAGATTATCTCAGGATGATACGGCAATTTATTTGAGACAAGAATAATGATACAATTCCAAGGCAAAGATACTATTCCATTAACTTCCAATTACCGAGGGAACCAATTAATATATTGATTTTATTCAACTTATTGAGTATTTTTCAAGGGACCGGGAAAAAATGTTCACTAGATAAAATGATGATTTTGTAATGTAGAAAATTAGGAAAGACAAAATTCAGGATGACACGGCACACAGGGACCGGGAAAAAATGTTCACTTTATCGAGAGATTCAAATTTACGAGTTTCAAATTATCAAAATATATATATATATTTTTTTTTATAAGTTTATAGGGAATTGTTTTAACAAATGTTCGTTAGACAAACCTTTACTCGGGTAAAACCCGGGCGAAGCCGGGTACATCCGCTAGTAATTTAATAAATTCAATAAAAGACGGGCTAGAGCTATTTTGAAAAATATACAAGGAACCTAGTCCTGTTTGCTTTATTGATTTTATTTAAAGATATTCTATATATCTTTTGGAAATAAAACCTTCAATATATTAAAATCTTTTGTCCAATGTTCATTGTCCAATCCTTGTTTTATTAAATTTAAGATATTTATTTCAACAGGAATATCATTCAGTAATAGGTATCGTTCTAATCTCTATAAACATATAATTATTCTGAAAATAGAGCAATCCATACTCAAATCATTATATAGTAAAAGGGCATATAAATATTAATATTTTAACTAGCAGTGCTAGTCGCCATTTTATTTTGCTCTATTTATGATTATAACAATTTACCTGTCTATGTGTGCCTGTGTATTCTTCTTTTTAATATTTTAAACGAGTCATTCATTTCAATTCGAAATATATTATAAATTTAATTATCAGTATAAACATAACAATGACTCTCAAATCATTTTCTCAATTCATTATTTACATTGATCAAAATATTTATATTTTCTATTGATATTACATTTTCATAACAATACCTTTCTGCACAACTATATATTGAGAAGGAGACCCCATTCATATATATATATATATATATATTAAGAATATTTTTTTGTGTTATTGTTAGATGAAGGGTTGATAAGACAATGGATCGATAAGATAAAGGGTTGAGGTGCAGTCGCGATAAGAAAAAAGATAATTATTTACGGTCAAGCAGCTTTTATTTTCAATTACTTGAGGATATATTACACATTAGTTATTTTCACTTTATATAGCATTTATAATTATATATTAATGATTTAAAAGGATAGATATGTTAACTACGCATATTTACAACAAAACTGGAAGTCTAAAAACGATGATAACAAAAGCAAAATTATCAATGGATAAAATAAAAAATATATTTTATAAAATATAGAAATATTCGAATTTTTAGAATATATAATATATATATATAGTATAGTTATGAAAATTTAAGATTAATAATTTTTTTATTCAATTTAAATGTGTGAGATTTGTTTTTTATTTTTTTTTTTGTAATAAATAATTAGTTAGATTATATTTAAGAAAATGAAAAAAAAAGGTAACACCAGCAAAGCATCGGCAGTTACGCGTCATGGGCTGGGTGAAAAAAGGAATAAGCGAAGAGAAAGTTTTAAAGAGAAGAGCAAAGACAGAACCATGATAATAATTTTCCAAATATAAAATAAAGCTAATTAGAGAGAGAGAAGTATTTTTTTGCTCTATTTTCTCTCTTGATGATACAAGATAGATTTTTGTTATTATTTTTTTAAGGAAATATATATATTTTTTTATAAGCTAATTATAAAGACAATCTAGTGTAAATGTGGAGGACACGATATAAGATAATATATTAAATTAGGAAGGATGAAAACCTTAAGGGTTAGACCAGTTGAAAACCATAAAGGTTAGACCTGATGGAAAGAGGATGGTACTCAGGTGGGCCTCTTCAGATGAAGACCTGAGCAGCAGTTTCGGCCCTTACTCCATTACTCCCAAACCATGCCTCTTCGACCAAATAGAAAGCAAATTTAGGTTTGAACGGAGATAGGGTAATAGCTGAGCATTAGATACTACATAAATCAACTAATGAGCTGAGCAAATATCACCTTCTGTACTTACAAACTAACTCAAAAAATGTTGTTTTCAGTTCAGAAGTTAAATTTATTCGGTTCCCTAGACTTAATCAGATTGATACATACTTATCCCTTAGTGTTAAACTTTAAATCAAATTGTGTTTTTTTATTTTATTTTTTTGGGGTGTAAGGACTGTAAGAGACTGATAAGAAATTAGTAATACAGTTAAATGATTATTACAAATACAGGAAAATATGATCATATCCCAAGCCTTTAACAATGTGCGTCGACAAGGGAACAGGAAATCTAACATTAAAGAACATATAAACATAAACTTTGTCTGATGTTGGTAGGTTCAGATTATGGTCCAAATTGTATTCATACTCTCTAAGTAATAGGACTGCAGGAAAATAATAAGATATTAGTAGTACGAATGGATTAGAATTAATTGGAACTACTAGAAAGTACGATAAAATTCAAACAAGTTAAGAATGTGCGTCATACCATAAATAGAAATATCAGCCTTATCAGACAAAGACATAAATCCCTTGTCTGAAGATGGTGAAACTGCTTTCCCATAATAACTCACATCATCAATTTATTTGAATTGGTCCTAACGGAACCGTATATTCTATATGTAGTCCTATCTATACTTTTTTATTTAAGTATTATATATGTGGACCAGTACCTGTTATTTCTGCTAAATAAGGAAGTTTAGGAATTTATGTTTTAGCGCTTCATATCAATTAGATTGAATGTTCATTCTCTATACCCCCCTTTATAAAGGTTGAACACGCATAGATAATGCTATAAGGAGAGAAAAAAAACATTCTAAAGATATTGTATTAATTTAAAGGATCAAACAAAGTAAGAATTAGAGAAAACACAGAAATAAAAGTATGGTATTGGTAAGAAAAAGTAAAAAGAACAAATCCAAACAAATAAACAATGTGCGACGTTTCGAAATCAGCGCCGTTACCATCTTCAGACAAGTCTGAAGAGTGCAACAACGCCGCTACCGAAATGCCACACACCACTCATTCACTCGGACCCGATCCCATTACCTTGTGTTTATAATCTATAATCCAAATTGTGTCTTATCAGTATGGTATTGGAGTTTTAGAATATTGAATTTAATAGTTTCTATTAGTGTAGATGGAATTTTTTTTATTTTATTAATTTAAAATCTCAATTATTATTTGTTCTAAGTCCAATTAAAAGGGGTGAAGAAAAAAGAAACAGGGAACACAAAAACAAAAATGAAAAAAGAAATAAAAAAATAATAGGAAAAGAGAGAAGATGAGGTGGAAAAATAAAAGAAAATTTCTTTGAAAATATTTATAACTAGACGAATGGCCCGGGCAGCGCCCGGGTTTACCCGAGTGCGTATATATTTTAAAAACGTTTTAATTCAAATACTATTCGTTACAATTATAAATTGGCGCCATGGATGTCACTCTTGTGAAACGTCCCGTTTCAAACTGTGTGTTTTAAAAATGTTTTAATTAAAATACTATTCGTTACAATTATAAGGTACTTATATATATTTAAAGGTTCTCATAAAAAAAGGTTACCGATTTAAAAGTTTATTTTATTTTATTTAAAGAAACATATTTTCATTTAAGTATTGTTATTTATTTTAAAAGATTAAGTAATTGTACAGAACGATAATTGCCTTAAAAAAAAAAAAAACATTCGCGGTGATTTTGTCTTGCATTCGTTTATTTTTATTTTATCCATTCTGACCAAAATCTATCCGTGAACTTCACACAGTGAACTTCACACAGACAGAATAAGGCAATTATATATTATATATATATAAATATAAAATTGAATGTATGTGTGTGTGTCTGTTTGTCCTTTATGCCTGACCAAACCACTCATTGGAACGCCATGAAACTTTGGGAAGTTATTTAGTGTAGTACTGGGAAGGTTTCTAGCAAATAAAATTTTTGAAATAACTTTTCGCTTTAAAATAATCAAGCTAAATATTCTTATTTATCTGTTATAATTCAACAATCTGCTCTAAATATTATCATGATGATACGATGATTTTGTAATGTAGAAAATTAGGAAAGACAAAATTCAGGATGACACGGCAATTTATTTGAGACAAGAATAATGATACAATTCCAAGGCAAGATACTATTCCTTTAACTTCCAATTACCGAGGGAACCAATTAATATTGATTTTATTCAACTTATCGAGTATTTTTCAAGGGACCGGGAAAAATTTTTCACTTTATTGAGAGATTCGTTAGACAAACCTTTACTCGGGTAAAACCCGGGCGAAGCCGGGTACGTCCATACAAGAATAATGATACAATTCCAAGGCAATATACTATTCCTTTAACTTCCAATTAACGAGGGAACCAATTAATATTGATTTTATTCAACTTATCGAATATTTTTCAAGGGACCGGGAAAAAATGTTCACTTTATCGAGAGATTCGTTAGACAAACCTTTACTCTGGTAAAACCCGGGCGAAGCCGGGTACGTCCGCTAGTATATAATAAATAAATAATTATCATTAGATAATGATAATGATCATAATGATGATGCGCGCGTTGATGACCAAAATTTATCCGTGAACTTCACACGGTGAACTTCACACAGACAGAATAAGGCAATTATATAAGTAGATCTATATATATAAAAATGGATGTTTGTTGGTCCGTTGGTCCGTTGGTCGGTTGGTCCGTCCGTGAGTGATAATCTTCTACATCGCTCAACCAATCGTGATGAAACTTTGGGAAGATGTTTAGTATACTACAGGGATGGTTTATGGCTAATTACTCTTTAGAAATAACCTTTCGTTGCATTTTTATTTACAATAAAACGTAAATTCACTCGCAATCAACGCCCCTCTCGCGGCAGACGGGCGATGGCGGCGCGCGACGATTGGCTGCCGGCGCAGCACGTGACTTCCCTGCCCCCCCCGCCGGGTAAATGAGATCTCCCGGCTGACGGCCGAGCAGCGCCCTCTAGAACGCGTTACGATTTTGACGGCGCGGGGCGCTCCCGGTTGGACAGTTGCGCGGGGGCAGAGTGACCTCGCGGGTGCCCTCCGGGAACTACGTCCATCTCTTCCATATGTAATATACATTTAATCGTGTAAACCCGGGCGTTGCCCGGGTCATTCGTCTACAACTTCGCAGTAGTTCACTAATTCAAACCAAAATTTCCATACATAGGTAAAAGAATACTGGGAAGACTGACATTTATTAATGCAGTGATTATAATCAATGATTACAATAAAGGGCTCTATTATCTATATATATATAAATCACTTTCAATTTTTAACGTAACGTTCCATTCTCAAACCCGTAGGGCTTTATATCGGCTAAAACATTTTTATCTTTATACGTGAATATTAACTTTACTGTACTGAATAGTTTAGTATAATGTTAATTCAACATATTACAATTTAGCCACAGCAACGCGTGGCCGGGTTCGCTAGTAGCTTATAAATACACAAATTTAGAGTTTTTTAAGGAATAACTCTTATCATGACCAATTTAGTATGAAGTAAGGAATAAAGAGTAGCTTCTTATATAGACATTTTATTCACGCTAGCTTTCGAACCTATGAGGTTCTTCAACGGGCTTGGGTAGCTTTTACACTAACAAAAGTACTGCACACAGGGACTTTATATACACCTAGGAGGAAATTTACATACTTAAGCCGATGGATTAAAAGAGATTATATGATGGCGATGTTAAAATTGGGATATTTACATATAAAAACCGAAATCAAGATTTGTAAAATTATGAATATATGTAAAACAGCCAACATTGTTGCGATAAATGAGTAAAAGTCCAAGTGCAGAGCCCGGGTCTCCACTCAATGTCACAACTAATGGGGAGGGGAAGGGGGGGTATGGGGGGGGGGTGGGTGTGAGTAGTAGTACGCACTATTAATGAAGGACTGTGTATATATCGGGAAGGTCTATTTTACGGTTGATACTGTTGGTTTGTGAGGAAATAATGGATTCTAAGCAAAGTCTGTTGTATTTATGGTTTATATGCCTGTATTTAATATGTGGATGTTCAAGGTCAAAACTGTGGCCTGTTTGTGCAATATGGGTGTAGATTAGGGATTTGGTATCTTTGTTGTGAATATTGCGGTTATGCTCTGAAATTCTGATGCGTGTGGTTCTGCCTGTTTCCCCGACATATGATGCTGGGCAGTTATTGCAATGTAAGGAATAGATGGCGCCAGTAGAGTCAACCGGGAGGGTAGGTCTATCTGATTTGGTTATGCTATTTCTGAGGATGGTGGATAGGCTGGGGGGACAGTTGTATAGAACCTTGATACCGTATGGGCGTAATATGCGGGATATTGAAACGGCTTTAGGGGAATATGGAAGCCAACATGTGGATCTATGGATTGTAGTAGTTGTAGGGACACTTGGATCAAACATGTGTTTGTCTATAAAGGGTAAGGGGTAACCTGCCGCTATGAGAGTCAATCGGATTCTAGATTTTTCGATAGTTTTAAATACAGGCAACGAACAATGGGTGATGATTCTTTTGGATAGGGTCTTAACTGTATTTATTTTATATGCTATGGGGCTACTGGAGGAGAAGTGTGTGTACTGAGGGGGAATGTTCTTTTTGTGAAAAACTGTAGTTTGAAAGGTGTGCGGTGTGCGTATGAGTAAAATGTCCAAAAAGGGTAAAACGGAGTTCGATTCGGTTTCATAAGTGAATTTTATATTTGGGTTGAATTCGTGCAAGGTATTATGAATACGTTGGAGGCTGTTTGGGTTAATGATACAAAAAACATCATCCACATATCTCCTCCAGTAGTGAATGTCAGAGGGGAGGGTTTGGTTGATCCATGTGTCGAGCGAATTCATGACTATTTCTGCGATTATTGATGAGAGAGGGCTACCCATAGGGGTGCTTCTGATTTGTTTGTAATATTGCATGTTAAATGTGAAGGAGCTAACGGACAGACAGAGAAAGGTTAGTTTTAGGATGGTAGACGCTGTCTGTGTGTCTATGTTAGCTGTTATGAGGTATAGTTGTAATTTATCTGTGATGAGGGCATGTGGTAGGGAAATGTCATGAATTCGCTCGACACCTGGATCAACCAAACCCTCCCCTCTGACATTCACTACTGGAGGAGATATGTGGATGATGTTTTTTGTATCATTAACCCAAACAGCCTCCAACGTATCCATAATACCTTGCACGAATTCAACCCAAATATAAAATTCACTTATGAAACCGAATCGAACTCCGTTTTACCCTTTTTGGACATTTTACTCATACGCACACCGCACACCTTTCAAACTACAGTTTTTCACAAAAAGAACATTCCCCCTCAGTACACACACTTCTCCTCCAGTAGCCCCATAGCATATAAAATAAATACAGTTAAGACCCTATCCAAAAGAATCATCACCCATTGTTCGTTGCCTGTATTTAAAACTATCGAAAAATCTAGAATCCGATTGACTCTCATAGCGGCAGGTTACCCCTTACCCTTTATAGACAAACACATGTTTGATCCAAGTGTCCCTACAACTACTACAATCCATAGATCCACATGTAGGCTTCCATATTCCCCTAAAGCCGTTTCAATATCCCGCATATTACGCCCATACCTTATCAAGGTTCTATACAACTGTCCCCCCAGCCTTTCCACCATCCTCAGAAATAGCATTACCAAATCAGATAGACCTACCCTCCCGGTTGACTCTACTGGCGCCATCTATTCCTTACATTGCAATAACTGTCCAGCATCATATGTCGGGGAAACAGGCAGAACCACACGCATCAGAATTTCAGAGCATAACCGCAATATTCACAACAAAGATACCAAATCCCTAATCTACACCCATATTGCACAAACAGGCCACAGTTTTGGCCTTGAACATCCACATATTAAATACAGGCTTATAAACCATAAATACAACAGACTTTGCTTAGAATCCATTATTTCCTCACAAACCAACAGTATCAACCGTAAAATAGACCTTCCCGATATATACAAAGTCCTTCATTAATAGTGCGTACTACTTCTAATCCCCCCTACCCCCCCCCCCACCCCCCCCCCCCTTCCCCTCCCCATTAGTTGTGACATTGAGTGGAGACCCGGGCTCTGCACTTGGACTTTTACTCATTTATCGCAACAATGTTGGCTGTTTTACAAATATTCATAATTTTACAAATCTTGATTTCGGTTTTTATATGTAAATATCCCAATTTTAACGTCGCCATCCTATAATCTCTTTTAATCCATCGGCTTAAGTATGTAAATTTCCTCCTAGGTGTATATAAAGTCCCTGTGCTGCAGTACTTTTGTTAGTGTAAAAGCTACCCAAGCCCGTTGAAGAACTTCATAGGTTCGAAAGCTAGCGTGAATAAAATGTCTATATAAGAAGCTACTCTTTATTCCTTACTTCATACTAAACTTATTTATTGTGATAGCATTCTTTATGAATGTTATGATATTAAGATAATTTACCTATAATTAATTTATTTATTATCTAGATTAGCGGAATGTAGTTAGTGTTAGTAAATCAAGAGAGATAAATGATGTGACTCTTGTTAGTTGCATCATTGTCTACAAGTGAAAGTATTATTTAGATTGCGCGTTCCAGTTGAAGTCAGTATTGCTGTTAACATTATTGTAGATCATTCATTTATAAGTATTGAATTGCGGTTCATGTTATGAACTTAAAATTCAATATATGTATGTTACAATTGACATCACAAGCAAATTCTACTCACCCAGGGGGAAACGGTTAATGTCTATAAATAAATATCCGATTTAAAAGTTAGCGGAGAAAAACAAGTTTGAATATTCGGTCAAAAGTTAATTAAATTCTCATAGTGAAATTTTTAAAGTCATTGAAGTTGAAATTGTATGAGAATTTATTTTTGTGAAGATATTTTCTGATTGCTAAAATGTTAATATTTCAAATTGTATTTTGGCTGAATCCATTTTTTTGAAATTCGTCATTTAAGTTTCAAATTTTATTTATAAAGTTGTTTAATTTGTTGTTAATTCTGTAGAATCTTAAAAATTGTACAAAATAGATACCTTTGGTGCAATTTTTTGATATATTTGAATCTTGTCTATTATATTTAATAATGTTGATATTGAAATTTGATCTTTAGTCATATACTTCTATACCTTTTTCTTTTAGATTTATGTATAAATCGAGGAAGTTGACTTTTTGATTAAATTTGATTTTTTCATTATTTTTTAGATTCAGATACGGAGGATAGATTTTTTTTCTATTAATTTTGAAAATTTGTAATTATTGAATATAATAATGTCATATACGTATCGGAACAACCACCAGTTAACTTTGTTAAGAGAAAAGAATTCCCTCTCATACCAAAATAACGGGAGGTTGGCCAATATTGGACTCGATGATGTACCCATAGGTACTCCTTGTTTTTAAATTTTACACAAATAAATTTACTGGCAATGCGTTTCTTTTTTTAAATCTCTACAGACCTTACTGCAATGATATGATTTAATGAATGAGAGGGCTTGGCTCATCAGTAGTGAACCCTCTCAGCGGTTTCGCCAAATTAATCTCTAGACCGCTCTACTATTGTATTGGACTGGTTTTGTTATATACCCTGCATTTTCTATGGAAGGCAGCTAAATGGTGTTTAGTGAACTATGGACATAAGCTTATAGGTCTGTAGAGGTACATACATATAAATTTCAAGGTTTAACGATAGAGGGCAATAAAATTTAATTTACTAATATATAATGGTTATGAAAACATGTTTTGCGCGGAAGAGCTTTGCTCGATGCAATACCTTGAAATTTATATGTATGTACCTCTACAGACCTATAAGCTTATGTCCATAGTTCACTAAACACCATTTAGCTGCCTTCCATAGAAAATGCAGGGTATATAACAAAACCAGTCCAATACAATAGTAGAGCGGTCTAGAGATTAATTTGGCGAAACCGCTGAGAGGGTTCACTACTGATGAGCCAAGCCCTCTCATTCATTAAATCATATCATTGCAGTAAGGTCTGTAGAGATTTAAAAAAAATAAAAAAAGAAACGCATTGCCAGTAAATTTATTTGTGTAAAATTTAACGATAGAGGGCAATAAAATTTAATTTATTCCTTGTTTTTGATTGTAAATTTTATTTTTATTTTGAATATAATTGAATTTAAGAAATGTTCTTAAGAGTACTTTTGCTTTATTGTAGTTAATTACAATAGTTTTGTTACCATTGTGAATTAAGGGAATATTGAAAGTCTTGTCTATTAAAAATTCTGAAAATAGATTCATAATTTTGAGTTTAAGATCCTCTAACTCCAGTTTAGAGAAGAGGTCTTCAAAATCAAAAGTATAAACTGATTTGAGTTTGGGAAGGTTTTTGTTAATAATATTTAGTATGTTTTTATTGGAGTCAATAAAATTGTTTTTTTCTTCATTGCGGATTTTTTTTGTTAAGAATTTTAAAGTTGAGCTAATTGAAGGTCTAAATTGTTCAAATTACACTTTATTCCAGATGTTATAGTTCTGAATTTAAGAGGATTTTTGTGAATTTTGGGTATAATGTAAATATGAGGTATGATAAGGGTAGTGTTTTTTTTTTTTTGCTGTAGATATTTAAAGTTTTTTCTTTAACCTCTAATTCCTTTCTAATTTGAATCGGGGTTATATTTGATTTGCTGTATTTATCGGTGTTGTCCATTTCTTGCATAATTAGGTCGTGGTATAGATTTTTGCAAGTGATAGAGAAATTGTTGGAACATTTATCAATTGGAGTAATAATGTACTCTTCTTGAAAAATTTTGATGTTTTCTTTTAATTTTCCAATATTTGAGGTGGGTATTTTTGCATTTTTAAGTGTATTGTGGTAATAATCCTTGACACATGTTTCATAATTTCAAATTTCCAATTAAGGAAAGTAAATTCGGGGATCCTGAAATTTAAGCTTGTTTTATTAATAAAAAGATCATGATCTTGGATGATTGAATTAACTGTGTTGTTGTAATTTTGTTTATAATTGGTTTATTTATTTATTTCAATTCAAAACGCTATGTCCCCCTAGGGACACTTTCGCTAAATGAATGATAGATGGAAGATACACACACACACACAGAAATTAACTTAGAAAGATTATCATAAATATTATTTACATATAGAGATATTCTTTGAATTCTATTTACAGTTACATCATTAAATTTAAAATATATACATATATATACACACATATACACCATACACCTATATATACTTTACAACCATATAATATGTCCAATATTTCCTTGAGATCGTTACATCAAAGACCATTTTTCTTAATGAAATCCAAAATATATTTACAAAGGAAATTAAATTTTATATATGTGTCCTTACTTGAAATTAAATCACTAGGGCCTAAAGCTATTAAATCGTTGTTGACTCTGTAATCTTGAAAGACAGGGCACTCTAGCAAGAGATGTATTGAAGTTTGTTCCCCCAATCCACAGAAACTTGCACAGCCTGAATTTTCTTAAGAAAAAACCTGAAATTTCCATGATCTGTGATAAATTGTGAATTATAATAGTTTGATCGAAAATATTTCGGAATTTCATAAGGAAAGAAACTTTGAAATGTTTGATTGGTATTATTTTTCAGTAAATTAATCCTTGATATAATGAGATCTTTGAGTTTACCTGGAATATACAAATCATAAAATTGTTTATCTTCTGTGTTGATAAATTATTCAACTCATAACCTATAATTCTAGATTCCATATAATCAGTGATCAAAGGAATATTGTCTAAGGTGTGAACACAGTTATAACTGGTTGTTTTATATGTTTGGGTACACCATAGCAGAATTTGATATTGCATCGAGTTCAGTTTGTACATATTTTTTTTGCTAATAAATTCAAACCATATTTCTGTTCCGTAAGTTAACGTTGGTCTTATTATAATTGGTGGTATAAATTTATATCCGTTGTTGAGCAGGACTTGTGTTTCTTCATTTAAGAATGTGAAGTCACTGGTTAGGATGTGACCTTTATATTTATGTTGGTCACTTATATTATTGCACTTACAATTAATACTGTTAAAGTTGTTTAATTTTTTTATGAAGGTATTATAGTTGCATATCATACTTCCTAGATTTTGTTGTATTTGAATGTGGTTTTAAAATTTAAACTTTGTACTGGGAATAAGTATTTGATATTAGCGTTGTTGAATATATCATTAAATTTGATATGTTCAAAGATTTTGTTTGTAAATTTTATGACGATGTCAACAGAAGTACTGTTATCAATTTTCTTAAATTTGTAGATATCTTCAGCGATATCTGTGATTCTATTATATAGATTGTTAGTTCTAATATAGCGTATAAATTTTTCCATTTTTTGTTGTTAAGTTTGAAGAGCAAGCTAATAAATGTTTGTGTAAAATTTGGTTGGAATTCCTGATTATATTAATTAAGACCTGTTCAAAGTCTATATAACCAAGTTTGTTTGTGCTTTTTTTCTATCCTATTATTTTGAATAGTATTTAGTTGTTTTTAGTATTTGCAGACAACACCGATAAATACAGCAAATCAAATATAATCCCGATTCGAATTAAAAAGGAATTAGAGGTTAAAGAAAAAACTTTAAATATCTACAGCAAAAAAAAAAAAAACACTACCCCTATTATACCTCATATTCACATTATACCCAAAATTCACAAAAATCCTCTTAAATTCAGAACTATAACATCTGGAATAAAGTCTAATTTAAACAATTTAGACCTTCAATTAGCTTCAACTTTTCTTAACAAAACAAATCCGCAATAAAGAAAAATACAATTTTATTGACTCCAATAAAACATACTAAATTTTATTAACAAAAACCTTCCCAAACTCAAATCAGTTTATACTTTTGATTTTGAAGACCTCCTCTCTAAACTGGAGTTAGAGGATCTTAAACTCAAAATTATGAATCTATTTTCAGAATTTTTAATAGACAAGACTTTTAATATTCCCTTAATTCACAATGGTAACAAAACTATTGTAATTAACTACAATAAAGCAAAAGTACTCTTAGAAACATTTCTTAAATTCAATTATATTCAAATTAAAAATCAAATTTACAATCAAAAACAAGGAGTACCTATGGGTACATCATCGAGTCCATTATTGGCCAACCTCCTGTTATTTTGGTATGAGAGGGAATTCTTTTCTCTTAACAAAGTTAACAGGTGGTTGTTCCGATACGTATATGACATTATTGTATTCAATAATAACAAATTTTCAAAATTAATAGAAAAAATCTATCCTCCGTATCTAAATCTTAAAAATAATGAAAAAATAAAATTTTATCAAAAAGTCAACTTCCTCGATTTATACATAAATCTAAAAGAAAAAAGTATAGAAGTATATGGCAAAAGATCAAATTTCGATTTCAACATTATTAAATATAATAGACAAGATTCAAATATATCAGAAAATTGCAACAAATGTATCTATTTTGGACAATTTTTAAGATTCTACAGAAATAAAAACAAATTAAAAAACTTTTTATAAATAAAATTAAAAACTAAAATGACGATTTTCAAAAAAATGGATTCAGCCAAAATACAATTTAAAAAATTAACATTTTAGCAATCAGAAAATATCTTCACAAAAATAAATTCTCGTACAATTTCAACTTCAATGACTTTAAAAATTTCACTATGAGATTTAATTAACTTTTGACCGAAAATTCAAACTTGTTTTTCTCCGCTAACTTTTAAATCGAAAATTTATTTATAGACATTAACCGTTTCCCCCTGGGTGAGTAGAATTTGCTTGTGATGTTAATTGTAACATACCTATATTGAATTTTAAGTTGATAACATGAACCGCAATTCAATACATATAAATGAATGATCTACAATAATGTCAACAGCAATACTGACTTCAACTGGAACGCGCAATCTAAATACTTCTCTCACTTGTAGACAATGATGCAACTAACAAGAGTCACATCATCTATCTCTCTTGATTTACTAACACTAACTACATTCGGCTAATCTAGATAATCAATAAATTGATTATAGGTAAATACTCTTGAAATCATAACGTTAATAAGGAATGCTATCACACTAATTAAGTGTATTTATAAGCTATTATAGATATTTTCAAAGAAAATTTCTTTTATTTTTCTACCTCATCTTTCTCTCCTTTCCTATTATTATTTATTTATTTTATTTTTTTGTTTTTGTGTTTCCTGTTTCTTTTTTCTTTACCCCTTCAATTGGACTTAGAACAAATAATAATTAAGATATAAAATTGATAAAATAAAAATAAATTCCATCTACACTAATAGACACTATTAAATTCAATATTCTGAAACTCCAATACCATACTGATAAGACACAATTTGGATTATAGATTATAAACACAAGGAAATGGGATCAGGTCCGAATGAATGAGTGGTGTGTGGCATTTCGGTAGCGGCGTTGTTGCCCTCTTCAGACTTGTCTGAAGATGGTAACGGCGCTGATGTCGAAACGTCGCACATTGTTTATTTGTTTGGTTTTGTTCTTTTTACTTTTGCTTACCAATACCATATTTTATTTCTGTGTTTTCTCTAATTATTACTTTGTTTGATCCTTTAAATTAATACGATAACTTTAGAATATTTTTTCTCTCCTTATATAGCATACATAACAATTATCTATGCGTGTTCAATCTTTATAAAGGGGGTATAGAGAATGAACATTCAATCTAATTGATATTAAGCGCTAAAACTTAAATTCCTAAACTTCCTTATTTAGCAGAAATAACAGGTACTGGTCCAGATATATAATACTTAAATAAAAAAGTATAGATAGGACTACATATAGAATATACGGTTCCGTTAAGACCAATTCAAATAAATTGATGATGTGAGTTATTATGGGAATGCAGTTTCACCATCTTCAGACAAGGGATTTATGTCTTTGTCTGATAAAGCTGATATTTCCATTTATGGTATGACGCACATTCTTAACTTGTTTCAATTTTAACGTACTTTCTTGTAGTTCCAATTAATCCTTATCCTCTAGTGCTACTAATATCTTATTATTTTCTTGCAGTCCTATTACTTAGAGAGTATGAACACAATTTGGACCATAATCTGAACCTACCAACATCAGACAAAGTTTATGTTTATATGTTCTTTAATGTTAGATTTCCTGTTCCCTTGTCGACGCACATTGTTAAAGGCTTGGGATATGATCATATTTTCCTGTATTTGTAATAATCATTTAACTGTATTACTAATTTCTTATCAGTCTCTTACAGTCCTTACACCCAAAAAGAATAAAAAAACACAATTTGATTTAAAGTTTAACACTAAGGGATAAGTATGTATCAATCTGATTAAGTCTAGGGAACCGAATAAATTTAACTTCTGAACTGAAAACAACATTTTTTGAGTTAGGTTTGTAAGTACAGAAGGTGATACTTGCTCAGCTCATTAGTTGAGTTATGTAGTATCTAAGGCTCAGCTATTACCCTATCTCCGTTCCAACCTAAATTTGCTTTCTATTTGGTCGAAGAGGCATGGTTTGGCAGTAATGGAGTAAGGGCCGAAACTGCTGCTCAGGTCTTCATCTGAAGAAGCCCACCTGAGTACCATCCTCTTTCCATCTGGTCTAACCTTTATGGTTTTCAACTGGTCTAACCCTTAAGGTTTTCATCCTTCCTAATTTAATATATTATATCGTGTCCTCCACATTTACACTAGATTGTCTTTATAATTAGCTTATAAAAATATATATATATTTCCAAAAAAAAAAAAAAATCTATCTTGTATCTCAAGAGAGAAAATAGAGCAAAAAAATACTTCTCTCTCTCTAATTAGCTTTATTTTATATTTGGAAAATTATTATCATGGTTCTGTCTTTGTTCTTCTCTTTAAAACTTTCTCTTCGCTTATTCCTTTTTTCACCCAGCCTATGACGCGTAACTGCCGATGCTTTGCTGGTGTTACCTTTTTTTAATTTTTCTTAAATATAATCTAACTAATTATTTTTTACAAAAAAATAAAAAACAAACCTCACACATTTAAATTAAATTAAAAAAATTATTTATCTTAAAATTTTCATTACTATACTATTTGATACAAAATTGACTTGCTGTTCTGACTCAAAATTAATTCAAAATCTGTAGTTCTTAATAGTTCACTTTTCCTCTATTTTCCAAATATAAAAAATTACTATTAATATATATATATATGATAATTTAAACCAACAACCCTATATTATAATACTTATAACAAGATTGTCATGTTGTATATAGAAACACATCTATAAATAATTATACGCATAATTGGCATGTGTCCTTGCATCACCATATGTAATGTACTGAGGATGAATAAATAAAACTATATAATAGATTAAAAGCTGTGTTAAGAGCAAGATTTGAGAAGTAAATCACAAAGTAACTTCTAAAAATAAAGTGGAAGCCGACAGGTAGTCGCCAGTCTCGAGTAACAGCGACATGTGCCGTGTCTCGAGTAACAGCGACACGTGCCGTGAAGCAATTATCTTTGTCCGAGGAGATATAAAAAGGCCCGGCTTAGCAACAGACAGTGAGTTCCCCATCAGCGCGTCGCCGGTTGTCTCAAGTTCCACCTCATTCACCATGTAGTCAGTAAGAACTCTACTCTATCTCCATCTTGCTCTTGGCTCGATTTTTTATCTGTTCATGGAACTTTCCTTCTACAACTGTGTCGCTTCGTTTTATGTGTGTGGACATTCCCAAGTTTTCCACTCTGCCTCGACCACGACTGCCTGTACCCTGTAAGAACTGTTAAAGATCCTACAATGTGCAGAGAGGTACTGGAAAACTCTCCACGCCCTGACTGTCCCTCGCGGTTACTACAGGTTTGACCCTCGGTTGCATCACCTTATTACAGAGAGTCGACGAGGTCCTACAAGAGTCAACCAGAACTTCAACATATTACAGAGAGTCGACAGGATAACCACAACGAAGGAGACCACAACGAAGAAGGTAAGAGGACTGTCCAGATAGAAAAAAGAGAAAGAGCCAAGATAGAGGAGCAAACCAACCCGTCCAACGATACAGCCGAACAAACTATCACCAAACAAGAGACGACATTTGAAGAGGAGGAAACATCGCCGCCCCAAGATAACTCCGCAGACCCGCTGACACAGATCGCCGATGCCCTGAGTAAGCTGCTGGTCGCCCGATCTCCTAGGGAGATAGACGTGAGTCCATACGATGGTACCTTTGAAGCCCAGAGCTTTTTCGACAACTTCAATGCCCAAGCAGACCGAGCTGAGCTGACCTACACGGCAAGGTAAGCCCCTCCAATATTTCCGAAGCCTACGGTTAGATAGGTTATTTTATATTGAGGCCCGCCAGAGACTGATAGACTTATTCCCAGCAACGACAGAAGCGTCGTTTGCACGCTTTTTGGCAATCAAATTGACACCCCAAATGCCCCTAGAAGACTACTACCAAAACAAAACGGTTATGGGCATGAAACTCGACCTACCCGCCGACATTTAATTGAGTCTCTGACCAAGGGCTGCCCGTCGCAGACCAGCGATTAATCGCAACTGTGCAGCCAAACACCATTAAGGAATGGTTCGACATAGTATCAAGAATAAGAGGAACTCAGTGTGCCACCAGTGCAGTGTACCAGCGCCAAGTAGACAAGGCTCCACACCCAACCTACCACAACCCACCACCGCGGTACAACAACCAGCGGCCATCACGTGTAACGTACCAAGTTACACCTCCACCCTCGCCTTGCAAGTATTGCAATGCCATGCACTGGCACTCCCAGTGTGAACAACGGTTCCCACGGGACCGAACACGCCCAGTCTACAGCGCCAGACCACGCACAACCACTGTACCAAAACGTGATACCCACACCCAGCCCAAGGTCCAATCTCCGAGCCATGTTCCCCAAGTCCAAGCTGCAAGCCAAGACGACTCTGCAAGCCCCGCGAGCAGCTCAACGGTAGGAAAACCTGAAACTTATTTTCGTTGAACAGCTAATAATATGGACTGAATTGTCACCAAATGTAAATTTGCCCTTTTTAATAGACACGGGAGCATCTATAAACCTACTTAACTTAGATATTATAAGAACCATAGAAAATCGATTACCATATAAAATTATTATCCATCAGTACAGTTTAACTATAAATGCAATAGCTCACAATGTAAATACCCTTGGATATATTTTTTTAAAACTTAAAATCGGTAACCTCACCCAAAAACTAATTTTTTTATAGTAGAAGCTTCACTACCTTTTGGTATTTTATCTATTAATACCCTTAAAATATTTAAATTAATTATAGATTTTAATAATCTCCAAATTTATCAAAAGAATGATGCTCTCCCAAAGAATGTCTATAAGTTCACCAAGGACAAACAGGATTTATGTCCCACTCAACCGAGGGAAACAGCTATTTTTACCACTTTCCCCTCGAACCAGTCCTGTTTACACGTGGCAGACTCTACCCCAATTATATGTTCACCCACTATATCTCCTACCTATGATATTGAGATTTCAATACCTTCTAATGCGGCACCTCAGTTAGAACATTGTCCACACGAACTCCACCGAATTCTATATGAATTCTCGCAAGTGTTCTCTACTAATAAATACAATGTGCCCAAATTGAACATACCACCGGTAAAAATCAATACCACCACAGATAAAATAATAGCATTACGCCCATATAGAGTGCCACTACACGACCAACAAGAAATACAAACCCAAATAGAGCAAATGCTCCAATATGGAATCATTGCCCCGTCAGTTTCACCTTATGCCAGTCCCATAACGCTTGTTACCAAACGTGACAAAACGAAACGTTTCTGTATTGATTACAGAAAACTTAATGAAATCATCGCTCCAGACGTACATCCTTTACCTTTAATAGAAACCATTCTTGACAAATTGTCGAAAGCCAAATACTACTCTTCTGTAGATATAGCATCCGCATATTGGCAAGTGGAAATAGAACCTAACTCACGTAATCTACTAGCTTTCGTGACGTTAGATAGTCAGTACGAATTTTGTAGACTTCCTTACGGATTTAAAAATTCGCCACAGATATACAATCGTGCCATAAACCAGGTCATGCAAAAATATAAACTAAATTTTGTTACCCATTACTTCGACGATTTCATTATTTTTTCTGACACCTTAGAGGATCATCTACAACACCTACAACAATTTCTAACGGTGTGTCAACACTAAAACATCAAACTCAATTATAATAAATGTTCATTTTTTAAAACAAATATAGATTTCTTAGGATGCACTGTTACCGCAGGTACTTATGCACCACAGACGCGCAACCTTGATACCATAAATGCCATCAAACCACCTACCAATCAAAAAACACTACAATCATTTTTAGGAGCAGTAAACGTTTATAATAAGTTTATAGCAGATTATGCCCGATTACGAGCACCTTTAAATAAACTACTTAAAAGGATGTAAAATGGAATTGGGACACAGACTGTCAACAAGCTTTCACCACTCTCAAAGAAAGTTTAACCAGTAAACCAGTACTACACTTGTATCAAGTCGGTTTACCATGCCGCCTTTATTGCGACGCATCCACCCAAGGGATTGCCGGCATACTCAAACAGGTACATCCAGACGGACAAGTACATCCTGTACAATATTTCAGCCGCGCCCTTAGAGCACATGAGAGAAACTACACCGTTTCCGAACTCGAGTGCCTCGCCATCGTCGAAAGTGTAGACAAATTCCGAATATACCTTCCGAATTTACTAATATATAATGGTTATGAAAACATGTTTTGCGCGGAAGAGCTTTGCTCGATGCAATACCTTGAAATTTATATGTATGTACCTCTACAGACCTATAAGCTTATGTCCATAGTTCACTAAACACCATTTAGCTGCCTTCCATAGAAAATGCAGGGTATATAACAAAACCAGTCCAATACAATAGTAGAGCGGTCTAGAGATTAATTTGGCGAAACCGCTGAGAGGGTTCACTACTGATGAGCCAAGCCCTCTCATTCATTAAATCATATCATTGCAGTAAGGTCTGTAGAGATTTAAAAAAAATAAAAAAAGAAACGCATTGCCAGTAAATTTATTTGTGTAAAATTTAACGATAGAGGGCAATAAAATTTAATTTACTCCTTGTTTTTGATTGTAAATTTTATTTTTATTTTGAATATAATTGAATTTAAGAAATGTTCTTAAGAGTACTTTTGCTTTATTGTAGTTAATTACAATAGTTTTGTTACCATTGTGAATTAAGGGAATATTGAAAGTCTTGTCTATTAAAAATTCTGAAAATAGATTCATAATTTTGAGTTTAAGATCCTCTAACTCCAGTTTAGAGAAGAGGTCTTCAAAATCAAAAGTATAAACTGATTTGAGTTTGGGAAGGTTTTTGTTAATAATATTTAGTATGTTTTTATTGGAGACAATAAAATTGTATTTTTCTTCATTGCGGATTTTTTTTGTTAAGAATTTTAAAGTTGAGCTAATTGAAGGTCTAAATTGTTAAAATTACACTTTATTCCAGATGTTATAGTTCTGAATTTAAGAGGATTTTTGTGAATTTTGGGTATAATGTAAATATGAGGTATGATAAGGGTAGTGTTTTTTTTTTTTTGCTGTAGATATTTAAAGTTTTTTCTTTAACCTCTGATTCCTTTCTAATTTGAATCGGGGTTATATTTGATTTGCTGTATTTATCGGTGTTGTCCATTTCTTGCATAATTAGGTCGTGGTATAGATTTTTGCAAGTGATAGAGAAATTGTTGGAACATTTATCAATTGGAGTAATAATGTACTCTTCTTGAAAATTTTTGATGTTTTCTTTTAATTTTCCAATATTTGAGGGGGGTATTTTTGCATTTTTAAGTGTATTGTGGTAATAATCCTTGACACATGTTTCATAATTTCAAATTTCCAATTAAGGAAAGTAAATTCGGGGATCCTGAAATTTAAGCTTGTTTTATTAATAAAAAGATCATGATCTTGGATGATTGAATTAACTGTGTTGTTGTAATTTTGTTTATAATTGGTTTATTTATTTATTTCAATTCAAAACGCTATGTCCCCCTAGGGACACTTTCGCTAAATGAATGATAGATGGAAGATACACACACACACACAGAAATTAACTTAGAAAGATTATCATAAATATTATTTACATATAGAGATATTCTTTGAATTCTATTTACAGTTACATCATTAAATTTAAAATATATACATATATATACACACATATACACCATACACCTATATATAGTTTACAACCATATAATATGTCCAATATTTCCTTGAGATCGTTACATCAAAGACCATTTTTCTTAATGAAATCCAAAATATATTTACAAAGGAAATTAAATTTTATATATGTGTCCTTACTTGAAATTAAATCACTAGGGCCTAAAGCTATTAAATCGTTGTTGACTCTGTAATCTTGAAAGACAGGGCACTCTAGCAAGAGATGTATTGAAGTTTGTTCCCCCAATCCACAGAAACTTGCACAGCCTGAATTTTCTTAAGAAAAAACCTGAAATTTCCATGATCTGTGATAAATTGTGAATTATAATAGTTTGATCGAAAATATTTCGGAATTTCATAAGGAAAGAAACTTTGAAATGTTTGATTGGTATTATTTTTCAGTAAATTAATCCTTGATATAATGAGATCTTTGAGTTTACCTGGAATATACAAATCATAAAATTGTTTATCTTCTGTGTTGATAAATTATTCAACTCATAACCTATAATTCTAGATTCCATATAATCAGTGATCAAAGGAATATTGTCTAAGGTGTGAACACAGTTATAACTGGTTGTTTTATATGTTTGGGTACACCATAGCAGAATTTGATATTGCATCGAGTTCAGTTTGTACATATTTTTTTTGCTAATAAATTCAAACCATATTTCTGTTCCGTAAGTTAACGTTGGTCTTATTATAATTGGTGGTATAAATTTATATCCGTTGTTGAGCAGGACTTGTGTTTCTTCATTTAAGAATGTGAAGTCACTGGTTAGGATGTGACCTTTATATTTATGTTGGTCACTTATATTATTGCACTTACAATTAATACTGTTAAAGTTGTTTAATTTTTTTATGAAGGTATTATAGTTGCATATCATACTTCCTAGATTTTGTTGTATTTGAATGTGGTTTTAAAATTTAAACTTTGTACTGGGAATAAGTATTTGATATTAGCGTTGTTGAATATATCATTAAATTTGATATGTTCAAAGATTTTGTTTGTAAATTTTATGACGATGTCAACAGAAGTACTGTTATCAATTTTCTTAAATTTGTAGATATCTTCAGCGATATCTGTGATTCTATTATATAGATTGTTAGTTCTAATATAGCGTATAAATTTTTCCATTTTTTGTTGTTAAGTTTGAAGAGCAAGCTAATAAATGTTTGTGTAAAATTTGGTTGGAATTCCTGATTATATTAATTAAGACCTGTTCAAAGTCTATATAACCAAGTTTGTTTGTGCTTTTTTTCTATCCTATTATTTTGAATAGTATTTAGTTGTTTTTAGTATTTGCAGACAACACCGATAAATACAGCAAATCAAATATAATCCCGATTCGAATTAAAAAGGAATTAGAGGTTAAAGAAAAAACTTTAAATATCTACAGCAAAAAAAAAAAAAAAACACTACCCCTATTATACCTCATATTCACATTATACCCAAAATTCACAAAAATCCTCTTAAATTCAGAACTATAACATCTGGAATAAAGTCTAATTTAAACAATTTAGACCTTCAATTAGCTTCAACTTTTCTTAACAAAACAAATCCGCAATAAAGAAAAATACAATTTTATTGACTCCAATAAAACATACTAAATTTTATTAACAAAAACCTTCCCAAACTCAAATCAGTTTATACTTTTGATTTTGAAGACCTCCTCTCTAAACTGGAGTTAGAGGATCTTAAACTCAAAATTATGAATCTATTTTCAGAATTTTTAATAGACAAGACTTTTAATATTCCCTTAATTCACAATGGTAACAAAACTATTGTAATTAACTACAATAAAGCAAAAGTACTCTTAGAAACATTTCTTAAATTCAATTATATTCAAATTAAAAATCAAATTTACAATCAAAAACAAGGAGTACCTATGGGTACATCATCGAGTCCATTATTGGCCAACCTCCTGTTATTTTGGTATGAGAGGGAATTCTTTTCTCTTAACAAAGTTAACAGGTGGTTGTTCCGATACGTATATGACATTATTGTATTCAATAATAACAAATTTTCAAAATTAATAGAAAAAATCTATCCTCCGTATCTAAATCTTAAAAATAATGAAAAAATAAAATTTTATCAAAAAGTCAACTTCCTCGATTTATACATAAATCTAAAAGAAAAAAGTATAGAAGTATATGGCAAAAGATCAAATTTCGATTTCAACATTATTAAATATAATAGACAAGATTCAAATATATCAGAAAATTGCAACAAATGTATCTATTTTGGACAATTTTTAAGATTCTACAGAAATAAAAACAAATTAAAAAACTTTTTATAAATAAAATTAAAAACTAAAATGACGATTTTCAAAAAAATGGATTCAGCCAAAATACAATTTAAAAAATTAACATTTTAGCAATCAGAAAATATCTTCACAAAAATAAATTCTCGTACAATTTCAACTTCAATGACTTTAAAAATTTCACTATGAGATTTAATTAACTTTTGACCGAAAATTCAAACTTGTTTTTCTCCGCTAACTTTTAAATCGAAAATTTATTTATAGACATTAACCGTTTCCCCCTGGGTGAGTAGAATTTGCTTGTGATGTTAATTGTAACATACATATATTGAATTTTAAGTTGATAACATGAACCGCAATTCAATACATATAAATGAATGATCTACAATAATGTCAACAGCAATACTGACTTCAACTGGAACGCGCAATCTAAATACTTCTCTCACTTGTAGACAATGATGCAACTAACAAGAGTCACATCATCTATCTCTCTTGATTTACTAACACTAACTACATTCGGCTAATCTAGATAATCAATAAATTGATTATAGGTAAATACTCTTGAAATCATAACGTTAATAAGGAATGCTATCACACTAATTAAGTGTATTTATAAGCTATTATAAATATTTTCAAAGAAAATTTCTTTTATTTTTCTACCTCATCTTTCTCTCCTTTCCTATTATTATTTATTTATTTTATTTTTTTGTTTTTGTGTTTCCTGTTTCTTTTTTCTTTACCCCTTCAATTGGACTTAGAACAAATAATAATTAAGATATAAAATTGATAAAATAAAAATAAATTCCATCTACACTAATAGACACTATTAAATTCAATATTCTGAAACTCCAATACCATACTGATAAGACACAATTTGGATTATAGATTATAAACACAAGGAAATGGGATCAGGTCCGAATGAATGAGTGGTGTGTGGCATTTCGGTAGCGGCGTTGTTGCCCTCTTCAGACTTGTCTGAAGATGGTAACGGCGCTGATGTCGAAACGTCGCACATTGTTTATTTGTTTGGTTTTGTTCTTTTTACTTTTGCTTACCAATACCATATTTTATTTCTGTGTTTTCTCTAATTATTACTTTGTTTGATCCTTTAAATTAATACGATAACTTTAGAATATTTTTTCTCTCCTTATATAGCATACATAACAATTATCTATGCGTGTTCAATCTTTATAAAGGGGGTATAGAGAATGAACATTCAATCTAATTGATATTAAGCGCTAAAACTTAAATTCCTAAACTTCCTTATTTAGCAGAAATAACAGGTACTGGTCCAGATATATATTACTTAAATAAAAAAGTATAGATAGGACTACATATAGAATATACGGTTCCGTTAAGACCAATTCAAATAAATTGATGATGTGAGTTATTATGGGAATGCAGTTTCACCATCTTCAGACAAGGGATTTATGTCTTTGTCTGATAAAGCTGATATTTCCATTTATGGTATGACGCACATTCTTAACTTGTTTCAATTTTAACGTACTTTCTTGTAGTTCCAATTAATCCTTATCCTCTAGTGCTACTAATATCTTATTATTTTCTTGCAGTCCTATTACTTAGAGAGTATGAACACAATTTGGACCATAATCTGAACCTACCAACATCAGACAAAGTTTATGTTTATATGTTCTTTAATGTTAGATTTCCTGTTCCCTTGTCGACGCACATTGTTAAAGGCTTGGGATATGATCATATTTTCCTGTATTTGTAATAATCATTTAACTGTATTACTAATTTCTTATCAGTCTCTTACAGTCCTTACACCCAAAAAGAATAAAAAAACACAATTTGATTTAAAGTTTAACACTAAGGGATAAGTATGTATCAATCTGATTAAGTCTAGGGAACCGAATAAATTTAACTTCTGAACTGAAAACAACATTTTTTGAGTTAGGTTTGTAAGTACAGAAGGTGATACTTGCTCAGCTCATTAGTTGAGTTATGTAGTATCTAAGGCTCAGCTATTACCCTATCTCCGTTCCAACCTAAATTTGCTTTCTATTTGGTCGAAGAGGCATGGTTTGGCAGTAATGGAGTAAGGGCCGAAACTGCTGCTCAGGTCTTCATCTGAAGAAGCCCACCTGAGTACCATCCTCTTTCCATCTGGTCTAACCTTTATGGTTTTCAACTGGTCTAACCCTTAAGGTTTTCATCCTTCCTAATTTAATATATTATATCGTGTCCTCCACATTTACACTAGATTGTCTTTATAATTAGCTTATAAAAATATATATATATTTCCAAAAAATAAAAAATAACAAAAATCTATCTTGTATCTCAAGAGAGAAAATAGAGCAAAAAAATACTTCTCTCTCTCTAATTAGCTTTATTTTATATTTGGAAAATTATTATCATGGTTCTGTCTTTGTTCTTCTCTTTAAAACTTTCTCTTCGCTTATTCCTTTTTTCACCCAGCCTATGACGCGTAACTGCCGATGCTTTGCTGGTGTTACCTTTTTTTAATTTTTCTTAAATATAATCTAACTAATTATTTTTTACAAAAAATAAAAAACAAACCTCACACATTTAAATTAAATTAAAAAAATTATTTATCTTAAAATTTTCATTACTATACTATTTGATACAAAATTGACTTGCTGTTCTGACTCAAAATTAATTCAAAATCTGTAGTTCTTAATAGTTCACTTTTCCTCTATTTTCCAAATATAAAAAATTACTATTAATATATATATATATGATAATTTAAACCAACAACCCTATATTATAATACTTATAACAAGATTGTCATGTTGTATATAGAAACACATCTATAAATAATTATACGCATAATTGGCATGTGTCCTTGCATCACCATATGTAATGTACTGAGGATGAATAAATAAAACTATATAATAGATTAAAAGCTGTGTTAAGAGCAAGATTTGAGAAGTAAATCACAAAGTAACTTCTAAAAATAAAGTGGAAGCCGACAGGTAGTCGCCAGTCTCGAGTAACAGCGACATGTGCCGTGTCTCGAGTAACAGCGACACGTGCCGTGAAGCAATTATCTTTGTCCGAGGAGATATAAAAAGGCCCGGCTTAGCAACAGACAGTGAGTTCCCCATCAGCGCGTCGCCGGTTGTCTCAAGTTCCACCTCATTCACCATGTAGTCAGTAAGAACTCTACTCTATCTCCATCTTGCTCTTGGCTCGATTTTTTATCTGTTCATGGAACTTTCCTTCTACAACTGTGTCGCTTCGTTTTATGTGTGTGGACATTCCCAAGTTTTCCACTCTGCCTCGACCACGACTGCCTGTACCCTGTAAGAACTGTTAAAGATCCTACAATGTGCAGAGAGGTACTGGAAAACTCTCCACGCCCTGACTGTCCCTCGCGGTTACTACAGGTTTGACCCTCGGTTGCATCACCTTATTACAGAGAGTCGACGAGGTCCTACAAGAGTCAACCAGAACTTCAACATATTACAGAGAGTCGACAGGATAACCACAACGAAGGAGACCACAACGAAGAAGGTAAGAGGACTGTCCAGATAGAAAAAAGAGAAAGAGCCAAGATAGAGGAGCAAACCAACCCGTCCAACGATACAGCCGAACAAACTATCACCAAACAAGAGACGACATTTGAAGAGGAGGAAACATCGCCGCCCCAAGATAACTCCGCAGACCCGCTGACACAGATCGCCGATGCCCTGAGTAAGCTGCTGGTCGCCCGATCTCCTAGGGAGATAGACGTGAGTCCATACGATGGTACCTTTGAAGCCCAGAGCTTTTTCGACAACTTCAATGCCCAAGCAGACCGAGCTGAGCTGACCTACACGGCAAGGTAAGCCCCTCCAATATTTCCGAAGCCTACGGTTAGATAGGTTATTTTATATTGAGGCCCGCCAGAGACTGATAGACTTATTCCCAGCAACGACAGAAGCGTCGTTTGCACGCTTTTTGGCAATCAAATTGACACCCCAAATGCCCCTAGAAGACTACTACCAAAACAAAACGGTTATGGGCATGAAACTCGACCTACCCGCCGACATTTAATTGAGTCTCTGACCAAGGGCTGCCCGTCGCAGACCAGCGATTAATCGCAACTGTGCAGCCAAACACCATTAAGGAATGGTTCGACATAGTATCAAGAATAAGAGGAACTCAGTGTGCCACCAGTGCAGTGTACCAGCGCCAAGTAGACAAGGCTCCACACCCAACCTACCACAACCCACCACCGCGGTACAACAACCAGCGGCCATCACGTGTAACGTACCAAGTTACACCTCCACCCTCGCCTTGCAAGTATTGCAATGCCATGCACTGGCACTCCCAGTGTGAACAACGGTTCCCACGGGACCGAACACGCCCAGTCTACAGCGCCAGACCACGCACAACCACTGTACCAAAACGTGATACCCACACCCAGCCCAAGGTCCAATCTCCGAGCCATGTTCCCCAAGTCCAAGCTGCAAGCCAAGACGACTCTGCAAGCCCCGCGAGCAGCTCAACGGTAGGAAAACCTGACTCTTATTTTCGTTGAACAGCTAATAATATGGACTGAATTGTCACCAAATGTAAATTTGCCCTTTTTAATAGACACGGGAGCATCTATAAACCTACTTAACTTAGATATTATAAGAACCATAGAAAATCGATTACCATATAAAATTATTATCCATCAGTACAGTTTAACTATAAACGCAATAGCTCACAATGTAAATACCCTTGGATATATTTTTTTAAAACTTAAAATCGGTAACCTCACCCAAAAACTAATTTTTTTATAGTAGAAGCTTCACTACCTTTTGGTATTTTATCTATTAATACCCTTAAAATATTTAAATTAATTATAGATTTTAATAATCTCCAAATTTATCAAAAGAATGATGCTCTCCCAAAGAATGTCTATAAGTTCACCAAGGGCAAACAGGATTTATGTCCCACTCAACCGAGGGAAACAGCTATTTTTACCACTTTCCCCTCGAACCAGTCCTGTTTACACGTGGCAGACTCTACCCCAATTATATGTTCACCCACTATATCTCCTACCTATGATATTGAGATTTCAATACCTTCTAATGCGGCACCTCAGTTAGAACATTGTCCACACGAACTCCACCGAATTCTATATGAATTCTCGCAAGTGTTCTCTACTAATAAATACAATGTGCCCAAATTGAACATACCACCGGTAAAAATCAATACCACCACAGATAAAATAATAGCATTACGCCCATATAGAGTGCCACTACACGACCAACAAGAAATACAAACCCAAATAGAGCAAATGCTCCAATATGGAATCATTGCCCCGTCAGTTTCACCTTATGCCAGTCCCATAACGCTTGTTACCAAACGTGACAAAACGAAACGTTTCTGTATTGATTACAGAAAACTTAATGAAATCATCGCTCCAGACGTACATCCTTTACCTTTAATAGAAACCATTCTTGACAAATTGTCGAAAGCCAAATACTACTCTTCTGTAGATATAGCATCCGCATATTGGCAAGTGGAAATAGAACCTAACTCACATAATCTACTAGCTTTCGTGATGTTAGATAGTTAGTACGAATTTTGTAGACTTCCTTACGGATTTAAAAATTCGCCACAGATATACAATCGTGCCATAAACCAGGTCATGCAAAAATATAAACTAAATTTTGTTACCCATTACTTCGACGATTTCATTATTTTTTCTGACACCTTAGAGGATCATCTACAACACCTACAACAATTTCTAACGGTGTGTCAACACTAAAACATCAAACTCAATTATAATAAATGTTCATTTTTTAAAACAAATATAGATTTCTTAGGATGCACTGTTACCGCAGGTACTTATGCACCACAGACGCGCAACCTTGATACCATAAATGCCATCAAACCACCTACCAATCAAAAAACACTACAATCAATTTTAGGAGCAGTAAACGTTTATAATAAGTTTATAGCAGATTATGCCCGCTTACGAGCACCTTTAAATAAACTACTTAAAAGGATGTAAAATGGAATTGGGACACAGACTGTCAACAAGCTTTCACCACTCTCAAAGAAAGTTTAACCAGTAAACCAGTACTACACTTGTATCAAGTCGGTTTACCATGCCGCCTTTATTGCGACGCATCCACCCAAGGGATTGCCGGCATACTCAAACAGGTACATCCAGACGGACAAGTACATCCTGTACAATATTTCAGCCGCGCCCTTAGAGCACATGAGAGAAACTACACCGTTTCCGAACTCGAGTGCCTCGCCATCGTCGAAAGTGTAGACAAATTCCGAAGATACCTCAGCTGTATAAAATTCACCACATACACAGATCACCAAGCTTTACAATGGCTTAAAACTATAAAAAATCCGTAAGGCCGACTATTTAGATGGAGCCTGAGACTATCTACCTATAATTACGAAATCCACTACCTCAAAGGCAGTCAACAGTATGAGGCAGATTTACTCTCACGAAACCTCTTTGTAGGATTTATCAGTACTGATATTATAAAACAGCATCAACCAACAGCATCCCCCTTCAACATTGATACAAACGGCTTACATACCATTACCCGAAAAGGTGTAACTAAAATAATAATTCCCGGAACCCTGCAACATTCTCTCATGAACAAAGTTCACCAAGAGTATAACCACCCAGGCATCTCTCAGATGACCCGCATAATTACTACCCAGTACTACTGGAAAGGTATCTCTAAATCTATAGAAAAATTTGTCAAATCGTGTCACACCTGCCAAATCATTAAAAGGCCCAAAGGTAAACCCTTCCAACACCTCAACAACTATTGGACTTAATCTGTATAGATACCATAGCTGGATTTTCGAAATATGGACACTCCAAGACATATCTACACGTAATAGTGGATCATTTAACGCGATATGCTTGGACCTTTCCATCGAAGTCCACCAGTACCCTAACGTACTTTCAAACCCTCAAGACTGTACTACAGCAAGGATCTCCAAAACGTCTGTTATCTGACAGAGCGCCCGCTTTTACCTCAGAAAAATTCCGTAAATTTCTAATAACACTTGGTATACAACCCCTACTAACCACAAGCAATAACCCACAAGCAAACGGTTTAATAGAACGCTTAAATGCGACCATTACAGGCAAGCTCAGACTAGCTTATCTAGAAAATTCAAAAGCTTCCTGGACTCAACTAGTTAAGCGCGTCACTCATACGTACAATAACACACCCCATTCTGTCACAAGTTTTCCACCTACCTACTTAATGTTCAATGTTATCCCCCCAGATCTAAGAACTCATCTTAACCCATACCCCGAAATAAATATAGCTCGAGAGATAGCAAGCTCTCGTACTCAAAATAAGCATAAAAAAGATAAAGAAACATTTGATAAGCAGCACAGAACACCACATTTCGAAGTGAATGATCTTGTTTTGGTAAAAAATTACAGACAATTCGACACAGGTAAATTAGCACCATATTTTATTGGACCATACAAAATAATTGAAATAATTTCACCCAATGTCGTTCGAATAGATCGCCCTAATAAACCTCTCAATAGAGACAGTGACACCATACATGTCAATAAATTAAAATATTACACAGAGGATGTTTTGTACATAACACCTCCACAGCCCCGATTCGTTCAACACCCACAGCGATTGCCTCAAGATGTATATTTCATTGAATTCAATCATTTGACTCCAGATATCTTCGAGACGCAACTATTCCGAATTATACCGACTACAAGCTCACAGCCCTTTTTACATTTAAATCCCGGTATTTTCAAATAGGCAAGAAACCAATTACCACTGTGGAGGCTGAGAGATTTTCTTCCAGCCAGCAGGATGACTCACCGCACCGCCAACAAAAACAAACAACCCAGCGGCGTCAGTCGGCAACAAAGTACATGACACATGTCGACATTGACACCAGTTTCAGTGGCCATGTTAATATGACGCCTCCAGTTTCAGTACACCTGTACTTGAAACACGTGATATTGGCACACCGGTATACTAGATTTTCGTGTCCACCAAATAACCTACCAGATTAAAACGGATAGGAAAGTTATATAAAATCTCTTTTATAGCAAATCTTATTTTTATAATGTTATCGATCCTACACATGAGACCAAAGGAGACGCCATATTATACCCTCGTAAAAGGACAATTAAATCCCCAAAATGGTGCCCATCGCCACGACAATATTCCAATCTTCAACACTCTTGTCTGTCAATCATTCAATTATAGGGCTTTTGGGTACACTTTTAATACGAACATACACGACATTACCGGCTCTCTTGTTAGGAATAAAAAAGGCTTTAACCTCTCATTTCTCCATATGTAACGCAATGTTACATGGAGAAAAGATCTGTTAAGTTAATATTTTAAATGATATTCCCCAAACGTAACAAGCCGGCGTTTGGGTAGGCTCACCTAAATATTTTGCAGACCAACTGCATAATACGCTCTGCAATCTTTTTAGCGCCTAAGACATGCATTACATACTACATGTACCTAAAGTCCCATCTTCCACTACAATGACATCATTTTAGGGATCAAGATCGCTCCCTGTCTGGTCTCACATAATATAATCGGGAAGATCTGGCAAAGACCAACTTCTCAGACCGGACCAAAGCGACATAGGGCCACATTGCCTCCCCGTTGGCCAAACTAAAGATATCAATAATCTTGAACCTACACCTAGACATTGTGTGTAAATATGTTCCCTTTTTTCAGGAACGAATATTTTTGTTTTCTTTTAACTTTTCTCTCACTTATTGTAAATAGACTTACAGTTTTACTAATTTTGTGGTGTTGGACTTTATTTTTTTTTAACTTACAGATGTAGATAAAACAATTCACTATTAATCGATAATATCATTTCGTTCATTAATGCCTTCAACTACCAATCAACCCTTTATATATTATTACCTTTTATGATATTATTTTAGTATGACAAAACATCTAATTGTTTCAATAATCATTTTTAATTCATTATTATATCTTTTATATATTACATGTTTGATCTTATCCACTTACACTTTTTTTTTATCCGCAATCATATTTCTATCTTTTTATTCACTATATTTTTGTTTAAATAACTTTATTATATGACAATGTTTATCATCAACTATCGGGCATGCAACAATCGTTTTCAACAATCCTACTCACTAACCACTTCCCTATACTTTTTCATCACTATCTATTTCAGCCATTGCTTCAAACCATCGTAGAAACGAGAGTACTGCTTGACAATTTTTCTTTTTGATTTCGTAATTCAACAAACTCTTTGAACACAGTTCCCCAGATTTACAGATCTCAACTTCTGGTCTGAACACGCTTCAAGAGTTTATTTCAATCATCCGCAGAGCAAATCACCAACGCAAACACAAAGCGTTCACTTTTTTTCAACTTTCAATTTTTTTCAACTCTAGCGGACCACAATATCAACCTTTGATTTCAAGTCAAGTCAGACCACCTACTGTCGCTACAACAATTCTACTTATCGCATGGCTCTACCACCCCTTTCAATCATATTAATTCTTTTCTTCAACAACTTTTCAACCCAATAACCCTACAATTGTGACAAAGCACTGTAACCTTATACAGGATCACAGGTGAAACATTGCCTAGGAAGACGCACAAGTCTATATCCTCGCTTTGCACCTGGATCTCAGTATTTGATTGTCTGTGCAATACTCACAATTGCTTATTCTTTAACCCTTAACCCTTTCCAACGCCCGCCAACAATCTTTTAGTACATCATTTTTTTTTATTATCATTATTTTTTTTAGCAAACAAAGGTTTTATCTACAGTTCTCTTTTATAATGGATATCATAACTTTTAAATTAAACATAAGTTTTATTTTTTATAATTTGCAGATATATCCAAACAAATCATCTTGTTATAGCCCTTTTTAACCCTCACAGTTTAAATTACTTAAAATAAATTTTAATTACTTACCTGTGTTAGAGAGGCTTTACCCGCTTAAACCCGGATAAACCCTTTCACTCCCGGGGCCAATCTATGATAATTTAAACCAACAACCCTATATTATAATACTTATAACAAGATTGTCATGTTGTATATAGAAACACATCTATAAATAATTATACGCATAATTGACATGTGTCCTTGCATCACCATATGTAATGTACTGAGGATGAATAAATAAAACTATATAATAGATTAAAATCTGAGTTAAGAGCAAGATTTGAGAAGTAAATCACAAAGTAACTTCTAAAAATAAAGTGGAAGCCGACAGGTAGTCGCCAGTCTCGAGTAACAGCGACACGTGCCGTGTCTCGAGTAACAGCGACACGTGCCGTGATGCAATTCTCTTTGTCCGAGGAGATATAAAAAGGCCCGGCTTAGCAACAGACAGTGAGTTCCCCATCAGCGCGTCGCCGGTTGTCTCAAGTTCCACCTCATTCACCATGTAGTCAGTAAGAACTCTACTCTATCTCCATCTTGCTCTTGGCTCGACTTTTTATCTGTTCATGGAACTTTCCTTCTACAACTGTGTCGCTTCGTTTTTTGTGTGTGGACATTCCCAAGTTTTCCACTCTGCCTCGACCACGACTGCCTGTACCCTGTAAGAACTGTTAAAGATCCTACAAGGTGCAGAGAGGTACTGGAAAACTTTCCACGCCTTGACTGTCCCTCGTGGTTACTACAGGTTTGACCCTCGGTTGCATCACCTTATTACAGAGAGTCGACGTGGTACTACAAGAGTCAACCAGAACTTCTACATATTACATATATATATGTGGCAATATAATAATATTGTGGGGAAAGAGAAATAATCACACCAAAAGTTGGTAGAGGAATCCAGGCAACCAGAGACAGAGAGACGGGCCCGGCAACCGCCGGGCGACCGTTCGTTTCGAACACAATCACCTACTGTCCTAATAGTCCTGAGGTTCCAAGTAACGGGCCCCAACGGGCCGCTTGGAATGTCGCTGATATCTCAAGTGACCGGACTTTATATCCTGTCTTAATAGTCCCGAGAACTCACGGGCCCCTCTGGGCGCCCCTTGGAATGTCGCTGATGTCTAAAGTGACCGGTCCTTACCCTCTCGTCTCTCTCTGGGTTGACTGTAGGCTTGCTTTATTATTCCTGGTAGAGTATATATTATGACATATGGCCCCCGTTGAAGAAGGCTGAACATGGTTTGAGTATACTTAAAGCTGGAGAAGCCAGGAATAAAGAAAATAATTTTATAGTTGAAATTATTTAAGGTTATGGTGACATAGTTTTATGTAAATAAAATATTGTATAGTACACAAGTGATTATTATTTACAAGCAGTTTTACAACACCGGAGAGTTTGATATTTAAGGGAATTTTTGATAATATCAAAGTTATAAAAGGCTATATACAATAACATCTAATGTATTATAAGGGAAATGTTATTCAGGAGTGTGAACAAGGAGAAGGGGAGTCACATACACATGATGGAAATCTTAGGTCATTAAGACTGGGAAACTCTGAACTTTAAGATATGTTTTTCAGGTGAACATGGCAAGGGGAAACTTGGCATGGGCTTTCTATGCTATAGGTGAAGAGTACGAGAAATGAGATTGAGGATGAAATTGGGTGAGCTCAGAACTGAGGTAAATTTAGAACTACTTACAATGTTAGAATTTGGCGAACAGAGCGAGGATAAACTTGCTTTGGGCCATTCTACCTTATCTATGCAGTTACTTGTGTAGCGAGTCCGAGGGGAAAAGTCCCGTGTGTAGGTGAGGAAGTCGAATGGACTTATATTTATTTTGCGAAGATAAAATAGTTCGAGATGCAAAGGTAGAATATAGGCGAACAGAGCGAGGGGAAACTTGTTTTGGGCCTTTTACCTTAATTATTTCGATACTAGGAGACTCTAGTATTTTAACTAATTGGAGGAAAGTATGCGCGCACAGTGCCAAAAATTGGGACGAGGACGGCGTTGTCCTTTACAATTCACTAGCTTCTCGTACACGAGGTGTTTGAACCGTCGTGGGAGCTTGCGAGGAGTTGATTTCGCGACGGGTTGAACGTAAAACACATGTCTGCGCAAAATGATGACGGACCGGACAGAATCAGCGACGATGTTTAAGGTACCTCCGTGGGAAATATCGGAGGTAGGTTATATCGTGCTGGTATGGACAAGGGACAAACATAAATTTGAAGACAGGGTCCGTGTGGCGAATGTGTGGCGCGAGGTGAAGGAGCGAACTGTGCCGCTCGATGCAGATTGTTCAAGTGCGAACAAAAAGGAGTTGATAAACATCTAGCAGTTAGTCAATCTGCATCCTGTGACGAACACACCAGTGGCTAGATGGTGTGGGTCGGTGGATATGCTAGAGAGCAACTACAAAATATATTATCATAAATCAAGGGTGAAGATTAAAATTTTGAAAAGACAATATAGTAGTTTGATAATTGATTAATCAATAATTCTATAGAATATCATGAGCTGGTAGAAGTTTGACAAGTTGTTAGGATGAGTTGGACATTCAGGGGGAAATTAATGAAGGTTACTCAGGGTTGGTTGTAAGCAAGGCTCACGTGGTGGTTGGAATTCTTCGACGCCTGAATTACAGAGTGAATATTGAGTCGGTTAGAGAAATAAATTATTTTTCGTGAGCCGTGCTTACAATTAGAAGAAGTCATATACAAAGTGGAACAAATGGTTAGGTAGAGGAACACTATTTTTACAGATAACTTGATTATGAAAATATATTGTTAATCTTAAAAATCGTAAAGTATGAATAAATAGAAGTCCGTTTTTAAGGGATGACTTTAAAATAGGAATTATTTCATTAAAATGTCTATTATTAATTCGATTGGAAAGGTACAAATTTAATGCGTTACAAATATCTAGATAAATAGTATTGTGAATAAAATCATTGTTAATAGGCGTGGAGAGAATAAGTGGAACTAAACTAATTATGGAAATATTGGCATCAGAGTTTACAAGGAATGACTTCTTTGAAGAATGAATGGTGGGAGTTAAAGCAGTTACACTCACGGGTTATGTTGGTTTAGGGCGCAGGTAAGTTCATTTAGCTTTGGGAGAGTTCTGTCTGTGACACTGTGCGTACCAGTGTTGTACATCACAGTAGCGGCAGGGATATGGCGGAGTCTTGTCCATGATGGTGGAAGGTGACTGCTCTGGCGTGGTGATCTTTCTTGGGCAGATCTATTGCTGGGAGAAGTGTGTGGCAGGTTCATCTCCGTCGTAGGTGATCACTTCTTCCGGATCACGGTCAAAAGTTGGCGATGAAGGGGGTGAGAGCTCGAAGAGAAGTGGCTACAGTTGAGTTGGGTTTGTCCGATCACCATGGCTTTGCTTCTTTTTCCCCATATTTAGTAGATATGGGAATTCGTTTCCCGGCCAGGTCTTATCCTGTCGACTTTTAATGTGGCAATATAATAATAATGTGGGGAAAAATAAATAATAACACCACAAGTTGGTAGAGGAATCCAGGCAACCAGAGAGAGAGAGACGGGCCCGGCAACCGCCGGGCGACCGTTCGTGTCGAACACAATCACCTACTGCCCTAATAGTCCTGAGTTTCCAAGTAACGAACCCCAACGTGCCGCTTGGAATGTCGCTGATATCTCAAGTGACCGAACTTTACATCCTGTCTTAAGAGTCCCGAGAACTCACGGGCCCCTCTGGTCGCCCCTTGGAATGTCGCTGATGTCTAAAGTGACCGGTCCTTACCCTCCCGTCTCTCTCTGGGTTAACTGTAGGCTTGCTTTATTATTCCTGGTAGAGTATATATTATGACATATATATACAGGGTGTACCAGGTAAATTGGGAATTTAAACAATGGTATTTTAACTGAAATTTTTTGCAAGTAAAAATTAAAATATCCGAATGAAATTTGACACAGTAGTAGATAAAAGGATATAGTTTTTATTTATTCAATGTAGTTTCCATTATTAGCTACAACAGTCTCGAGGCGAGTGCGGAATGAAGCACAGGCCTTGGCGACGATGACCTTGTCCATTTGGGTCATCACCGTGTGAACTGCTTTCTTGACAGACTGGATGGTGGTATGAGGAGCTTTGTTGACATCTCTCTTAACAACGCCCCATACATAGTAGTCGAGAGGATTGCAATCTGGAGAATTAGAAGGCCAAATATCAGGACCCCAGTGACTAGGGACGTTAAGTGTCAGCCACGATTGTGTCTTTTTTGCTTTATGGGCTGGAGCTGAGTCCTGTTGGAAGACATATTTCCTTCCTGCGGCCACCATGTCCATCCAAGGCTTCACAACGGTCTCCAGAACATTGATGTAGGTGTCAGCGTTCATCCTAAGGCCCTTCTCAAAGAAATGGGGAGGCATGACATCGCCTTCACTGCTGATAACGCCAAGGACCATTACGGAGGCAGGAAATTTCGTGTGCATCACGACAGGTATCTCTGAGGGGTCTTTACAGATCCAGCGATCATTCCTGGGATTTACCTTTTGGTCCACGTCAAAGTTCTTTTCGTCAGAAAAGAACCTTAGCATGCCAAAAGATTCGTGTTTCAGGTTGTTGAGGAGGGCAGCAGCCTTTCCTTTTCTGTTATTCTTCATATTCTCAGTCAGCAACTGACCTTTCCGAAGTGCATAAGACTTGAGACCAAGGTCCTCATGGATGGTTCTGACAATTGTCATAGAGCCAACGTCCATTTCCTTGGCTATGGCCCTCATGCTCTTCCCAGGGTTTCCATCAATCTTCTCCTTGACATTTTTGACAAATTCTTCGCCTCTTACCCTGTCCGATCGACGCGAGTGCTTTTTCCTTGTAGCTATCCCCTCTTTGTTACTGTCGGCCTCATCAAACTGCTTCTTGACACGATAAATAGTGGTTTTGGGTAACTTAAGAAAATCCACTATCTCTTTGGGGCTCCTTCCGGCGCGCAGAGCAACGATGATGGCAGCTCGATTTTCAAATTCTCGGTTACTCTTCATCACTACACTGCGCACACATGTACTGTTGCATTTTACATGAATATGGCTACGTAATGAAAAAAAAAACAAGTTTTTAATCTCAAGTAGTCTTTGTTTTATGGACTGTCAAAGTTAGTCCCAATTTACCTGGTACACCCTGTATATTAATATAAAATTAATATTTTAGATCGAAATATAATTATTTACCAATATATCAGTTGGCTGAACGCCAACATATTTCAATATATTTTTCACATTTTGTATTTTCGATACATCATGAACAATTTATATTCAGTTGAGAACAAGGCTTTGTACATGTTGGGCTTAGAGGATATTTCGTTTCATTGTGCTAGACATAGTGATGCTCATGATCATTTTTAAAATTTTAATATTATATCTTTATATTTAAAGGTAGATATCTCAATTAATCATTTTACAATATTCTATATGCATGTTCGTGGAAAGATTATTCATATTCGTACCTTATTAACGCTATTTTTCACGAAAACAATAAAAAAAATTGAATTTAGTTGATTTAGAAATATGTTTATTTATCTCTCTCTCACTCTCAAAAAGGACATTTCACCAATATTATCGTGTAATTAAAATTCGACAATTTAGTATATATTTATTCTGATAGATGGCGCAATCTATTAGAAATTCTCAGTTGCATGGTCAGTAAATGCTTCTTTCCTAAGTTAATAGCTGATCTCAGAATAGGATCACTTCGTATACCATTTATCTACCCAATTTCAAAGTTCCAAGTTTCCCAATTGGCCAATTGAGGCCAACATGACAGGAGAGGATGTGTCTCAAGGGAACAAGTCACCCGCATAATCTGCTAATGCATTCCTTAATTGGTTCTTGGAAAGAGATATGTTTCAAATCTTGTGATAAAATCTTTGGATTTGAAGATAATTGTTTGCCATTTTCATAGTGTGCACTCTTCTATACATTATAGTATGTATGAATATATAACTCTTCAAATATAAAATATACTTATTTAAAAACGAACGTATACCCGGATATTTGGAAGAAAAAAAAGTCTCGAAATTTTTAGAGGGATTCCTTCCTCTTTATCAATTTATTTATCAATCGTATAATAAATTTATGAAAAAGGAGAAATCCTTTAAATATTTTGAGAAAAAAAAAATATTTCTTCACAGATCCAGGTATATTTAATAAATGGATTGCCTTTTGACTCGAATAGAACATATTACTTTCTCCAGTGTCATTTATGTAGTGTTTAATACATATGTAAAAATATATTCTAGACTATATCAAATATCAAAGCGTCACTTGATAATGTAGTAAATGAAATTTATTTAACACTTGAAATAAAAATTGTTGCGTTTTTGGTTGACAAAGAATAACTTCCGTGGGTACAAAGGATATTTAGGACTTTATTTAAGCCTAATAAATAAAATAATTACAGAAGAGTTCAAAATAAAACAACAATAAAGAAAACAGCAGTTACAAAATCACCAACTGCAGCACAGTGAAGGAAAGAGTGGCAGAACAGGAGACAGAGGTTCGTAGAACTTTCTAGAATCTTCCACGAAGTACACCGGCGTCGGCAGTAAGCAACATTCCGACCTCTAGAGACAACAGCGTTTGCTTGGAGTACACCAAGTAGCTTCGTTTTTCTTCTCCCTCTCATGGTTCTTCTCTCTGGCATGAGTTACTCATCCCTATATATCCCGGAGTAGATCTTTCCAGAACGGTCATGCCATTCAGAAAGGCGCCAGCACCAAGTCTTGCGCAATCGCTTTAGATTGGCCAATCAGTTGTCTTCCGCTTTTCACATTATTCTTAAACCTTCTAGAACATTCTACCTCCATTCTGGAATGTGGTTTTCTTTCTACGTAACAATATTTTGCAAGATGTTATGAATATGTTTATCTTTGTTCAAATTTATTGTGTTAATCTGAAAGCAATCAATAATAGTTAAATATTCAAAGAGCGAACCTCCGATAAACAGAGAGAGCTTCCTGAGGTATTATTCTAGTATCAAAGAATATAAATATAAAACAATTAACTTCTGTATCTCAACTGTGATAAAAATGATGGCAGGCCTGGCTCATCAGTGGTGAGGTGCTTCAGGTATTTATCTCGTTTAATCTACCATACCATATTCAAATTTTACTTACATATTAACATCCTCAGTTAGTGACCACACAAGATTTGGCAAGATGGTTGGTGGGATAGTCATATAAACGGTATATGTTCGCTAGCAAAAACCCCGAATTTATTTTCGTTTAAGGAACGTTTATAATTGTCAATTTTATCATTATCAATTCGTCACTGTTCTTTCGCGATAGAAAGGTTATTGAGAGGTCTCCTGGTTCATGCCAGAATAACCATCTCTGATGGTTCGCTTGTTTACTCCACCATATATTATTGTATCGAACTATTCCTCATATGTAAATATGTTACTTTTGAAAAACTATTTGTTGATATATTTATTGAGACTATCAACATATATTTATATTCGAAATATATTTATAGTATGTTAATTGTAGGTATTTTGTTATGTGGCGCTGAGTTTGTTGTCGACATAAATATGTTATAATACCTTGAAAAAGGTTGGCATTCAGCGAAAGAAATATTGATAAATATATTATATTGTTCAATATATGCCTTTTAAATAATATATATATATATATATATATATATATATATACCTATATATTCATATATATATATTCTCATATTTCATTTTATTATACATTATAATATTACAATATTCTGACTAGGGTTATAACTACACACCCAAACAATAGGCAAATATATTTATAAGAAACATGATATAATACATTTATATAATCACACAATTTCAATATCTATATATATAATTTTTACTTTTTAAAAATGAATATTTATAAACTAATGTCTTTCTCCATTTATTAAATTCAAACTATCTTGATTAAGGAATATTTAATTAATATAAACACAATTAGAAGCAATTATAGGAGAATTCAGAGGCAGCTGCCTTTAATTGGGTACACCCCCTAGCCATTAGATTTAACAATTGTGCTCCAATACGGTTGGGTAGCTTTTTTACCAAGACATCGGTTTTAGGCCAGGAAAAAAAACTGAATTGTTGATAATTGTTCCACAGATTTATTTTTTAAATACATTTCCTTTTTCTTTATCAACTTCAAATAACGTTGATTAAAGATTACTGGAAGATCCACACACATTACTTCAATGTTCTCTATGTGACATAGTAAATATTCATATAGAAATTATATCTCAGAATTTCATATTTGTAGGATGTAATTATTGTTCAATGGCATTAAAAATGTATTATTGTATTTTCACAAATAAAAAATGCTAAAATAATTTATACAAAATTTACAATAATAATGTATCAATAAGCTCCCTTTTTGTCATATTGCCAAGGCCAGCTATGGGGAACGTGATTTCCGCAATGGCCAGTTATAGCAAACGTTAAGTCTCCACAGACAGCTATATCGCTAAGGTCATAGTACAAAAATAAAGTATGTTGTTTATTTAATCGAATTTGCCAAATAATGATGATACGGCTTATTCATTGATTGAGTCTATGAGCTCTGCGGAGTGTACATTTTAAGAAATCATTGTTTTATATTAAAATAAAGATCACTTCTTCTGTCAAAGAGAAACTACTTCTTCCTGGCCAAAAAAAAAAAAAAGAAAATCGGTGTCAAAGAAAGACCTCGTGATTTTGTTCAGAAACCTGGGGATTTACCATTAACTTTATCTAAACGGCCATCTCTTTCCTCAAGTTGCAATAGGCACCACGTCACCAGCCCACAGTCTCTCTCTTTCCTCTCTCTCAAAGGTTTTTAAAATATATTTATATAAGAGTGATAAATTATATATTTTTAAAACCTTATTTTTCTGGATAAATTTGTACCAAATTTTGTATCTTGCCCATTTCAAAATATAGAAACACTTGAATATATTTGGTGGATCATCTTGTCTATTCTCAATATTTTCAAAATCCTCAAATCAAATTGACAAGTATTACTACCACCATCGCTATTGCTATGCAGCTATTATTATTATTAATTTTAAAGTTTAGTGATAATTCTAAAGCGGGAAACTCTTCTATAGGTCTTACATAGAATGGATTGATAACGAAATTTATCAAATACAACGGAAGAGACAGCTGGGATTCAGGAGAGAGACACTTTACTTATATCCAATCCATTGTTCCGTAAACGACATAAAAAATATCCAATGAAAATACACGCAAACACCACACCGTCTCGGAGATAGCCAGAGTTCTCCGAAGTTGCCATAGACAGTCAATTGTTGAATAGCTGCAGGGCCATGAACCAGAGACCGGAAAACCCGTCGAAGAATTATGTAGATAGGAAATATTTTCCCTATATATAGATAGACTAAATGTAAATGTGGGTACTAGTTACTATTGGACAATCAAAGATGTATGAAATCGCGGATAATCATCAATAATACAATGGTTGAGTGTAATGCGCCTATGGACAATATATTTACTCGTACCGACCCGAGAAGAAGCTAGGTTAGATAATCCCAAGCAAGCAGTATATTTGGTTTTATAGGCTGAAGCGTAAACTATTGAGAAATGTTTTTCCTGAAAATATAATAATTATAATAATATTTAAAATACAATGAACTATCCATAGATAAAAATCACTGTAGATTCATTTAATATAGGATATCTTGAAAACAAGTGGAATAACAGAATTTCAAGTATCTGTTGTACTCTTCTCAAAAATTCAAAACTTGCCTGAAATTCTACTCAAATAAAATAATGATTTATAAATTTATTTTAAATATTATTTTGAGATTCTTTCATTGATACACAAGTTGTAAATCAGAAATATCTATTCATGATAAAATTGCGAAAAACGTTTAAAAAATCTAAAATATTTTCCCACAATGAGTTTCTATTTAGCTTAAAATGCTAGCTTTTAAGCGATAATCGTTCTTCAACGGGCTTAATAAAAAACATTGACTATATCTAACAAGAAATATACACAGTGTGGCAAATAATTTTTAAGAATGGGTTTGTAAAATAAAACAGAAACAAGCTAATTCAATTTCTATTATTTTTAATTCAAAATAATCCCCTCCGGATTCAATACATATGTTACAACGATTTAATAAGGAATTAAATGCCTCTTGCAGGCCACTTTGAGGAATCGCCTCCAAAGTGCTCGTCGCAGCTGTCTGGATGGTCGGGATATCATAAAAAAGCAACCTTTTAACTTCAATTTTATTTTTGGGAATAAATAAAAGTCACATGGTGCTAAATCAGGCGAGTACGGAGGATGATTCAACACACAGACGTTATTTTTGGCCAAAAAGCGACGAACAGTGAGTGAGGAGTGACTCGGTGCATTATCATGCAGCAAACACCAACTGTCTTCATCGCGATATTCTGCACGAATGCGACGATTTCTAGCAATCAAACGTTTCAAAACGTTTAAATAATACTCTCCAGTAATGGTTTGTCCAGAGGAAACATATTCTTTGCGGATAATACCTCTACTATCGAAAAAGGTAATCAGCATTGTTTTGATTTTTGATGGCACTTTTCGCGTTTTTTTGGCTTGTGGAGAGTTTTTTGACTTCCATTCGGTACTATGGCGCTTTGTCTTTGGGTCATACTGAAAACATATGTTTATCACCCGTAACAATTGATTCAGGAAGTTTGAATCATTTTCATAGGCAGAAATGATGTCCCTGCAATGTGCAATTCTCACTGATTTCTGCTCGCCCGTTAAAGTGTGTGGAACAAATTTAGCACAGACTTTAGTTTTACCTAAATCTTCATGCAGAATGGTTCGAATCGTTTCTTTGTTGATGTGTAAAACCTCTGCCATCATTGTTTGCAACAAATTCTCGCACTTTTTCTATACTTTCTGGTGTCTTCGAAGAACTTGGTCGTCCAGTATGCTTATCATCTTCTAGCGTATTTCTTCCATCCGAAAAACGTTTGTGCCAAATGAAAACATTTGATTTACTCAAACATAACGTACCATAAACTTGCTTCATCAAAATATATGTTTCCGATGCACTTCTACCAAGTTTTGCATTAAATCTAATGACCGCTCTCTGTTCCATCTCAGAATTCCGACGAACAAAAATTTTTACTTTTCAAAAATCGCCCGTATGGTTTTAAAGAGTTAACCAAAATGGCTGAAACAAAGCCACGCACTAGATAAGGCTTCGAATATATATACGCATGCGCAATTTCATAACTGGCTCTGCTATTGGCTTTTATCTAGCGCGAGTCTTAAAAATTATTTGCCACACTGTGTATACAAATACTTAGGCGCGCAGCGTGGATATTTACACAACTGAAATTTCAAAATGTATTGCTTGAAAGCTAGCATTAAAAAAAAAAAAAAAAAAGAAACTCATTGTGGAAATACGTATAATTTTGTATTTTTAAATCAGAAATAGTTTCACATATTCATTAATTAGCTATATTGGTATAGGAATTTGTGATAATGCTTAGGACTCTTCGTTCTCTAGCTAAAAAAACCTTCGTCTCTTATAAATCAATATATATATATAAACTCATATATAATTTTATAAATATATTCTCCCCATAGTGTCATTTTTATGAAATATTCTATTTTTTCTTTTTCCACCCTGGTGACATCGACTTGACTGTAATTAATTGGTGAACAAGGTAGTTTATCTTGGAGGGTCGGCGGGTAATTGAATGGCCACTATCGTCTTCTGTTTTTGTTCATGGTAATGAATAATTGATAGATTTTTGTTGCAGCTTTTTTTTAAGTCCTGGTAATTAGGGCATCTTGACTGGAGAGAGTCCCTTAGCTGTCAGCTTCAATCAAACATCACGGTCTAATTCTTTGTAACTCCTTCATCAGTATTTCCCAACTTCTATATTATAATATTTACAGAAGGTTGGGAGTGAATCAAATTTATTAGATGTTTTAGAATATACAATAATCTATAGTTGATAGGAATTTTAAGAAGCCTAAAAATTCGCATTAGTGAATATACGTAATTTTTATAAAGTTATTCGTAAATGAATAAATGTTTATTTTTTTATAATAATAAACAATTTGAATATATGCCATGTTTTGAATTTACATAAAAATAACACTATATAATTATTGAATTAAATTTATGAATAAATAATTTTCAAATTTTAAATAAAATGATGAAGATAAAAATTAAATACGAGAATGCATAATGCTTAATATTTAAAAAATATCCCTTGTTAGTGTTAGAATACAATTTATCTTCAAAAACTGAATATAAAATCCGAATTTGTAGGAGTAATAATCCAAATTATTTATTTTTAATATTAGTGTATATGTTATGGAGCGCTGAACCTTCCGAATTACCGGAAATTTACAATATCGAGGTACTCTTTGTGACAAGAGAAGTATTCCTAAATATCTGTATTTTCATATTTAATTGTGTGTGTTCTCATACAACAGATCATAATGTTGCATAATAATACATCTTACCTCTTTGTGTTAAATAATTAGTGAATTTAATTTTTAGTAACATACCTAGCCGTGCTGACGTCACCAATGAATGGTCGCAGTGGTTACAGCCTACTCTACGCTGAAGAGCGCTAACAGCGCGAAACGCGTTCGTGGATGGTTTTTCTTGATATATCAAGAAATTGGGTTGGCCAAATATCAGGTAACAGGCTAAATCAATGTTTAGTTGATTTCTGTTCCACTAGATCGCACTCTGCCATCTGTAAAGCACATGTGCTCCTGGTCAGGATATGTCTTTTTTATTTTATTTATTAAATCAATAATGCTTCCAGAGATAAGTCCATTGTATATTCCCTTATTTTCTAAAGTTTCCGGAGATTATCAGCCCTTCACAACGGGAGTATCACATTGACGAACTGCAACATCCATCTAGTATTCCTTGTCTTGGTATTCCTGTATAGTTCCCTGTGAATAAATTGGCCATATACCTCCCGAGTAGCAATAGCAGATCAATCTCATGTGAAAATAATGCTCACCTCTTCTGTCAAAATAGATGTCAAAACTGGACACTATCCATTGATCGTCGCCGTCAACTAGCGGCCTCAGGTCTATGACAAAGCTACAACACCAGCTTTGGCAAAGTGAGAAGCGCTCACCTGGAGACTTGGGTTCAGGCTAATAGCCCTCGTCTGTTCAGAGCGGAACTTTTTTCATGAGCTCCACAAGGAATCAAATGGAATCTTTACAATTAGCTGGCAGAGTCGCTGGGCCTAATCTATGGTCGAAATATAGATGAAAATTTTGCCGGGAGAATATCCTACTATATCCACTATTTAGAACTATATCATTTCAATAATGGGCAAACTCGGTCATTTACAACTAACCAACAACGTTTTATTTCCCTGAAATTTCATCAAATAAAGTTAAACTTCAAAGCAGATTAAGACAGAAGATTAAAGGTTGTAGTCTGGGAATTGTGCATAAGCTAGGAACGACTAAAAACAACACGCAAGCTTGTAATTAACCTCTGGAATAGTCTCGTGATAACATTGTCAACATGGTTGGTAGCAAGAGGGTTATGCAACTGGTTCTCCGGACATCCACTATTAAAATATTACACACACAGCTTTTTCAAGACCACCGGTCTTACAGATTGACCACAGGAAGAAAGGAAGCAAAGATGGAGCTCCTATACTCCAGACAGCGCAGAACCAAACATTAGCCTACAAGTCCGAGGCATGTCCAATGGCCATACGTTCTTCGTGCATACATCAAGGTTAGCGTATCACTTTTAAAATTTTGAATTTTTATATTTTGTGCTATGATTAACACAAATAAAACTCCTTTATACAGGATTTGGCCAATTTTCTAACCGTTCTCTTTAAATAGGTTTAATTTTAAAATATAATCTAAGTGGAAAAATGAAATTAATAATATTTACTTTGTTATTTATTTTATGAAAGACACAAAAATACCGCCTTTTGAATTTTAAAACACCATTAGATGAATAAATCGTGAGTTGATATCAGATCTGGGGAAATCTTTTTTTAAATCTCTCTCTCTCTCTCTCTCTTTTTTATAAATTGTTATTTTAAACCATTAAACTCGGTTTTATTTTGGTTGTAGCTAACGTTTGTTACTTTAGATATATATTCATATGAAATTAAGAATATATATTTATTTGTAAATTATTTTAAATGGAGTGATTTGAATAAATGTTAACATTTTATTGATAAATGATACAATTGTGTGTGCAAGAAAAATATATATTTAATGGAATTCAAATTTGTGTTTACAAATACAGTAGACTCTCCTATAACACGAGTTTTTACAACGCGATTTCGTACAACGCAATAAAAAATTGCGACAAATTTATTTATTAAACGCGAATTTTCGTATAACGCGTTATAAAATACTAGCGGATGTACCCGGATTTTACCCGAGTAAAGGTTTGTCTAACGAACATTTGTTAAAACAATTCTCTATGAACTTATAAAAAAAATATTAGATATATTTTGATAATTTGAAACTCGTAAATTTGAATCTCTCGATAAAGTGAACATTTTTCCCGGTCCCTGTGTGCCGTGTCATCCTGAATATTTTCTTTCCTAATTTTCTACATTACAAAATCATCGTTTTATCTGGTGAACATTTTTCCCGGTCCCTTGAAAAATACTCGATAAGTTGAATAAAATCAATATTAATTGGCTCCGTCGGTATTTGGAAGTTAAAGGAATAGTATCTTGGCCTTGGAATTGTATCATTATTCTTGTCTCAAATAATTTGCAGTGTCATCCTGATATATTCTTACTTTTGATAAATAATCTTTAAGATAATAAACTTAGTGATAATAAAACTTATAAATGAAAAAACTTGTTATCATCGTCGCAATGGTGGCGTTGCTTGCGAGCTAAATCTACAAATCTGCAAATAACTCTAAGGATATTCAAGATATTTATAAATTTATTTTTCAGAAACCTTCCCAGTACTATACTAAATAACTTCCCAAAGTTTCATGGCGTTCCAATGAGTGGTTTGGTCAGGCATAAAGGACAGACACACACACACATACATACATTTTTATACTAGACGGGTGACCCGGGCTTCGCCCCGGGATTGACCCGTGTGCATATCTACCCGAGTGATATATATTCAGATAAGTTTTTTTTTATAATTGTTTGTTATTAGCATTATCTATTTGTTTGCATCAGCCTAATTTAATCTAATCTTTGATAGAGGGCGCTGTTCGTGAGCTAAGTAGAATAATTTGAATATATAGTTTTAAGTTTGGCATACCCGAGACATTTGGCCTATATCGACAGATGAATCAGCTTTATAATCAATATGGGCATTATACTGCAAACCTGAAAAAGGCTTGTGAGTCCAAAGCTGAATACGCTGAACAGGAACTTGCATAGTTTGTGTAGCTGCGACGCGGGCTTCAGAATACCTAAGACGGCGAAGCGCATGACGCGTCTCACTTTGAAGTGGTGTCTCAATAGCTCTAGCATTCCTATATCTCCTGGAAGCAGCCGTATTCCTACCAAGTAAACGTCGGCTGTGGCGAGGCATATTCTGAAAAAAAAAATTAGATTGAGATTAATAACAAAAGCTTCAAAACCAGCAATTTCTAAACAAAGCATAAAAATTTCCTGTCTTTTTTAGGTAAAAATCAAAATTTGTAATTTTTTTATTCAAAATAACCTTCAGATATGTTAAAAATATTTTAAAAAACAAAAATCATAATATTATTACCAAAATATTGATGTACAAAACCAGTTATCATTAAAAAGCTTCAAAAATAGACCAACCGCTGGATACGGAAATGAAAAAGCATGCTTTTTTGGAGCTAAAAAAATAGAAATAATTTTCTAAAATACAAAATATAAAACCCCTATATGTTAAAAAAAACTATTAATAATCTAAATATAAAATATTTAATCAAATAAATTGAAATATCTTTTAAAAATTTTGAAAAAGGACTTCAAAAAGACAAATAAATGAATTCGTAAAAGAAATCCATTGCTTATTTAAAAATATAAATAACCTATTTTTTAGATAAAACCCATATATGTAGAAAATATAATAAATAAACTGTATGGCATATTCTGAAAAAAATATTTAGATTGAGATTAATAACAAAAGCTTTAAAACCAGCAATTTCTAAACAAAGCAAAAAAATTTCCTGTCTTTTTGAGGTAAAAAGCAAAATTTTTAATTTTTTTTTTCAAAATAACCTTCAGATATGTTTAAAAGATTTTAAAAAACAAAAATCATAATATTATATTACCAAAAAATTAATGTACAAAACCAGTTATCATTAAAAAGCTTCAAAAATAGACCAACCGCTGGATACGGCAATGAAAAAGCATGCTTTTTTGAGCTAAAAAAATAGAAATAATTTTCTAAAATACAAAATAAAACCCCTATATGTTAAAAAAAACTATTAATAATCTAAATATAAAATATTTAATCAAATAAATTAAAATATCTTTTAAAAAATTTTGAAAAAGGAATTCAAAAAGACAAATAAATGAATTCGTAAAAGAAATCCCTTGCTTATTTAAAAATATAAATAACCTATTTTTTAGATACAACCCATATATGTAGAAAATAAAATAAATAAACTGTGTGGCATATTCTGAAAAAAAATTTAGATTGAGATTAATAACAAAAGCTTTAAAACCAGCAATTTCTAAACAAAGCATAAAAATTTCCTGTCTTTTTGAGGTAAAAAGCAAAATTTTTAATTTTTTTTTTTCAAAATAACCTTCAGATATGTTAAAAAGATTTTAAAAAACTAAAATCATAATATTATTACCAAAAAATTAATGTACAAAACCAGGTATCATTAAAAAGCTTCAAAAATAGACCAACCGCTGGATATGGCAAAGAAAAAGTATGCTTTTTTGAGCTAAAAAATATAAATAAATTTCTAAAATACAAAATACAACCCCTATATGTTAAAAAAAAACTATAAATAATCTACTTTTAAAATATCTAAGCAATTAATTAAAATTTTGTTAAGGTCCTCAAAAAAAGACATAAAATTGAGCACATTAATGAAATTTCGAGCTTTTTAGTGAAAAAAAATAGAAATAACCTAAATTTTTTTACAAAACAACCCATATAAGTGGAAAACACCATAAATAATCTGTTATTAAAATATCTAAACAATTAATTAAAAATTTTGTTAAGGTCCTCAAAAAAGACATAAAATTGAGCACATTAATGATATTTCAATCTTTTTTTGTAAAAAATAATATAAATAACCTTAGTCTCATAAAAATACTAACCACGTAAGTTAGAAATAGCAAATATAATCTGTATATAAAATAAAAAAGAAATAAATTAAAATTACCCTAAAAATTATCTAAAATATAAAATTGATCTCATCAAGTAAGGCTTCAACTTTTTTTGGTATAAAATATGAAAACTATAAAATAAAAGTATCTTACCATGTATAAAAGTTATTAAAATATATATAAAAAAGATTAAAACTAATTTTCAAAGAAGCGCTAAAGTGTAAACACTTTTGAAAGTGTAAACACTTTAACTCTGTTGAATTTTTTTGTATTTTATCGATAACAGCAAAGTTGTGTATATTAAAGTTAGGAAAAATATTTTGATGTTAAGCAAAAACTGCTCCATCTCGTTTTACATAAATGTTGAAAATTTGGTCGAAATTGATGCATTGTAACGAAAGTTTTTAGTGAACAACACTTAGGAAATTTCCATTTTATTAATATAGATATATACAAGCCGAATGACCCGGGCAACGCCCGGGTTTCACCCGATTAAATGTTTTTATTCAAATACAATTCGTTACAATTATATATTGTCACCGTGGATGTCACTTTTGTTGAACGTCCCGCTCCAAACTCTGTGTGTTTTTAAAATATATAAAAAAAATGTAAATTTTCACAACGATATTTGAAAATTAAATTATTTTGATTTTCAAAAACTATTCGTTACAATTATAAATTAGCGCCGTGGATGTCACTCTTGTGAAACGTCCCGCTCCAAACTTTGTGTCTGAGAAGCGATATCTTTATAGAAAGATGATCTGGTTTTTGTTTTCTGCTCGAATAAATGTTTTTCTGTTAGAATTTTGTTCCTGCGTACAAAGAAATGAACTGGTTTCACCCGTGGTCTCTGTTTTTTGGAATTTTTCCCGATATAATTTTGTATCTGATAATCAAACATAATACAGCAATATTGTCATCATCATTTTCTGACTGAAAAACAACTCTTTTTGCCCAGAACCTGTCAGTTTTATTTTTTATTGGCTAAAAATCCGATAAATACAGAGGGTGTTCACACTTATAGGAAACAAGTTTTATTATAAAATATTAAAAATTAACACCATATTTGAAAATTTTCAAATGTTCTATTTGAAAGCCTTTTTGTTTATTTACAGAACGGCACCTGATTTTCTACGATAGCAGACACTTTCTGATCATGGTCATACTCAAAGGATCCCATTCTTCCTTTACCACTTTCCAGAGACCTTCAATCGTCCTAGGGTGTCTCTTTCTAAGTGCTCTTTTAATGCATTCAAAAATGCAAAAATCCATCGGGGCTAAGTCAGGAGATTTTACAGGGGTTCTGTTTTTTGGAAAAGTTTTGATTCCTGTTCTTTGTCTTAGATCTTCCAAATAAGCTTGGGTTGAAGATGAGGTATGATATGTGGCGTTATCATGGTGACACCAGACTTTGTTGATCTGTTTTCCATAGATAGAGAGGGGGGGGGAATATCATTTAAAAATATAGGTTCTAAAATGTTGTTTTGATAGTACTCCGAGTTTATTTTGGCATTTCTTTCAACTTTTCTTATTTTGAATTTTCCTTCATATGATATACCGCATGCCACCATAAATCCTTTGGGGTAACATTCGGCACATTCCTTCAACCAAATTGGCCTAGGTTTTTTCTACCCTTTTTGATTGTATATAGCTATTTTTCTGTCGCAATCGGTTAATTATACCCATGCTTCATCATATGTAACAATATATTTCCATCTATCAGCAGCCAAGAAATTTTCATAAAAATATATGCTGACAGTGTGTCGCTGACGAATATAGCTCTGAAACAATTTGTGAACCGCAAGTTTTTTGTAGCTTTTAGGCCTGAATCTTTATTTATTATTTCATTTATTGTTGACACTGATGTTCCTATTAATTTGGCTATATCTTTTTGTGGCATAGGATTTTCTTTTGTAATATATTTTTTTCACTTTTTTGACAGTTGCAGGAGTTCTCACAGATATAGGGTGATAATCTTTTGTCCATTTTACCGTAGGTGCTTTGAATAAAAACTTGATATTTTCGTCGTGAATAATATTATAAATACCTTTTTTAGAAATGTTGATATCATCTTGTTTGCATATTTTAATTATGTCCAAATAGGTAAGATTAGCTCCGGAAAGTCCTAAAATATAACCTCTTATGAAATAATTGTATTTGAAGGGCATTTTTCTTTAAATAAAAAAAAAATGTATTGTGTGTTAGAATTAGCTTAAGCCTTTTTTACACCGGGCGCTCGTGTCCTATAAGTGTAATCACCCTCTGTATATTTTCCAGATTTTTATCTATGTCCTGTCAAAACACGTTTTACATGTACATTAGGTCAGCTGATATTACCTACCTCCCATCTTCACCGCTAGAGGCGCTGCTTGCGAGCGAAAAGGCAAATTTGCAACGCAATTTGCAAATAACTCGAAGAATATTCGGGATAGAGACCTGGAATTTTCATTATAATTTTTTTCCAGATTCTATTCTATATACTCTTAAAATGTCAGTCAGATTAGTTACGCATTATGGACGTGTATAGTCGACATAGATACACACATACATACATACACTGACTTATATATATATATATATATATATATATATATATATATATATATAGGGATATAGAAAATGCGGAAATTTCCATATTGACAACTGTACCATACATTTAATTTTTATGTGTACACGCGTTTTTCATTTTTTTTTTTTGTTTTTGAACGAAGTAGTGTTGTATACTTTGTCAATTTAATTGCACATGTGTGAATATTTTTTTTTTAAATAGTGTTGATTTGAGTTTTAAAGCTTAAAATAATATTTTTAACGCATATAAGGTTTTAAATTAGAATTTACATGTAAATTTTTTACAAATATAAAATTTTCGAAACTTGCTCCCCAGGAATGATGAATAACGTAGGAAAAAAAGAAAAATTTAAAAGGAGATATACTGTATCATGTAAAAATGTATTGTTTAAAATGATGTATATAGGAAAAATAATTATATACTAAAACATAACTAAATGTTATATTATTTTATATGCAAATGTATTTTTTAAAAAATTACGTAGTGAATAAACTTTAATTTTTTTTATATACAATTGCATCTACTTATATAATTGCCTTATTCTGTCTGTGTGAAGTTCACTGTGTGAAGTTCACGGATAGATTTTGGTCAGAATGGATAAAATAAAAAAAGTGTCAAGGGATGGGAATCGAACCCACGACCTTCCGCTTACCGGGCAGATGCCATGACCACTAGGCTACCCTGGACATATTTTTCCGTTCATAAAGTATTAACTATGATGCTAATATATATAATAATTGTATAAACGAATGCAAGACAAAATCACCGCGAATGTTTCTTTTTTTTTTAAGGCAATTTCTTTTTAAGGCAATTATCGTTTTGCACAATTACTTAATCTTTTAAAATAAATAACAATACTTAAATGAAAAATATGTTTCTTTAAATAAAATAAAATAAACTTTTAAATCGGTAACCTTTTTATGAGAACCCTTAAATATATATAAGTATCTTATAATTGTAACGAATAGTATTTTAATTAAAACATTTTAAAAACACACAGTTTGGAACGGGACGTTTCACAAGAGTGACATCCATGGCGCCAATTTATAATTGTAACGAATAGTATTTGAATTAAAACGTTTTTAAAATATATACGCACTCGGGTAAAACCCGGGCGTTGCCCGGGCCATTCGTCTAGTATAAAATAATATAACATTTAGTTTTGTTTTAGTATATAATTATTTTTCCTATATACATCATTTTATACAAACATTTTTACATGATATTTGTCACTAACAATTTACCCTAACAACATTCGCGTTATACAAGTTTTATTTCGTACAACGCGAATTCCTATAACGCGATTTCATACAACACGGAACACATTAATCGCGTTGTAGGAGAGTTTACTGTAAATAATTTCCATATCGTCTCTATATCTACCGTAAATTCCATTTATTTATATTTTTCGCGTATTTTGTTTTCAGAGATTTTTTTAATATTTAAATTAATAAAAACGCATCTTCTCATCGTGCAACTGAAAGTTGCTGATGGTTTGCGTCATCTATAGGAATAAATATCAATTATTTGTTGATTTTTAAATATTCCAGAATTGGACAAATACTTATTCTCGATTAATCAAGAATTCCGGAATGATTAAAAATCAACAGAATAGTTAATATTTATTCCGACAGATGGCGCAAGCCATCAGCAACTTTCAGTTGCACGATTAATTGAACTTTTTTTTAATTTGTACTATTTTTTCACCTTAAGTTAGAGGGTTACTCAAAAACATCTTGTAAATATGAATATACTTGGTCGAATTTATTCTTCCCTTAATTGTTTTATGTTTTAGGATAGGCTTTTTATTTTACAATACACCCATACCTCGCTTTGCGTCGGGGTTACGTTCCAAAAAAACACGACTCAAATTGAAACGACGCAAAGTGAAAATATATTTTCTATAGAAAACCATTTAATGATCGAAGATAGGTTCCAGGCTTACGAAAATACTACCTTTTAAAAATAAAATTGAACAAAGTAAAATTTTTTCAAACAAAAATAATATACAAAAAACGTATTCAATTAAACAAAATAAACTACATATTCATTTAATTTATGAAATTTTAATTAAAATTAATCACTGTCTGATGAGTCCATAGTGGCTGTTGTCGTAGGAACAGCTATTTTTTCAATGTAAGATAAATTTCCTTGTAGAAATTGATATTCGTAGCTAACGCCTAGGACACTTTTAAACTCCTTCCGCTGTCAGGATCGTTTTTTTTAAATCTCCATAGCTTCGTCAATCAAACACATCGCTTTAAAAATTTGTTTGGAGGTTAAATTTTGTTCTTTGGAGATTTCTATTAAACGGTCACTGTCGTCTTCTTCATTAGGAAAATGCAATTCCAGTTGCAATAGTTCTTTATTGGATAATTCTTGGTTGTGCGAGGTTAGCAATTCATTTATGTCGGTCTCCTCCATACCTTCAAAATAAGACTCTCTAGCTAAATTGGAAATTTCATGACGAACAGCTGGTGTACCATCAACTTCCGCAGCGCTTCGGTGAACATATTCAGGCCATATTTTGCGCCACACACCATTCATGCAAGAAGGGTTAACCTCTTCCCACGAATCAGAAATGATTTTTATGGCTTTCATAATGCTGAACTTTTTCCAAAACTCTAACATGGTAGACTTATCTTGTCCATCAGTTTCACTTAAAAGAAGTTTAAATGTTCGTCGAAGGTAATAACTTTTGAAAGTCGATATTACTCCCTGATCCATCGGCTGAATAATTGGTGTCGTATTAGGTGAAAAAAAAAAAATTCACGTTTTCTGACAACTCATCAACATAAACTGGGTGGCTAGGAGCATTGTCTACTTAAACCAGAGCCTTGAAGTTTAAGTTTTTCTTGATGCAATAAGCTTTAATTTCTGGAATAGCACAAGTTGTAACAAGTTGTTTCGAATCATAGCCCTCCTCATGAATTAATGTTTTTAACTCTGTCGGGTAGCGTTCTACAGCAGTTATATCAGCGCTAGCTGCTTCACCTTCATGAGCAATGCTATGCAGATTTGCTCAAACCTTAAATCTCTCAAACCAGCCCTGACTAGCTTCAAATGTTTCATTCTCACTACCATTGGCATTATCGTCGGATACTACTTTACTTTTTATGTCATCAAATAAGTCTATTGCTTTCTTCTGAATTACCATTTTACTTGAATACCATTAACTTGATTTTCAATCCAAATAGAAAGCAAGGACTCCATTTTGATCATCAAAGCACTCCTTGTACGCGTCATCATTTTAGCATCTAGTGATGTTGCAAATTTTGCAGCCTCTCTTATTTTATCCCCATCTCGATCTCTAATAGTTCTGACAGTTGTTGCAGCCAAACCAACAGCCTTTGCTATCTCAACCGCCTTTTCTCCCTTATCAAATCGTCGCAGAATATCTCATTTTGTCTCCAAGCTGATAGTTTTTTCAGTATTTTTGGCAATTCTACCAGCAGCGCCCTTTTCCTTCATATTTGGGTAAAAAAATACAAATTTATGTAAAAAAGAATATAACTCTGCCAATAAATAAATTGGGAAAATATTTACATCTTATATAAATATTTGTATCTTTTTTGTAACCAAAAAAACCACGTAAAACTTTATATACAGTATTTGAATTTATTATTCTCTTTTTAAAAAAGCACAACACACTACATTACCTCACACTACGTAATTGAACTGAACTCTAATATAAGCAAAACAAAGTGAAAATAAATTTGTATTAAATTTGCGTTGATTTTTAGTTAGAAAGGGAATCCCCAAATTTTGATGGCATGGCGCAATCAAAAACAAAGGTGTTGTCATATTTTAGGAAAAAAAAATAGAAAAAAAAAATAATAATAAGACTCAAATCCAAAACAACGCATCTTCGAAACTCTAACGACGCACAGTGAAAATCAGTAAAATTTAAGCAGCGACGCAACTTCGAAAAAACGCAAAACGAAACGACGCAAAGCGAGGTATTGGTGTATATTAAAAGTAAGGTAATTTCTCCCGTAAAAATAATATAAAACTATGCACCATTTGTATTAAACGCCTCTTTATCAAATAGTAAAGTCGAGCGAGTTTCAAATCCACAATACCTACTCTAAAAATTTCACAACGATCAACTAGAGACATTGGTTAAATATTGATGACTCTCGACAGTTCGGAGTGAGGTTTGATTACACGTTAAAAGATACCTATATTTATAAATTCAATTTATATTTTACAAATGTTCAGGTATCTATCATGAATATTTTAATTATAAAAAAGCTAAATATAGTGAATGGTTTCATGCTTGTTATGATGGCATGTGTTTTACTATATTAAATAATCAAAATGGGTATTTGTACATATATATGAAAAAACAATAGAAAAAAATAAAAGATAGTGGGTCAGGTGTTGATATTAAAAATAAAGATGGCATCTCCTGACCACGAGCACATGTGCTTTTTAGATGGCAGAGCGCCATCTAGTGGAGCAAAAATAAACTAAACGTTTATTTAGCTTGCTCCGTGATATTTGGCCAACCCAATTTCTTGATAAATCAAGAAAAGCCATCCACGAACGCGTTTCGCGCTGTTGGCGCTCGTCAGCGTGGAGTAGGCTGTAACCACTGCGACCAAAAATATTTTTTGGTCCCAATGGCTTCCCGAGAAATCAAGAAATGGGTATTTAAGGCCAAATTTGCGTAAAGACGCTTAACACATGAAAAAACAATGGAAAAAAATAAAATATAAGTGGGTCAGGTGTTGATATTAAAAAATAAAGAAGGCATCTCCTGACCACGAGCACATGTGCTTTTTAGATGGCAGAGCGCCATCATTTGTATATATATACTAGACGTATGACCCGGCTTCCCCCGAGAATTCCCCCGATTGCAATTTCCTTCATACTGAAAGTACATCAATAATAAATATTATAAGTGCCATAGAATAGCAATACAGAAGTAACACATAAACTACAGGAAAAAAGTGTGTGTGATGGCAAAAATTGTATTATATTAGTGTTAAGGTATTTGATTTAATTAATATAGTTGAGATATAATAATTAATATTTATATTATATATAATATAAATGAGTTTTAAAAATTGTAAAAAAAAATGCATCTGCCGGGAATCGAACCTGGGCCGCCCGCGTGGCAGGCGAGCATTCTACCACTGAACCACCGATGCTTATGAAAATTGGCCATATTTGGGTATTCATTCAATTCCGGATTACTCCGCGTAAAAAAAAAGTTCTTCAAATGAAAAAAAGAAATAGCCAAAAATACTAATCAAAATGTAGCCGAAAATTTTCCTCAGGTTTATAAAAAGCGACATGCAAAATTTGGTACCAATTGGTTCAGTAGTTTTTGAGTTTATCGAGAAACAGACAGACAGACATTGACTTTTATATATATAGAGATTATTTTCCCTAGTACATGTAATACAGGTCATGATAATAATAAGGGGTAGTAGTTAGCGACTGCTTTTACTGTAAGTGCATTACATGTCTACATAAGTGAAAAGCAGCTCGGACTTTGGAACTTACAAATGTAATAAATTTAAACTATTTTGACGCATATGTTTCTTTTTAGAATAAAAATACTATCTACTACTTTTACTGCAATGATACGATGATGGAAAGTCCTGACTCATCATTGGTGAGCCCCTCCCAGCGGTTTCGCTAGTTTAATCTACCATACTGCTGTAATATTGCATTGTGCTCTTTTAATTTTATACCGATAGTCAAGCTAATCTCTTAGAAAAGGTATTTTAAATGAACTATGAATATTAGTTTTAAAGACAGTAAAAATAAATATGCCAGAATTCCCCCGATGGCTATTTCTTTTTTTTTTTTTCATTTGAAAAACTTTTTTTTCACGCGGAATAATCCGGAATGGAAGGAATACACAAATATGGCCATTTTTTATTAGAATCGGTGGTTCAGTGGTAGAATGCTCGCCTGTCACGCGGGCGGCCCGGGTTCGATTCCCAGCCAAAGCATTTTTTTTTTTACAATTTTTAAAAATATATATTATAATATTAACTATATTAATTAAATCAAATACCTAAACACTAATATAATACAATTTTTGCCATCACACACACTTTTTTTCTGTAGTTTATGTGTTACTTCTGTATTGCTATTCTATGGCACTTCTAATATTTATTATTGATGTACTTTCAGTATGAAGGAAATTGCAATCGGGGGAATTCTCGGGCGAAGCCGGGTCATACGTCTAGTATATAATATAAATGAGTTTTAAGAATTGAAAAAAAAAAATGCATCGGCCGGGAATCGAACCCGGGCCGCCCGCGTGGCAGGCGAGCATTCTACCACTGAACCACCGATGCGTATAAAAAATGGCCATATTTGGGTATTCATTCTATTCCGGATTACTCCGCGTAAAAAAAAAGTTATTCGAATGAAAAAAAGAAATAGCCAAAAATACTAATCAAAATGTAGCCGAAAATTTTCCTCAGGTTTATAAAAAGCGACATGCAAAATTTGGTACCAATTGGTTCAGTAGTTTTTGAGTTTATCGCGAAACAGACAGACAGACATTGACTTATATATATATAGAGATATATATAAAGATATCTTACAAATATTATGTTTTCTATATACGGAAATGGGTAGATGAATTTAAAATAAAAGTGTATATCGAACCGATTCCAATAATCAAGAAGAGGCATTTCCTCTTCGTGCGACTGATATTTCTGATGGCTTGCACCATTTGTGAGAATAATTTCTGAAAAATTGTTTTGATTTTAAAAATCGCCGATTAGTTTATATTTATTCCGACAGATAACGCATGTATTCAGGAACTTATAGGTGCACGATCAGGAGGGAAACTTTATTCTTAATATATGAACCTGATCTCAGTACATTTTTAATATGTACTATTTTTCTCTATCTCAATAGGTTTATCTATTACCATTAAAACGGTAATTCGATCTTTTTTCTTCAACAGGCCACTGATATTGAGCTTTAATATCGGACTATTGAAGAGCAAACGCCCGAAAGTTCGCCGTTATATTATAATAGATACATATTTGCGTGAAATAATTAAAATCGTCAAAACAAACGTTTCAACATTGTTTTTTTTTTTTTGAAGGAATAACAGAAGCTTTCCGCAGACATGAGGTCAATTATAGTGACATTAAGAAATGAATGTTTGGATATCAGGATTCTAATATTAATACATGAGGAGAATTGCACACGTAGATAACAAATCAAACAATATCAGTTATGAACCTAAGTATACAGTGTTGCCCTACAAAACAATATATTATATCATAAAAAATGAATGGTACAATTGAATTAAATAGGGAGGCTCCAATATCTACAGTCCGTATACATAGTATAAAAAATCGACATTATGATATTGAATGTCTACTACATATATAGTATAGAGTCTAATACAGTCTAAAACTAGCATATAGAAGAAATGCTATATATAGCATAGAGGATACCATGGGATACCTTCCAACAACCAGGACTATCCGGGCCTTTTATGTAGGTGGCTCCTCATTGAATATCAAACAGGAATATAGGCACTCGAATAATGAGTTGTTCATGTAAAGCTCATAAAGTACAAATATTTATAAACTGAATTCCTTATACGTAAAATTCAATAAATATAGTTTCAAAATTTAGGACCATTTGTGTGAACATTGAAACTATTTAACGTGAAGTGTTTTAATAAACATTCTGTTTTTCCAACTGCCAAATCGTTTTATTAAATAAAAATTCGAGCTGAAAACTAGTTTCAAGCTTCATGTACAGATGATGTGCGCTAGTTTATTATGCCAAATATTATATATGATGATAAAAATGTCAGTCAATGCCGGATTTGTCGTCCATATTCTTCAATTCTTTCTCTGAAAGGGAAAATTTTAAGAGAAAAATACTACTACTTTGATAAAGAGTAAACGCTTATTTGATAACTCATTTTGTAAAGGTTAGAAAAATATATCTCACTCCAATTTCACATTATGGTTTTTTATATTAAAATACAAACATTAGGCCTTCAGTGAAAGTTTCTTTTTTACAAATAATTCATTTATAAATATATCTAGTTTTCGGGCAAGAAAGCCATTCTACAGGGGAAAATATCATTCCCGAAAGCTAGAGATATTCATATATAAATATTTGTAAAAACTAAACTTTTCCCTTGAGACCTAATGTTTGTATTTTAATAGTGATTCAAGGGATTATGTATCGAATTTTTTAAATTGTTCTAAATTAAGGCAACACACAGAAGGGATAAAAGTAAAATGTGTGTGCTAAATATTTATGAGGTGTGTATTTCATTTTAAACGATTTTTTAATTATTATGTTAGAAAGAGTAATTAAGTGTAATTAGGAATTTTAACATGTTGCAAGCTGATAAGGTGGCGTTAATTAGTGAACAAATAGCAAATGAAATTCAAATTAAGTATTAAAGTTAATTAGAGAGAATGACATTTAAAAAAAAAAAAAATTAAAAACCTAAAGTTTCATTAATATGATCTCTTCAAAAATTATCGTTTAACAAAGTAAATCTAAATATGATATTGCCACGGATTTATGGGATAGCGATTAAATTTAATTTTCTGACATTTACAAAATTTGATCATTTATTGTTAACATGTTTGTTGTACATATTTTCATTAGATAATTTTATAATATTTTTCCGGTTAATGCGAATATTCATTGTAAATTATATTCAGCGATAAATGTTGACAGATTGTTTTTTTTCCATATTTTTATTGTCTATAGTTGACATCATTGTCATGAATGACTCCATATTGCTTTTTAAATGTTACGTCGTACTCAGACGCTATTCGTGTACTTTGTCTAATCAGGATGCCACAAAGATACACATGTGAGTTCGAAGAGATGCAGCTAAAATTATCTCTTTATTATGGCTCTAAAAAAAAACAAGTACAATCAGTGGGGCTTGCCTTCGAGCTCCCCGTCAGAAGTATCCTTGGCGCCGGGGATGTCACTCTTGTGAAATTCCCGCTCCACAATATTCGAGTCTAGCCTGGACTTACACCGTCTTGTAGGTCGCTCCGATATCAGGCTCTCCTGGTACCGACTTGAAGGATAATCCACACGCTCGGAGGCAAGTCGTCACGTCTTCTTCTCGCCGCAGATGTAACCAGATTCCCGGTCAGTCCATACGGCCACACGCCTGGAGCCCACTTCCCGTAGCCAACTTGCCGCCTCTTCTGTCACCGCAGATCTGTCTAAAACTGTCCTGCTCCCCCCACATTGGAATGCCGTCGCCTGTCCTCCCCACACACATGTGGACCATCCTCCCGTAGCTGGGATCCATCCATCTTTCTACAACTTCACTCTGGTATCTTGGCCTTGTCATCCATGTAACAGTATGTTGGAGCGAGAAAGGACCATCCTTTGGTGGAGTCATCGAAAAGAAGTCTTTTGGACAAACAGTTTCAAGAAGGAATATAACAAATAAATTTTAATTACTTACTTATTTGCTTTTGTTTGGCAATGGATTACTCTTTGTTGTTATACATCAAGGAAAGACTATTTTTTACATCCAATTTAAACATCAACCTGGGATGAAAGAAATTATGCCATTTAATAGTTAATTTTATTTTTATATAAATAAATACATATATATGAGCTGAATATAAAGGAATATATAAACATATTCACCGATACAATATTATAGCTGTATAGTAGATTGAACTGGAGGAATCCACGGAAAGCTCACCAATGATGAACCAGAAAATCTCAATATATATAAATCGCAGTGAGAGGTCATTAGAAACTATATTTTTTTTTATAAAATAAAGGTGTTTGGACTGAATAGTTTCCGTTCTTGAATGGTGTGCTTTATATATGTTTAGTAGATAAAAACCTGGCTTCTGCGGAGTTTGGCGTTTATTGAATGTTAGAAGAAATCAAGTATCTCAGAACAGTGGTCGCAGCATCAAATGACCGCTTATAGACGGTCTAAATATTAAAGAAAAATTAGATTTCTCTAATGGACAGGATAAACAGATAGATACTCTAAAATAAAAAGAATAAAATAATGTTTTTAAGGTAATTTAACAAGGCATTGTTCATAAATGTATTGTGTCTCTTTGAGGTATCTCATTATATTTAATATATATATGTGAATATTTCCTCCTAGAAATCATCTTATTACCTAAATTTTTAGCTTCATTATTTCTAGTTGTCCCTTAGAAATTGATCAACTCTTTTATTACATGAAAATATTTTGGGTTTCTCTTTTCACTTCATCTGCTTTATACAAATGCTTACATATAACTGGTACATACTTGTATTTTTCATAATCCAAGATTAGGTTTATCTCTAGACTATTTATATTTCTGTGAAAAATAGACACTTCGGCCAGTTAGAGTTCGTCGAAACGTTGAAAAAATAAAAAAACTCTAACTGGCCGAAGTATCTATTTTTCACAGAAATATGAATGCCGGCCAGGCAACCTCTTTCTTCAGAATATTTATAGCCTATGGACGTGCTTTTAGAATTCATTTTATTCCATCGACGTAAAGGGTAGCCCAATGTATAGACACTAAACTGACTATTCAGTAGTAGCAAGAGCTTAAGTTGTGAAAGATATGTCAAGATATAGTTGAATGTGTGGTAATGAGATAACTTGTATTTTTTAATAACCAGGTTTTTTTTCTTCGTTTCTCTAGAATATTTATAGCCCTCTAGACGTGCTTTCACAATTCAGATTATTCTATCGACATCAAGGGTAACCCAATATGTATAGACACTAGACGCGCTAGTAATCAGTAGTAGCATACTACTCTGATCAAAAAGTTCCGACACTTTGCTCATAAGTTAAAAAAAAAAACTTCATTATTCTACCAAATTCAAATTGTCCCCTTCAAAGTAGTCCCCGTTGGCCGCGATGCAATTCAGCCACCTTGTTTTCCAGTCGGCAAAACACCTCTGGTAGTCTGTTTTCGGGATCACCTTCATGGCCTTCTTAGATTCCACTTTGATCTCTTCTATGCTCTGAAATATTCGACCCTTTAACTGTTTTTGAGCTTTCCAAAGAGGAAGAGTCGCAGGGGGCCAAATCGTGAGTATAGGGGGGTTGGGGGAACACAGAGGTTGTGTGGACCTGCAGGAACTTAGAGATTTTGAGGGCTGTGTGCGCCGGCCCGTTATCGTGGTGCAGGATCCACGACTTGCTCCTCCGTAGCTCCTGCCGTTTCTGCCTGATCGCTTCCTTCAATCGCCTCAAAACTCCCAGGTAGGAGTCAGCAGTTATTGTAGAGCCTTGTTGTTGAAATTCATGATGAACGATGCCCTGGTAGTCGAAGAACACCGTCAACATGACCTTAACTTTGCTGGGAGCGTTCCTCGCCTTCTTTGGTCTCGGCTCATTTTGAAGCGCCACTCTGATGCCTGTTGGGTAGTTTCCGAATCAAAGCCGTAAATCCATGTTTCGTCTCCAGTAATGACCCTCTTCAGCAATTTGGGGTCGTCGGTTGTCGCTTCGAGATTGACACTGGCCGTTTATTTCCGGGCGTTCTTTTAATCAAAAGTCAAAATCTTTGGGAACGAGAACGGCGTTGAGTCTTCTCACTCCCAAAAATGTCCTTCATTATCGATTGAGTCGACCCGAATGATATCCCTGCTTCTTCGGCGACCTCCCGGACAGTTATTCGTCGGTCTTCACGCACCAGTTCCAACACCTTGTCCACTTTTTCAGGCGTGGTTGATGTGGACGGCCTCACTGAACGCTCGTTGTCGGCGGTCTCTTCCCGACCCTCCTTGAAAAGCTTGTACCACTCAAAAACTCGTCTTCGGCTCATGACGGCATACCCGTAGGCTGTTTGCAACATCCAAAAAATTTCGGCACCCTTGAATCCGTTTTTCACACAGAACTTGATGCAAATTCGTTGATCCTCTATTTCCGTGACTAACGAAATCGAAGCACAGGCAAAATGGCTTCATTTCGAACAGCCGCTGCTCGCGCTGTTGTGGCGCGGGATTTTTGAAAATTGGCAGGTCTCCAAGCCAAGGGCGACGCTTGCGTTTGCCACAAACCGGGAGAAAATATATTGAGTTTTCAGGATTATATGAGCAAAGTGTCGAAACTTTTTGATCAGAGTATTAAGTTTCGGTTATGAAAGATACGAGGTGTGTTCAAAAGGTATCGCGACTTTTGAATTTTCGCGGGTTACGTAAATCCGAATTTCTATCTTTTTGTGGCTTTATGTTGGTACTCATGTCTCTCACTTATGCCGACAAGCTCGGCCATTTTGAATGTTCACTTAATTGTTAACAGCTGCTTTGCTTGCAGGTGTTTTGGATCGTCTTCGATTTTCACCTATTAAAAAAAATGGATCAAAGAACCTGTATCAAATTTTGTGTGAAAAACGAAATTAAGTGCGCGGATGCATTCCGAATGTTGACTGTGGCATACGGAGAAGCTACCTTGGACCGAAGCAACGTTTATCGGTGGTACAAAATGTTCTCAGAAGGCCGAGAAGATGTGAACGACGAAGAGCGTGCCGGACGCCCGAGCACTTCAACAACAGACGAAAAAAATAATGAAGTGGAGAAAATGATATTGGCCAATCGTCGAATCACCGTTAGAGAAGTTGCTGAGGACCTAAACATATCGATTGGCTCGTGCCATTCGATTTTTATCAATGATTTGGGCATGAGACGGGTCGCCGCGAAATTCGTACCAAAATTGCTCAATTGCGACCAAAAACAGCATCGCATGAACATTGCTAATGAGATGTTGGACTCTGTCCGCGACGACCCAAATTTGCTCCAGAGGGTCATAACTGGTGACTAAGCGTGGGTTTATGGTTATGACGTGGAAACCAAAGCTCAATCATCTCAATGGAAGCTGCCGCACAAACCAAGACCGAAAAAAGAGCACCAAGTTCGGTCGAATGTGAAAGTTTTGCTGACAGTTTTATTTGATTGCAGGGGCGTGGTGCATCATGAGTTCTTGCCACAGGGTAGAACGGTCATAAAGGAAAATTACCTGCAAGTTATGCGCAATTTGCGCGAAGCAATCCGCCAGAAACGCCCGGATTTGTGGAAGAACAAAAATTGGCTTTTGCACCACGATAACGCCCCTGCTCACACATCGTTGCTTGTGCGCGACTTTTTGGCCAAAAACAACACACTAATGATGCCGCAGCCACCGTATTCCCCAGATCTGGCCCCCTGTGACTATTTCTTGTTCCCTAAACTGAAGAGGCCCATGAAAGGACGACGTTACGCTACGCTTGACGAGATAAAGACGGCATCGAAGGAGGAGCTAAAAAAGATTTTGAAAAATGATTTTTTGAAGTGCTTCGAAGATTGGAAAAACCGTTGGCACAAGTGTATAAAATCTCATGGAGATTACTTTGAAGAGGACAAAATAGGGATTCATGAATATATAGATATCAAGATATAGTTGATTGCTATTAAGAATAAGTTAGGTTTGACTATTAATAATGTAGTATAAGAATAAAGTTTTATTTTAAAAACTAATATTTCAAAAAATATTCAGAATCACTGAATATTTTCCTATTCTAAAGTATCTTCTCGCATTCAATTATTAGTTTAATATGTTAAACGAATAATTGAATGCGAGAAGATACTTTAGAATAGGAAAATATTCAGTGATTCTGTGTATCGCTACGACGCTGTTGTGTCAAGTATTGTCAAATAAGCACCCTGGATTAGTTATGATATTTGTTAGAATTCTCTTTATTTACTGTCCTACATTATTTAGAAGAAGTAAGTAACATTCGGGGAGGATCATTACACCACCGCCGTCCATAAACTGGAGCACTACTTCCTTCCGGCCAGATGGGCTTTTTTTCCTGATTGGTCTGTCCGCCCCCCGGTCCACATGTGGTGGACGGTTTTAGCTTCCTTTGGAAGTCGTCGCAACACTATTACATTTGGAAAAAAGTTTTTTTTTTTTTTAATTGTCTGTGAGGGAATAGTTCACTCTTTTCGAATGATTCAGATTATTTTCTCTTTAATACGAAGTGAATTTTCTATTGTCATGATTCGAAAAATAAAAAAAAATCAAATTCACTTAAATATTTTAAAAATATATGCATGAAATAGGTCTCTTATTTAATATTTATAAAATTTATTATTGTGTCTTTAAGACTATTTTCGTGCAGAGTTAGATACTTCCAAGACAATAGCATTTAAAAACTTGATTCAGAGGCAAATTCTCTGTCGACAAGCTACCTTTATCACCCAATTTAGAGCAGTGCCAGTATAAAATGGTTACCATACCACAAGCCCTCACGAGAATATTTCTAGGCACATGATTTGATCCTATCCTGCATCATGTGTAATGAATATTATCAACCAGATGTAATTTTTGGAATACTTTTCACGAAAATTTTTAATTTACGTTTGAATGCCAACTGTTTTGAAATGGTCATTATTTGTATACGGTGTGTGCGTGTGTTAAACCTATTCAGAGCGGTCGTTTGAGAGAGAAGAAACATGAATGATGAAAATCAACAGGTTTAGACTTAAGTTCAGTATCAAGTACTCTCGTTGCATATATTAAATAGTTTATATTTCCCGTTGAAGAGGAAACCTGGTTTTATATATTACATAATAAAAATATTTTAATATCGCTAAGTCTGTAATTCTTTCTCTTTGTTTGTATGAGAGATATAAGAAGAATAACTCTTATAGAACATTCGTTTATTTAAAAATACAATGTCGAAGAAGAAACGCTAGAACTAACGTTGCTTCATGTCTATGCGCAGATTCATATGGACTCAGCTGTAATTGAATACCTAGCAGAATGTTTTAAAGTCGTGTCACATCCTCTTTATTCATTTGAAATATCTCCATACAATTTCTATTTTTGCTCCATTTGACAGGTAATTTAAAAAAATAGAAATTCATATCATAATTTGAAGTGTCATGCGAGGAAAATTGAGGTTGGCAAAGCCGGTGAATAATATAAGTGTTTTAGAGCTGATACACTGTAAGAAATGTCAAGATTTATCCCAGAATTATTTATTTCATAAAAGTATCCAAACTTTCTGTGAAATAAATTTTTATATTTCTCAAATCTCTCTCCTCATATATACATTTTCCTGTTAACATTTTAAAATATTATTCAACGAGATAATAAATTTAAAATTGAATAAATTATATTATTATCTGTTATTCGATTGTCTTAAATAAAAAAAAGATTAGATATTTGATTATTTGATATTATGCCAAAGATATTTAGGCTAGAGGTTTCATGCCCACAAGTCCTATGATGACAGATCTGCCAACCCCAAAATCGATGATCTAAACAAACGCCCTTTTGACAAAACCAATAAATTCCTTTTTGTCATTTCGATTGACAGTTCCATCGAGAAATTGAATTGGTTTAACAGCCCTGTCAAATGTGGTTATGTTTCAAATGGACTTCCTTTATATGACGACAAAGAAATTTTTAAAAAATGATTGAATTATATCAATTATATTAAATGGTACGCATTTTATGGCCAGATAAAAATAAACAAGCCCACTCTAACAAGCTATTTTAAAGGTATTATTTTATAGTTACATAGCGAGTAACTATGTATGTAAGACATACGGTGTAAATGGAACATCAAAACTAGATTTCATATTCATCTATCTCACAGCCCTAATTTTTAATTGTTTTAATTGGTGAAAATCAAAGTATGACTATTTGATTTTATATGGGAAGTATAATGGAAGCTATGAAGCGCAAAATGCACATGATATTATGACAAAGATTCAATTTCGATATATCAAAAAAATTACACAAAACTATAACGACACCTTTATTTCATTAAAATCTAAGTGAGAATATTCAAATCGCATAATCCTTCTCTGGTAATTATCTAAATAAACTCAAGTCAATTATGATCAGCTAGCTTAGATTAGTTCCTCAAGAAAATACTGTAACTTAATAGCTAGAGCCCAGATTTTAAATTTTAAAATAATGAAAAGTTCCACATGGATGTTGTTGAATCTGATAACTGAAATATTCTATATTTGTATGCCGGCATTTCATTGTTACGTCAGTTAATATAAACATTCACTTTTTTGATAATTTGTCAAAGCTGGTGATTTTTTTTCAGGCATCACATTATTTTGTATTCTTTGCCATCTTTGTATTGATGATAATGGATTGATTCTAAAATATATGTGTAAAATCATTTAAAACTAATTTCCTCGCATTTAGATGAAAAATAAATCGACCAAATTATCATATTTGATTTTCTGAAAACAATTAATTGATTTTTTAAATAATAGGAATTTAATTTTAAAATATTTTCAATATTAATTAAATTCTCTAGATTTCTTTCGTAAATTGAAAAGAAAACACGAGAAATTATTTAAAAAGTTTTATTAAAAAATATATAAATATTCCGTAAAATATATATTTGACTATTTATATATATTGCAGATATTTTCGCCAACGCTTGAGAAAAGGTTGTTCAGGGATAAAAAGGCTGTTGAGAGAGTGTTACGATTAATTTATTTAGGTGTTTCAAAAAAAAAAAAAAAAAGGAAAAGGATAGTGGTCGTTCACCTGCTGACAAGCAGACTGCCGATAACGGACTGTTCATATGGCAAGTTTTTTTGTTTTTTTTTTACTTATTCCTAGTACACGTGGTACAGGTCATGATAATCATGGTGAGTAGAAGTAGGCGACTGCTTTTACTGTAAGTGCACCAAATGTCTACACATGTGAAAAGCAGTTCGATTTTGCACTTTAAAATGTGCCAGAGCCCCGTTTGGGCACTTGTACTCGCTTGTGGGGTTGGAACATTTTTTAACAGAAAAAAGGGCCCAATGCGAGAATCGAACCCGGGTCGTAGCAGTCGAAAATCAACGGTTTAGATCATCCTTCCAGCGACCCCCTTCAAATGGTAAGTATTATATATATACTCATACTTGTTGTTGTCGTGTCAAATGAAAAGCCTCAGATATCCCATGCATCTCTTTCACAGCAGTCGCAATGTCCTCTATCATACTTATATTTGTTAGCCCATTTTTTCTTTTATTTTTCCTTTATGAGATTGACAAATTTTATGAGAATTTTTTTCATCAAAAAGCATAAATATTAATTATTTGTGCTTGATAAATCTTTACCTAGGGGGGAATAGAGTATGAACAATCAATTTAATCGATATGAAGAACTTGAAAACATGATCAATATTTCCTTGTATATCATATATAATGGTTATCGGTCTATTTTTCTGATATTTAGAATAATAATTGAAAAATATATACCTTTTCTTTTTTCTATTTTGGAGTATTGCTTTATTAACGGTGGATTGAATTATAACTAAGAGAGAGAAATGGAAAAGTTCTAATTCAACTTTCAATCGGTCCAATTTTTTTGGGAGCTCCGGGATTGAACAATATATCTAAGAGAGTCTTCATATCTTCTATTGTCTTTCTCATAGTCTTATTTCTTGGCCAAAGAGGATTGGTAAAGTAGTCATGTAAGCTAGCATGTCCCAAACTACCGCTCAGGACTTCATCTGTAGAGGGCCGCCTGAGTACCATCCTTTTCAAATTGGTCTAACCCTTATGGTTTTATTATTTATTTTAATCAATATAATAATGTGAAAAAATAGTACAAATGTAACATTGTACTGGGATCTCCTTATCGTGCAACTGAAAGTTACTGATGGCTGGCGCCATCTATCGGAATAAATATCAACTATTCTCGTTGATTTTTAATTATTCCAGTATTGGCCAAATACCCATTCTTGATTAATCAAGAAAAGCTAACCACGGACGCGTTTCGGGCTGTTGGCCCTCATCAGCGTATTTATTCCGATAGATGGCGCCAGCCATCAGCAACTTTCAGTTGCACGATAAGGAGATGCCTTTTTCTCAATATAATAATAATAAAACATTTATATACCCTGAAATAATGAATATATACAAAGAACTAGGAAAAATGACATTAATATGTTTGCCAGTTTAGATCAGTGCGATTCCTCGCTAGGCTTTCTCTTTTAAATTTTCTTATACTTGATACTTTCTCTATTTAAATTTTATATAATCGATTAAAAGGTTAATTTTTAAATCAAAATAAAGCCATATTTAGATAGACTGGACTTTTTCAAGCAAAATGTGACATCAGTTGTGGAACTATCTGAAACCAGATCTTATGTAGTTTTGAGGATCTTGTGGAGGACCAATTTTCTAGAAATATTTTTTCCTACTTCATGGGAATATTGTAATGTTGGGTTTCGCTAAAAGAGAGGAATTTAAAATGACTCAATATATCTATTTAAAACCATATAGTGTTATCCTGAACACTTTGGTTATCATATTTAAATCAAATTTTAAAGAGTAAATATTTTAGGTTTATTTGATTGGCATTTTGTCTTATATTGTATATCCATTTTCACACTAGATTGACATTAAAATAGACTCTATGAGAAATCACAAAAATTAATTGAAAAATTATAAAAATAAAAATGTTATCTTCTTTCTTCAAGTGAGAAGATAAGAGAAAAATAACTTCTCTCTCTCCCTTTGGCTTAATTTTATTTATTGTAAATCTATTATATCATGGTTCTGTCTTTGCTCTTTTCTACAAACCTATCTCTTCGCTAATTCCTTTTTCTACCCAGCCCATGACGCGTAACGGCCGAAGCTTTGCTGTTTTTTTTATCTTATTATATCCCTCTACTTATTATATATACATAAAACAAACCTCTTCAGCTTGAAACAACTAACAAATATATCGTAATTCAAACAATGTGATATGTAAGTAATAAAGTATGACGTCTTTTCTAGTCGTCTCAAAGTTATCCTCAATTTTTCACTGGTCCTGGTGCCACGTGAGACGTACTAGGAGAGCGTCTTTTGATCCCAAACTTTGTCCTTACTGTCCCGTGCGGACTTCCCACTCTGTACGCCTTGCCACTCAACCCCGACTGATTCCAACTCACTTGTTGTATTACCCGGGTTTACGAAAAATATATAATTCTTTTAAAATGTTCTTATTATTATATATATATAATATGAAGAAAGGAGATTGGATTTTCTGCTTGAATTTTAGATCATGTTGAGGATTATGGTAATGCAGTTATTTGCTGGTTCTTTTTAGTACTATATGGTATTGGTGATGCAGTCGTGGCTAGAATCTTGAAAGTAAAATAATAAAAATAGTTCAGATCATTATTGCTTTAATTTAGCTTATGAAATTGAGAAAGGTATCGCCTGATTTAAAGCTTAATAATAAATAAACAAAATATTATTTACATAATTGCAAACATGTTTGAGCCGACCAACGGGGAAGAACAACGAGTTTTTATATGGGAAGCGTGACCTCTGGCGGTCGATTTAGCAGTATTTTTATCTATGAAATATATTTTTAAATAAAACAATACCTTTATATAACATATATATATATATATTATATTTTAATATAAAAAAGATAAGATTTCTGTTGTTTTGGATCATATTGATGATTATGCTATGGTGGTGCAGTTATTTGCTGGTTCTTTTTAGTATTATATGGTATTGGTGATGCAGTCGTGGCTAGAATCTTAAAAGTATAATAATAAAAATGGTTTTGATCAGATATTGATTTATTTGAGCTAAAGTAATATATAAGAACATAAATTGATTAAAGTACTGCCTGGCTTAAAGCGTAAGAATAAAAAAATGAAAAGATTATTTACATAATTACAAAGTTTTGGGTCGGCCAACGGGGAAGAACAACAATGAGATTTTATATGGGAAGCATGACCTCTGGCGGCCGATTTAACAGAATATTTTTATCTATGAAATATATTTTTAAATGAAACAATATCTTAATATAACATTTTAAATAATATATTTTAATTTAACATTTCAAATAATACTTTTATATAACATATATATATATATATATATATATATATATATATATATATATATATATATATGTTATGAATATAATATTTTGTTGAAAAGATAGAGAATTGAAGGTGCAGTCGTGAAAATAGGAAATATAGTCATATACAGCTGGTGTTGTGGCTTTGTCGCCGACCCGAGACCGCTAGTTTGCGGTGACGGTCAATAGATGGCGTCTAGTTTTGACGTCTATTTTGACGGGAGAGGCGACCTTTGTCTCTTTAGATCAATATCTTCCCAGCAAAATTTCCATTTATATTTTAGCCATAGATTTGGCTCAGCCACTTTGCCAGCTAAACACCTCTTTGGCAGATTTTCAAGATTCCATTAGATCCCGTGTGTATCTCATGGAATAAAGTCCTCCCTAGACTGACGAGGGCCATTAGCCCGAAACCATGGTCTCTAGGTGGGCGCTTTTCAGTTTGCCAAAGCTGGTGTTGTGGCTTTGTCACCGACCCGAGGCCGCTAGTTTGCGGTGACGGTCAATAGATGGCGTCTAGTTTTGACATCTATTTTAACGGGAGAGGCGAACTTTGTCTCTTCAGATCAATATCCTCCCGGAAAATATCCATCTATATATATATGCCTATGCTTCTATATATATATGGTAATTTAAGCCAACAACCACGTATTATATATAACTTATAACAATATTATCATGTTGTATAATAGAAACACATCTGTAAATGATTATACGCATGATTGACTTGTGTCATTACATCATCATATGTAATGTACTTTGTACAAACTGAGGATAAATAAATAAAACTCTGTAATAGATTAAGAGTTGAGCTGTAGAGATAGAAGTCAAAAACGTCTAAATCCGAGATAGATGGAAGTCACAAAACAACATCTAAAGATAGATTGGAAACTGTCAGGACGGCGCCAGTGTCCAATTTCACCAGACGATCCACACTCTTCGCATCTGTTGAAATGCAATACTCCCTTTCTCGGGAAAGATATATAGGGCCCCCGTCTTAACCTATAAATACAGTCACCTCACCATCTGCGTGAACCCTCGTCGGTTGTACCCCAGGTCCACCTCATTCACCGTGTAGACCAGTAAAACCTCTTCCATCTCCATCTTTCGCTCCTAGCTCAACTTTTATCTATTCACGGAACTTTCTCAGTGCAACTGTGTCTTCGTGTTTTGTGTATGGACATTCCCAAGCTTCCCACTCTGCCTCGACCACGACTGCCTGTACTTTGTGAGAACGTTTAAAGGTTTTCCAAAGTGCAGAGAGGTACTGGAAAACTCCCCATCCTGACTGTTCCTTTCGGTCAACACAGTATAGCGAGAGTTGACAGGGACTCACACCTTAGATTAAGTCGACTGGTTCACTCATCACATATTTAGTCGACAAGATTCTACAAGAGGTTACCAGTCCTCACCAAACATTTATTCGACAGGATTCTACAAGAGTCAACAGGACTACACCACATTTATAGCCGACAGGATGACCAAAACGAAGAATGACACAACGAAGAAGGTAAGAAGCCTGTTCAGATAGAAGCGAGTAAGAGCAAAGATGGAGGAACAAATCGGCCATTTCAACGAAACGACCAAGCAATCTCTCCCCAACAAGAGATATTTACGGAAGACGCCGCCCCAAGGGACATACGCAGACCCGCTAACAGATAGCCAACGTCAAGAGCAAGCTGACCACCCCCAATGACACAGTCGAAATTCCCGAAAGTTATGGAAACCGAGCAACGATGTGGCCCAAACCCTGTGACAAGTTCTCCACTTTCGGCCTGACATCAGACAATGCTCAAGGCAACAAACTGCATCGACTTTACAGAAGTTACAAGCTTCTACAAGCTCTACATGGAGCGCCTTCAACGTCAGCAGGACAAGCCAAGATCAAGTCTTCTGACTGAACTATCATCAACTCTAAGTTTTTAAAATGTTACATAGCTTTCTCCACAAACTCACAACGTGATTTCCCATAAATTAATGTTTATTTTTATTTTAATCACATAAAATCTAATATTACCTTTTTTATATCATTTTAAATTCAATTTTTCAAATAATACACTCTCATTTATCAATTTTTACTTTATTTTTAATAAAATTATAAATTTTGATTCATTACTTTTAAATTTACTTTCAAAATAGTTTTGCCAATCGCACATCTTCAATTTACTAATCTTACATGTCGTCCCTAAATTTACCAAAAATGCGATTATCTAAATCTACAACTTGAAAAAAAAACATTATTATTTAAAGAAAAAGCACTCATCATATCATAATTTCAAACTTATTTTTGTTTTTCTTAATATAATTATCATACCAAAACACCCATTTCTTAATCAAATACTTAAAATTTTTCAAAAATAATTGTCATATTCACTATTTTAAATAAATGTCCCAATTCAAAATATTTTTGTCACTATCACGACATTGCCCTTTTACAAGGATCATTTTCACGCTATCATAATCAACGATTAAAAAATATATTAAAAGTTTAAATATAAATCAACATAGTTGAAACGCAATTCCTAATTTAAAAATCGAAGGAGACAATATATATCTTCAAAATCACAACTAGAAAATAACTGTCCTACCCAAAAGAAGTTAAAAATAAAGATCCGTTCATTCCCCGCCAGTAGCTAAGTTAGGTCACCGCCCGCCAAACTTATTACAATCGTTAATATTCGAGGATAAATACACTCCCTCGTCCTTTCCTTTAACATGCATATTTAATCATCAACAAATCTCTCTCAACAAACGTTACAACACACTCACATCACTATCTCCAATTGGTAACAATTATTAGTGCGCGACTTGACAAAAAAATCCAAATCTCGAGCTACACAAGCTCCACTTAGCTCTATATTGTCGCCACAATAAAAGATTTTCGCATTAAGCGTGCCACATTCACTAACAGTCAAAATATCTCGATGTTTTTCATACAACCACCACACATGACTAGTAAATTTGTTATTCATGGTGAAACAGGTTAGATTTTGTACCAAACAACGACTTCACGTGACACATTTCATTCACAATTTTTCACTTCGTGTCACAGCGCCACACCAGAAAACTTTTTCACTTTTCAGGCCAAAGACGCCTTCATGCCTGTAACACATCACACCCCAAAGCGTGTTCACGTCGAAAGTCGTACTTTCACCACACATCTAAACCTGACATCACTGAATAACAGTTTTATTAAATCCGCAACAACGTCGAAACACAACTATGAACATTAAGAAAAATTATACCTTTCAAATAGGCAAGAAAATGTCCAACTTCAACAAAAGAAGAGAGAGAAAATCAGTTTTAAGTAAAAGACAGAAATATCAAACCATCCCACATGATTGACCATCCCAGAAATATAATTCACGGGAAAAAAAGAAGTGGACGCCCTTTATGACGTCACTCCCCCAAGTTACTACTATCTTTGGACATGTCCTCTCTCCCCTCACACAGCTATCATCTTGACCATTATCTTCATAATCGCTATTTTTTTTAACACATGTTTCACAGTAACCATTTAGGTTTTCTTACAATTCTCAGCAACGCCTTAGTCACAACACAACATACATTAAACATTTTACATGTTAATTGATATCAATTAAAACAACTTGGTTAAGTCTGATATAGACTTTATATATAACGGAAAAGAGATATAATTATCTACATATCGCCTTTTTGGATAAACGAGAATATTGTCCAATTTTCCACTACTTGACATTTATCAAATCATTATAATAATCTTTGATTATATTCTAATTTTTTTATGAAATATTGAATAATTATTTTTATTTTTGCCTTTCAATTATATAATCAATTTTTAGTCCAACATTATTTTTTAAAAAAATAATCAAATTTACTTTTATTTTTCATAATATTATTTTAGTATTGAAATTATTATATCTTTTATATATTACATGCTTGATTTTGTCCACTTACACTTTTTTTATCCGCAATCATATTTCTATATTTTTATTCACTATATTTTATTTTTGTTTAAATAGCTTTATTATATGACAATGTTTATCATCAACTATCGGGCATACAACAATCGTTTTCAACAATCATATTCTCTAACCACTTATCTATACTTTTCATCACAATCTTTTTCAGCCATTGCTTCATATCATCGTAAAAAAACGACAGTACTGCTTGACAATTTTTTCTTTTTGATTTCGCAATTTCAAAAAACTCTTTGACCATAGTTCGCCAGATTTAAAAATCCCAACTTCTGGCCTGAACACGCTTCAAGAGTTAATTTCAATCATCCGCATAGCACAATCACCAATGCATGCACAAAGCGTTCACTTTTTTCAACTTTCAACTTTTTTTTCAGCTCTAGCGGATCACAATCAACCTTTTATTTCGAGTCAAGTCAGATCACCTACTGTCGCTACAATTCTACTTATCGCATGGCTCTACCACCCCTTTAAATCATATAAATAAGCAACTTCTCTTCAACAACTTTTAACCCAATAACCTTACAATTGTGACAAAGCACTGTAACTCTTATATAGGATCGCAAGTGAAACATTGCCTAGGAAGACGCTTAAGTCTATATCTTCGCTTTGCACCTGGATCTGATTATTTCGTTGCATGTGTAATACTTACAATTGCATATTCTTCAACTACTAACCCTTTCTAACACTCGCCAATATTTTCTTAGAATGTGAATTTTTATGTCATCATTTTATTTTAATCATCATTTTTTTAAATCAAACAAAAATGTCATTTCATTTCACTTTATATATCCAAACAAATTATCTTGTTATAGCCCTTTTTAACCCTCACAGTTTAAATTAATTAAAATAAATTTTAATTACTTACCTGTCTTAAAGAGGCTTTACCCGCTTAAACCCGGATAAACCCTTTCACTCCCGGGGCCCATCTATGGTAATTTAAGCCAACAACACCCTATTGTAAATAACTTACAACAAGATTTTCATGTTGTATAATAGAAAAACATCTGTAAATGATTATACGCATGATTGACCTGTGTCATTACATCATCATATGTAATGTACTTTGTACAAACTGAGGATAAATAAATAAAACTCTGTAATATATTAAGAGTTGAGCTAAAGAAATAGAAGTCAAAAACGTCTAAATTCGAGATAGATGGAAGTCACAAAACAACACTCCGCCTTTGCCGGTCCCAAGTCCGGATGAAAAAGGAGGAGGGGGAGCAGTAACAAGCTCGCTAAAACACCTGGGCTCAGCTGGCCCGGCTGATATTACCCTGTAAGAGCTCCTAATCCAGGGATACCGGAGAACCAGTGTTTGTACTCCATGTTAGGAGCGGCTGCACATGGCGTCTGTTCCTCATGTCAGAGGCAGCCATTTCTTTTGGAGCTAAGTCGGCCTGCCACTGAGTAGTGCATCCAGTTTTAATGACAAAGGCAGATGCATTCTACTTCACCCAGTCATGATCTCAAGCTTTACAAGGTTGATACCCTAATATGATTGTGTGGAGATAAGAAAGAAGAAGAAGAAGACAAAACAACAACTAAAGATAGATTGTAAACTGTCAGGACGGCGCCAGTGTCCAATTTCACCAGACGATCCACACCCTTCGCATATGTTGAAATGCAATACTCCCTTTCTCGGGAAATATACGGTATATAGGGCCCCAGTCTTAACCTATAAATGCAGTCACTTTACCATCTGCGTGAGCCCTTGTCGGTTGTACCCCAGATCCACCTCATCCACGATGTAGACCAGTAAGGACTCTTCCATCTCCATCTTTCGCTCCTAGCTCAACTTTTATCTGTTCACGGAACTTTCTTAGTGCAACTGTGTCTTCGTTTTTTGTGTATGGACATTCCCAAGATTTCCACTCTGCCTCGACCACGATTGTCTGTACTTTGTGAGAACTTTTAAAGGTCTTCCAAGGTGCAGAGAGGTACTGGAAAACTCCCCATCCTGACTGTTCCTCTAGGTCAACACAGTATAGCGAGAGTTGACAGGGATTCACAACTTAGATTAAGTCGACTGGATCACTGATCACAGATTTAGTCGACAAGATTCTATAAGAGGCTACCAGACCTCACCGCATATATATATTTAAAGCAATATTTAAAAAAAAGTGGTATATTCTAAATCTATGGTAAAAAAATATAGGAATCGGTCATAGGAATTTTCTGGAAGGGGAAACTATTAAAAAGGCAAACAAATTGAAAACAAGTTTCCAGTATAACATCTACATTTAATGTTTTAAAAAAACTTCATAATTTAAGAAAAACGATTATTTTTAAATTTATAAAGGTTAGATCAAAAAGGAAAGCATGGCATTTTTAAAATGTGATATATATGTGTATTTTTAAAATTTGAATATTTCGATTAAATTTATTAGGAGTAATATACATTCACACATCAATTTAATTACTGTTATTTTTAATCACTTAAATAATTGCGTAGGTTTATCTATTGACGTATTTAACTTCCAGCAAATGCTATTAGCATTTTGAAATATGAGTCTTCTTTCAGAAATATCATTAATTATATTAAATATTATTAATAGAGGCTTTTCAAGTAGGTTTTTTACATAATTGTTTTCCAATGGCGATTTATTTATAATAGATGATGCCCGTTTTAATTCTAAAAATAGCCTTACAATGCAGCATATATTTTTTTCATTTGCAACACAATCTTTTTAATTTCCGTTTGACGTTAATGCTCATATACCAAATGCTTCAAATCGTTCCCTGTAAAACAATATCTGGAATATAGTAATGGGTACTAAATGTTGACGTTACCTTTAAATAAAATTATATTCATATTTTAAAGTAATTTTATATACATTTACAAGGTTGGGTCAATATATTTTTATTTGATAAAACCATAAAGAGAAAACTTTGTATATATGAATGCCTAACTATTAGCTATATATCAGTATCATTCAATATATCCACCTTCCCTCTGTAAACATTTGGTCCAGCGTTATTTCCAACTCACAAAAGCACTTTGGTAAAATGCTACATCTTACTTTCTGAACCACCCGCTAACCTCATGGAGTAACATTTCATCATTTTCAAATGTTCCACCGCGTAGATAATTCTTTAATTTACCAAACAGGTAGAAGTCGGAAGGAGCCAGGTCAGGACTTTAAGATGAGTAAGGAATCAAAGTTCACCCATATCTGGAAATTTGAGCCAATGTCTGGTGCGTGATGTGAGGTCTTGCATTATCCAAATGCTTTTCTAATGATTTTCAATATCTATCCTTGTTGATGGAAGTAATTTTTCAAGCATGTCCATGAATATCAGCCCATCCTGGTCCCAAAAGACCGTGGTCATGATTTTGTTTTTGGAAAGGAAAAGACTTGGAATTTTCTGAACTGGAGACATTTTTTAGCCCATTGCAATGATTGACGCTTTGAAGAAGGGTCTTAATGATAAACCCAAGGCTCATCATCGTTATGAATCTTTTAAAAGTCTCAGAAGCTAGTCCTGGGTAAAATTCGATGAGGTCTAAACATATGTCTTTCCGAGTTTGCATCATTTCTCGTGTTAGAATCTTTGGCGCCCATTTTGAACGCTATTTTTGATAGCCAAGATCTGAAAAAAGTTTGAGATCACTTCCTTTAAAGATTGAAAGTTTTTATCCTCAATCGATATGTCGTTATTGTCCGGTTAATCTTGACATTTTCCTCAACAAGAGCCAAATATTGGTCTGTTGTGACAGTTAAAAGTTTACCTGGCATCTCTTTGACATGAAGATAAAAAATCACCTTTTTGGAAGCTCTGAACCCATCTCTATATGGTGCTTCTAGTCAATGTTTCGTTACCCTATACTGGATGAAGTTTTGAGTGAATTGTTATGGCTGAAATATCACCGGACTTAAAGAGGAACTCGGTAACCGACCGTTGTCGGATTCCCGTGTTCACATTAGGCTCCAAATCTGAAAAAAAAAAAGATAAATTAATTCTGATTACAGATATGAAACTCAAAGTGTCTTAATTTCCAGGAAACATGTATTTTATGATAATAAATTATTTATATATTTTGTTAAGGGAGTGATTGTGCATTGACCCAACCTTGTATATAAAATTATAACATACCTTAAATGGCAATGAAATGAATTGAAAAGAGAGGGCATGGCCATTTCGCCAATTTAACCTTCTAACCGCTCTATGTTATTGTATTAGACTGAATTTCTTAAAGGTCTGCACATTTGTTATAGAGTAAATTGCATTTTAAGAAAACTATATGGACAAAATGGTAATATTTAAAATTTCCTAATTAGCCATCATCGCCTCTAGTCAAACCAGTATCTTATACTTTTATTAATTGTCAATAAATTAGTAAATAACTGTCGCTGGAAAGTAATAAACCTGATCGATCGGCTCCGCGCGAGACCTCTATTCTTAGGGAAATTGGTAAATGTGCAGGCTTTAATGATGTGATGCTGTCACCAAATGATGATAATACAATGGATTGGTATACTAAGCAAGGAGTTGTCTTAAAAATGATCGAGATGGGAATGTGACCGAATCCTCTTTTTGCCTTCAAGTGTCTTTCAATATTTTCAAAATATCTTCCAATCGATTGATGAATAAATTATGAATAAATAGATATAAATAGATAAAATAATTGATAAATATACATATATATATATTATATTTTAAAAAATAAAAAAGATAAGATTGTTGTTGTTTTGGATCATCTTGATGATTATGCTATGGTGGTGCAGTCGTGGCTAAAATCTTGAAAATATGAAAATAAAAACAGTTTTGATATGAGGTTTCTTTAATTTGAGCTGAGTAATATATATGAATAACATAATTCGATAAAAGTAATGCCTGGCTTAAGGCGTAAGAATAAATAAAACAAAATATTATCTACATAACTACAAAGTTTTGGGTCGGCCAACGGGGGAAGAACAACAATGAGTATTTATAGAGAAAACGTGACCTCTGGCGGTCGATTAATACATATTATTTTTATCTATGAAATATATTCTAAATAAAACACCATAGCATAATCATCAAGATGATCCAAAACAACAACAATCTTATCTTTTTTATTTTTTAAAATATAATATTAGCCGACAGTATATTTACCTATTTGTTCAATATGCCAAAGGCAGGGTTTTTCAAACTCAAATATGCAAAACTTCCAATCAAAAATAGCTCATTTCAATCAAAAATAGCCCATCCTAATCAAACATAATCCACTCCAATCAAAATAGCCATTTACAATCAAAAATATAAATCTTCAATTAAACATAGCTCATTTTCAATTATGCAAATCAAACATAGCCCAATACAAACATAGCCATCTCCAAGAAAACATAGCCATCTCCAATCAAACATAGCCATCTCCAAGAAAACATAGCCATCTACAATCAAACATAGCCATCTCCAAGAAAACATAGCCATCTACAATCGAAAATAGCCATCTCTAAACAAACATAGCCATCTCCAAGCAAACACAGCCACTACAATCAAACATACCCATTTCCTACCATATCCAGCAATTTCAAGCAGCCTTCTTCCTTCCAACTCCAGCCATCACATCTTCCGCCCAACACCGGCCATCTCCCGAGAATTCAACTCCAGCCGGAATCATCCATTTCAAGGTACTTTGTATTAAACATTTTGCGCAGTTTACCTAATTTTAACTTGTAATTTTCACCCATGCTTCTAAATAGTTTTCAATAGCTTATTTGCTTAAATATAACTTTTTTTTCAAATTATTTTTCTGTATCAATTTTACCATAAATGTGTTGACTTTTAAATTTTATCACACCCTTTAATCCTTTTAATCCTTAGTTTTTCTTTGTATAGTTAACTCCTAAATGCCATAATATATCTCATGCCATTTTTTATCTTCAAATAATTTAAACCATTTACAAATATCATTTTTTAAAATTCTATATGTAAAACAGTCGGCCAGGAAAACAACAGAAATAAAATCTTATTAATTTTATTTTAAATATAATATATATATATATAAATATATTCAAGGTCTTCATTGGTGGTGCCCACCGCGGGAAAGACTCCGCCACCGGTGGACTGCGAGAGTTCTCTCCCAGGTCTAGGTGCTGGCTGAGGTTACCCACCTCAAGACCAAGATGGTACTTGTAGCCATCGCCACACTGGTTAGCTTCATTGCCTCGGGATGGAGGCCGACGCCGAACAGCCAGGCCTGCAGATCCACGGGCTCTTCACAGGAGGCGAACACCTCCCGGAGCAGGGGTCGCAGGCTCGGCAACTCCAATATCTGTGGGTCAGCGACCCGTCGCTGGACCCACAGGCGGCACAGTTGGCACGCCTCGAGGCAGGATGGTCAGGGCGTGGAGGGCCAGCCGTAGGGCGACATCTGCGTCGTGCCCCGAGAAGCAGTTTCTACGCAGCTCAGCCCAGGGGATGGAGCGGGGCACATCCACGGTGGGGGTCCACTGGGCAGCCAGCTCTGCAGTAGGATGCGTTTGGAGCCGTGTCGAGTTCAATGCTCGGCGGGCCCTCTGGCTGGTAAGATGGGTAATGGGGGTCGTCGATCCCCGCAGGACGATGGTCTCCGCCTCGTACTCCGCACGATAGCTGGAGCTGGCGTTTTCCTGCAGAAGACGCTGGCAGATGGCCCCCAGGTGCTGAGCATCCAGGAGCGCGGCCCGCGTTGAGCGCGTTAGGGCAGGGACGCCATCGGAGAAGTCCCCGACAGTCGCCTGTATCTAGCGCTCGGGATCCAGCAGGTCTGGCGGCCGCAGGAATCTGTTGTCGCCTCGAAGGCGCAGGGACCTCATGACGGCGGGATGCAGAACTCTGTGGTCCAGCTCAAGGACACTTGAGGCGGCCTCCCACATGCTCAGAAGTCTCCTCCTCCTGGGCGAGAGCCAGACGTCAGGAGCCGGCGGAGTCAGCCACGCCCGGCTGCGGACCAGCCAAGAGTAGCCGTTGGCGGCGCCGCGAAGAGAGGCCTGGACCCCCTTCAGGCAGGCGAGCCGAAGCTGGCACGCAATGTCAAGCAGGCCGACGCCACCATCGGAGACTGGACGAGCCAGAATGCGCCCGGGGAGCCACGAGACTCGGCTCGTACCCCACACGAAGCAGGCCAACCCCTTGCAGCCATGATGGTGGTTTCAGGTGGAAGGTAGCCATGGAGGTGGTGCAGGATAGAACCCAGGACCAGGCTGTTGGCCGCGCGAGCACGACCCACCAGCGACAGGCCGCGGGTGAAGGGTGACCACCTCGCGATGGCTCGCTCCAGCAGCGCCATCAGGTGTGAGGCCTGAGAGGCGACGGTGTTTCTGGTGGTGATGGTGCAGCCTAGGACGGTCAGCGACTCGGACGTCCAGGAGATTCCCAGAGGAGAATCCGTCCGGTGCTTCCAGGAACCGCACCAGAGCCCGCAGCTCTTCGTGATGTTGACAGCCACCTCGGAGGACATGCGGAACTCTTTGAAGATCAGGGGCACGTGTTCAAACTGAGCGTCGTCCCTGATGAAGAGTACGATGTCGTCCGCATAGGCGACCACGTTGCCGCGGCCCAAGGTCTTCTACGGCGTAGCAAAGGTCCAACCCCGATACTGAAGAGCGCGGCGCTGAGACGGCAGCCCTGCCTCACCCCGTTGAGAAGCGGGAAGGTTTTGGTGTATACATCTCCGACCCGGATTGAGACGTCTGCTTCCCCGTAAAGAACAGCAATCCATCCTAGAAAGGTAGATGGTAGGCTCAGCCTCTCCAGCAGGGCGAACAGGTAGCTCCTGCTCAGGGTGTCGAAGGCCGAATTTAGGTTCAAAGAGATGACAGCCAGCGGCGTGTCATGTCTGGATGCCCCGGCGGCTTCGTCAGACACTCGCGCGATATTCCAGGAGGGTGACCGTCCTGGAACCGCGTAGGTCTGACAGTCGGGCACCAGGTCTTGCAGATGACGACGCAGACGGGCCATTAGCACGCCGCTGAGGACCCTGTATTCGGTCGTTGGCAGGCTGATTGGCCTGAATGCCTGTAGACACGGACCACCGTGCACCTTCGGCAGAAGGATGACCTTGCTGCGCCTTGAGGATGGAGATAAGGCACCGCGGAGTCGAGAAGCCTCGAAGGTCTGCCAAAGAACTTCGGCGAAGAAATCTTCAAAGACTTTGACAAACTCGCAGGGTAGTCCGTCCTATCCCGAGGCACGGCCATTTGGCAGGCGATGGATGGCTGCCGCTATCTGGTCGCGGGAGATGTCAGCGAGAAAGATCTGGTCCCACTCGTCGAACTCCAGGGGAGTCACTTCAGCTAGGAAGTCGGCGATGGCTTCTTCCGAGCTTGGATCCTGAGCGAAGCGACTGCTTAAGCCCTCCAGAAGGAAACGCCTAAGCTGGCCCCCGAAGATGGCGTTGCCGTCGTCGTCGGTGAAGGTGGTGGGAGAGGGAGGTCTGGCTCGGAGGGAACGCCCGAGGTCCGACAAGGAAGGATAGTCGGAGCGGGCAGTGTCGTCCTCCAGTCTCCGCCTCAGTAAGAGGCTTGCTCTCTCGATGTATTCACCGCCGGACTCGGCGACGGCAGGCGCGAGTGACCGAATCTCCGCGACCAGATTTGCTTTGATCCTGGTGCATTGTTCTCATAACATCGGAGGGGAGAGATTTTCTAGGTCTTCCAATACTTCATCGATGAACGTTTCCATTCGATCGAAGAACAGGTCTGACCGTAGCAGCTTTCCGATGCAGGGAAGTCTTGTAGGAGCTGGATCTCCTACTTGGATCAGGACGGCACGGTGGTCCGAGTAGGCGTAGTCGATGGTTTGATATTGGGTGACGCGGTCGCAGAAGCCTGATGGAAGTATGATTCTGTCCATAAGACGCGCGTCGACTCGACTTCCGATCGTAGTAACCCTGGTGTGCTCCAGTGCAGTATCGAAAAAGGTGGCGATGTCGACGAGGTCGGCTTGGTCCAGGAGCTCCGCGAGGGCTTCTGCTGAACCTGATGCCATGTCCTTCGCCGACTCCTCGGAGATGTTCAAATCACTGAGGATCCACACACCTTCTTCACGCGCCAAAGCTGCGATGATCTGGAGATGGCGGCAGCGCACTTCAGGAGCATGAGAGACGTGGGCGTTGACACACGTCATGGAGACTCCCCGGAGGGTGAGGTCGATGACAGCCATCTTGCCAGGCCATAGGATCTGCTGCCGATGAACAACAACGCCGGCCGCGAAGACGCAGGCGAGGCCTGATCCCACGGTGGTCGTTGCGGGAGCAACAACGGCGCTGTAGACTTGGCAGAGGTCTCCTGCGTCGTCCAGGGACATGACGTTCGTCTCCTGCAGAAAGCATATGTCGATCTCATGCTCCTTGAGAAAACAGCAGAGCTGAATTCTCCAGCGAAGAGTGGCGATGCCGCGCGTGTTAAGGGTTGCAACTTGAGAGTTCATTTGGACTGCCCAGCAGAGTTTCTGGCGCGTGAAAGCTTCTTATACAGGGTATTTCTGGTGTCCACTGTAAGAGCCATGAGCGTCGTGGCCAAGTTGGCAATGGCCTTTCTCTGCTCGACATTTAATTTTGCAATGAGCCTGTCCATTTTTCCATTGTGCGTAAGTGCCTGGAGGAGATCTTCTCACTCCAGGCCTAGCTTCTGGACACTGTCGATGGCTGCAGAAACTTTCTTGTTCTTCAAAAGATCTCCCATCTGTTTCTCAGCTAATTATCGCCGATCCCTGGTTGAAGGAGGCTCTTGAGAAACGTTAAGCGTTTCGGACGGAGTAGGACCCGATTCGTCCAGATTATCTGTTATAGCTGTGTCGCTGGGAGGAGGTTCTGCGACGACAGCAGCAGCTGGTGGTGGTGATGCTGCAACAGGAGGAGGAGGGGCGCTCGACGTAGTGGGACGCTTGCTAGCGGAATTCAAGCCCACAACGGGAGCATCCACAGGGTGCAACAACTTGTTCTCCTGCAGGCCGGTCTTCCGTGGACAATTGGCACGTTTGTGCCCCTGCTTGTAGTACAGGGAGCACTTGATGCCATACGTCACGTAGACGTGGGTGGCCATCCCTTTGGACTTGACATCCAGCCGGGCAGGGATGTGGGAGAGCTTCACTCCGTCTCGCAGAGTGATGAAAGCTTCCCGACGGGAATCAGCCCAGGAGGAGTCGTCCAACTTCATCATCTTCTGAACAATGGAGGTCACTTGTCCGTAGGGCCGAAGTGCTGCAACTAGATCAGCATGCTCCACGAAAAGGAAAATATTGCCGAGCACAATGCGTTCGGCTCTTTTCCGCAGGGGGAAGGCCCTCATGGTGGCGTCCTCGATGTCGAGGCCTTCTTCTATCAGCTTGTCGGCCAGTTGCACGCTGGAGAGGCCGACCAGGATATGCCCCTCCATTTTTGTAAGCTGAAAGACGCAACACTTGCCCAGCTTCGCCTCCAGCGCCAGAAAGTACTGGACCTGGCTGAAGTCTGGGCAGAATTCAAGATAGACGCACTGCTCTACCTTGGCCACCGCCGACCTGGCTCTGATGGCCGCTTGTTTTTGCCGAGTCGTCGTACATTCTTGTACTTTTGACTTAGGCATTGGGCGTTCGGTAAGGGCTTGCTTCACCGCAGCTGCCGGGACGCAGCCTCTCTTGGATTTCCGGCCTGCCGTCTCGGAGACCACCGGCCTCTTCCTCCTGGGCCCCACCTTGGTGAAGCCGTCGTTGTCCTCCTCCATGGGAATTTGGTTATTCCGATCGACGAGATCGGCCCAACTCGTCGATGGAATGCCTGTGCCAGGCTGTGGTTTATTTGTCCCCTGTCGCCGGAAGGGTGCTGATGGCATCAGCAGGTGAGGATGGCAATTGGCTTTCAGCCAATGCCATTGGTGCGGTCAGGGGTGGGGAATCCCCCATGAAAATTCAAATTTTTTCTACTTCTCTTCGGAGGCGGTTAAAAGAGAGTGAGAGTCTGTCAATCGAATGAATGAAGCGCTGGTGATGTTGTGCAAGGTGAGGGAATCTTCTGGCCTGATGACAAGGCCGTTGTAATTAGGTACCGAAATAATGAGGTAATTCCGGTCGTGTCATTTCAATTAACCAATAGATAGATATGCAAATAAGCCTGGCCCAACAAACTTCATTAAGATAGCTGGTGTTACCGTAATCTATTTAGTCCAGGCCTCCTCTAAAGGATACCTTAAATAGATCTTAAAATATATTTTGAAATACATATATAATGGAACTGGTTATATTTATATAAAAATAATATATCTTGAGTATATATATATGTATATTTATAAAATATCTCATAAAAGTTAAAAATAACTGTTATCAATTCAAAGTAGAGCATTTATACTTAGCCCAAGCAACGGAGAAAAAAAAACCGGGAATATATATATATATATATTAAACTTGTTTATATCTTTGACTCAGAAACAGATAAAAGTAAATTAAACTTTAGTATCAGTTTAGAGTATATACTTTAGTAACTGTTCTCAAAATGAATTACGATTTTGGGTCAATTTATATTCCGAAACAGTGCTGTTGAAAACCAATGCAAGAAAAAATTAGTAAGTGAAGTCACACATGCCTGTCTCCTACTATTCAGCAGAAGATATTTCCGGATCTGTAAGAGCTTAATCCTCGTACAAGTGCGTCATACGTCACCTAGAAAAAAGCGCATGCGTTATCTGGAGAGCGCTGAAGAGGGCCAAATGAGGGAAGAATAACCCGGGCACAGTATATACAAACATCTAAACACTAGGGTAACTATAAACGCCTATTCCCTGACTTACAATTCAATAATTTCAAAAAGCATCAGGGCTGAGTTTCTCGCACGATATTATTTTTAACTCTATTTTTCCTTTATTTATATATAAATTATACTAATAGTTGATCCTGTTGTAGGGCTTATTATCCCGGAAGGTATAAAAATAAAATTGTGCACGAAACCTAGCCCTGAATGCTTTTTAATATTAGTAAACTAGAGTTTATATTATAGTAGATTAGTGTTTTCTGTATATATAGGATGATCTTAGGGAAGCTTTGCCTAACTGCTGATTTTGAAATTCGGTATTGTTTATGTTAGTTACGCGCGGATCCTCAAACAATTCGATCATAGAGATATTAAAAAATATATATGACATTAACCTCTTCTTTCTCGACGTTTCGACGATACGATGTCGCTCATTTAATGGAAAACAATTATTTCATTTAGAAAAATGGTGTTTTGATTACCTATTGAAGTTTTGTGGTCGTGAATAATAAAAAAAAAATCTTTTTCGAAAACCGTTCTTCCGTTTAAAGAACATATTAAGCTAAATAAGAGATTGTTTAGGTAACATTATTTGAACATATTTTGGTACGTGGAAAATTAGGAAAGACAAAATTCAGGATGACACAGCAATATATTTAAGGCAAGAACCAACTATGAATAATAAAATACAAAAAAAGCAAAGAGGGAATTTAACAGAGTAACAAAATATTAATATCAAAATTGATATTATGTTAATAAAATTTGAATATTTTGTTACAATTCCACAAAGCACCATCAACATGTGAAAAAATTAATCACTATTAGTGGTATTTGTTTTGTTCATTTTTATATAAAGACAAATTTCTAACTCCAAACATGGAGAATTGAAAATATTGGAAAGGATAAGTAAACCATGGGTTTGGAAGAGTTCTCTCTCGGGTAATTGGTGGCTCAACCGATAGGTCATTTCTCAGAGGTTTGGTCGTATTTGACATTTTATAGTCTGTTATTTTATTATCTTATGTATACACAACCAAGTAATTAAACCGAATTCTTTCTATAATTTGTGTAACTTAAGAAAATAGAAATATAGAACATATGAAAACACCAAAACGCGAATGTTTCTTCTAACAAATAAGCTGTCTGGTAGATTTAATTGGCAAAACCGCTGGGAAGGTTCAACACTGATGAGTCAACCCCTCCCAATATTTTTTCATCGCAGTAAGAACAGTAGAAGTTTGATTTATTTTTGAAAAGAAACAATCTGCCGAACAATTCTGTTCAATATTTAGGGAAAGAAATTAACATTTTAAATTTACTTTCAACAGAACTACGTTATATGAAAGCTAGTGAAGAGATTGACGAATTTATTAAAAGAGTTGTGTTTGTTTACGATAGAAGGATGTGAAAGTTTGCGGACAAAGTTAGGGAAGTTCTTATCTAAGTAGCTAATATATATGGTGATGAGGAGGCGATGGAGTTATTAAACCATATTTTATATAAAACACTATCTCTATAGCTATATTACAGCGTTATTTACCTGAGACAATTTTAAATAGTTATTGCAAAATAAAATTATATATAGGTTTTAAAAAGAAAATTTTATTTTAAAATATATGTTCTTAGAATACCTCTGTGAAATCGACCGCCAGATAGCCAGAATTTACATTATACAGATCCATTGTTGTTGTTTTCTTTTGTCCGACACAAAACCTTTGTAAATATGTAAATACGTATTCAAGCATTTCTTCTTTTTTTTCTTCACGCCTCCGAGTAAGGTATTTCTTCCTCAAATTATTTTATGTCTAAAAATATATTATTACTTGAAGTGATCTCTTGTCTAGATTCTTTAAAATATAATATTAATTAATTAGTTTTTATTGGTGTGTCATTTTTTTTTTAATAATGAATTTCTATCATCTCTCAATTAAAGTAAATAGTAATCGTAAATGAATTTATGATATTTTAATTAAAAGGTTAACGAATAGAAAACATTGGCATTGCATTAAAACAAGTATATAATTTTGTTCAAAATTATATAACACATATAAGTCACAATTTATAACATTATCTTAGGTATCGCCTAGCCCTATCTTCAAAACACCAAACCGCATTTTTTTATGTTTGTAACTATTTTAAATAAGTATCTACCTTTATATAAAACCCTTCCATACCTCCAATGTATTTTAAATAATCTAACCTTCAAAATCTGTAACAAATAAATGAACACAAGTTAAAATAAATTAAGACCTCTGACAAAGATACTGGAAGTAGGTCGGTTAAAGAAAACCTAAAGAAGTTAATCCGCTTTAAATATATTATTATTACCATCCAAACGTGTCAGCCATTTTGCGATAACGTTTCACTATATTGATGGTCTCCCAATTCAGGTGACCCTCAGGTCCAGTCAGATGATGCAGAGGCAGAAGTGGTTAGTCAAAGTTTTCACGGTCAGCTGAGAGCGGACAACAGAATATAAGCAGGACTCACAGTCCAGTCCCGACTTCACGCTACTGAATCTCCCATCTACTTCAAGGCTTTTCACCAACTTCCCGCCAAACCTTGTGCACACCTAAAAACACCATGGTACAAGAACCACCTATTTTTTATGATTTTGTTTGGGAGTTTTTTTTTTTTCGAAACCCATCATGTGTCTTGTTTTCTTTAACAAAGGAGAAGCCGCTTGGCCATCGACTGCATATGTTTGCTCTAAACACCAATTTTAATAAGAATATGTATTAAGTGAACTTTTAATTCTTTCCACTAAAGCCTTGATAATGATTCGTGAAATTTGTTGATCAATTAAGACAATATACCATGAGGGCGAATATTTTCAAATTTGGACATGAATTTAATTTGAAATTATTTTTTGATAATTTATTTCTTATGATAAAAATTTTGTATCACAAATTATATGCCAAAAAAAAATGAATACAAATATTAAAGTTATCAAATAAGAGGGCTTGGTTCATCAGTGGTGAACCTTTTCAGCGGTTTCGCCAAATTAATTTCCAAACCGTTCTCTACTATTGTATTTGATAATTTTTCTATATAACCTGCATATAATAAAATAGGTAATTGATGGGTGTTTAGGAAACAAATAAGGATATAAGATTATAGTTTTGTTGAGGTGCATACATATAATAGACGGTTCACTAATGATGAGTCAAACCCTCTCATTTGATAACTTTAATCATTGCAATTATGCCTGTAGATAAATTATGTAGTGATATTTCTAATTAGAAACACATTTACAAAATTATTTTCACAATTATTATCGATATATGGCAATGAAATTTATAATAAAATGTATTTGACACTTTGTAAAACGTTGGAATTAACTAGAATTCTACCTATAGGATCACGAGTAGACAATTACATTCTTTGCAAAAATGTAGTTATTAGTTACCTGCCGCCAACCTTCTATGTCTATAATTGGCAGAGTAAAGTTGTAATGCAATTATTTTTCTGTGTACTGATGGTGCAAATTAAAGAAAATAAGTTTATGCAAAATTGGTATGCACTTCTTCTAAAATTTATTTATGTTAAAAAAACAACATCTTTCAAAAAATAGTTAATCACAAATGTATCTAATTTTCTCTGCGTCAAACGAAACAATTCATATCAGTCAATAAACTTTAAGACAAATTTTAAGAAATTTGGACACAAAAGAGCCTAACTATATACCATAGATATGACTCTCATTTGTACAGAGGCGGCTTCCATTTCAAAATATCACGTGAAGTTTTACGACATAACCATCTAAAATATATTTTTGATAAACTTGCCGGTTCAAAAATTCCTCCTTTATGGATGTTATCAAAATATCAGCGGCCCCTAGACCGAAACCGTGGTATAGAGATTATTATTTTTTATCTTAATTTAACAAAACGAGTATTGATACTCATTCAAATTTTTGAATTTACGAGTTTACTATAGGATGTTAAATTAAAATGAATTGATCAATGTATATAATATAAACGTTTAAATATATTTATTAAAAGTGGGATGCGCCTTATTTGCACATAAATGTCATACTCGCACTTTTATACACACACGCGCGCAATATATTAATTATATAATAGATAAAATTTAATACGTATATTTAATAATATCTTTGTTTATATAAATCTAAAAAAGCTTTGGGCTCCTCTCCCTTCAAACTAAACGTCAAAACTTGACTCCATCTATTGCCCGTCGCCGCAAACTAGCGGCCTCGGGTCGGTGACAAAGTTAATACACCAGCTTTGTCAAACTGAAAAGCGTCCACCTAGAGACTATGGTTTCGGGCTAATGGTCCTCGTCAGCCTAGGGCGGACTTTATTCCATGAGATCCACACGGGATCTAATGGAATCTTGACAATCTGCCAAATAGGTGTTTAGTTGGCAAAGTGGCTTGACCAAAATTATGGACAAAAATATAGATGGCTATTATGTTATTATATATATATACTTTGAAGCGTATGACTTTGCAAGTTAATTTTATATTATGTGTTCATAAAGAAGCTATGTAGAAGAATCTTGGTATAGATCACACAATACTTGATAAACTCCAAGAAAACATCAAGTAGAAAAGACATTAATAAATTCTGTTGACACACACATAATGAAGAAAACTAGAACATTTCCTTCATAAATCGATTCGTTATCAAAATATATCTTTTGAAAGGTTTGTGAAACCTTCCGCCTGGTTTACGTCCTAAAAATGGGTAAGGCTGGAGATTTAAAGCCGAGATTGCAACAATCCCGTCACCAACTATCAGATGTGTCTAGCTAAGATTGCCTCCATATTCGGTATTTTTTGTTTAATTTCGAATATTAATCATTTATTTAATTTGTTATAAAGGTTTATTTGACAAAAATGTAGTTTTATTTTATTCGAAAGCATGTACAATATTATCTAAAAAAATAAAAGCATCATTAATTTCTTTATTTTCATTTTTTTATTTTTTATTTTAGTAATGTTACAAAATGCGTATATGTAAGCTAAAATATTTAACGCTGTGAAATTGATCAATTAATGAGTATTTAAAAACACACACACACAAGAGTGCGTAAGAACACACAAACCTATATGAAAAAATGATTTTTAGAAGTAAAATTGTACTTAAATAAACTGCTTATTATTTTATATTTCAGGAAGACTAAGAATTTTTGTTTGTTGAATTGAAAATCTTCACCACGCAGACGAAGGACAAGAGCCCGAAACGCGTACGTTCAGTTGATTTTTATTCGGATAGATGGTGCTTTGCCGAATCTTCCATAAGTCATTATTGGGCTTTACGACCAATCGCTGGACAACCGACATCTCATATCATATCACCTCCTGAACCTTGTCCATGTCGTGCTGCTGGCCTCTATTAGGTGCCATATAACCTGCCTCATTCTTCGTGTATTAACCCTGATTCCTGACACCACCAGGCCCCATGACTGACATTACTTGTGGTACGATATATATCATTTATATTGAGGGTGCTCCATTTTTAAAATAACGATTTTTCAACGCTGTAGTTCGCGAAAAGCGCGCTATGTTATATTTATTCGAAAGAACAAGCAATGATTTATATTTTAGTAGAAAAAACTATTTTTAAAATTCGAAATGCCTAAATGTATAGGTGATTTTTAAAAAGTTACGTTCTCAGACTTTCCTGAGACTCTCTAGCGTCTTCGGGTTTCTAGATCTAAGATCAGTTTTATGCAAGCGCCAAAATCACAAAAATCCATAGGGGCCAAGTCTGGAGATTTTGAAAGGATGTGCTTAAAATAGATGTACAAAATGCCGGTTTCATCCATCTTTTCATCCAGGTATTGGCGTGTTAAACGTGAGGTATGACTCGTGGCTTTATCCTGGTGCAGCCACCCGGATCTTGAGTCACTTTGATACAAAAACGGAACCTCATTGTCGAATAATGAGTCTAAGACAGGTCATTGGTATATTTGAGAATTCATCTTTTTATCTGAATCCACTTTCTTTATTGGAAGCTTCCATTGTAGCAGAAACCTACAACGATCATGAAGCCCTTTGAGAAACTTTCCTTGCATTGCTTGACCTAGTTCTGAAAGTTAGCGTATTACATTTGTTAGCGTAGTAAAAGGCACGGCGTTAGTTGCTATCGTGAGGTAAATCCATACCTCGTCCAGTGTACTTATCATAAAGGTCCCTGCTGCAAGTCTTTCGTTCTTCAATAAGGTGCGGCTTAAGGACATGAACTTTCGCCTTTTTACGTATTTTTAAGCCGATTATTTCCGTAATAATATGGTTAACGGTATAGTATATATAACGGCAAGTAGTACGTTGGTTCTTTTGGAAATGTTCTCGGAAGGTTTCTTCAGGTACCTTTTTCAGAGGAATATTTTCGCTTAATTTCATAGATATCAAAATTTTCTCTGTTTGTCATTATTTTGTGACAAATTGTGATATAGTAGTATCAATATTGTAGCGTAGAAATCAAGTCTTTGTATATCTGAAGGTGTGAAAGTATTTATTGATAACGTCACCACGACCAGTCGACAAATATTAGCAAATTAACAAAACTATCTACAGTTAGAAAATCTCGAGCAAGCAAGCTAGGCAACTAAATGATTATTTAGCAAATGTAAAATTTTAAATCTGTTTCCAAATATTTTCATTGAATAATTAAATTAAATAATAATTTATTTCTTCGCCACATAGCCCCCTTCTATAAAGAGCATCGTCCCGATGCTCAGAGGAAGACTTACATTCTCAGTTTCAAGGCTCGAGAACGAGTGATTGGGCCTGAGATCTCTTCGCCGGCCTGTGGTTGTTGTGTTCGTTCAGTGGGGATGTCTTCTTCCTGGACGCTTGGCGAGTCGTTTTCTGGGCCCTCTTCTAGGTGCTCCTCCTGGTCCTCTGGGTTTAAATAAGGCTTCATTCTACAAACGTGAACTAAATCTTTGTTTTAAGATGTCCTTGCTGATTTCCGAATGTCTCAACTTCATAGTTCACATCGAATATTTTTCGGGTTATTTTATATGGACCGAAGTTACTCTCATTAGTTTTTCCGAATATCCCACTTTACGCACAGGGATAAAGATCCATACGAGATCTCCAGGCTGGTAAGTTATTTTTTTGTGGTGAACGTCATAACGGAGTTTTTACTTTCCTGAGACCTCATAGAGGTCTCGTAGAGTTGTATGCGAATGTTACAAATGGAAGGATCATATCCCAGTCTTTCTGATTGACGCCAACATACATAGACAGCATGTCTGCCATGTTCAGCCTTTCTGTGAGTCCATTCGTCTGAGGGTGATAGGCGATCGTCGTCCTTTGAATTATTCTGCAGTGATTGTTCAGATCACGAATCAATGATGAGGTGAAACTCCTTCCTCTGTCGGAGATTAGTTCCCTCGGAGCACCGTGTTTCAGAATTACATCCTCGACTAAGAATTTAGCAACTTCCATTGATTCACTAGTTGGTAGCGCTTTAGTGATTGCATACTTTGTCAGATAGTCTGTGCAGACAATAATCCAGCGGTTTCCACATGTCGATGTTGTACCTGCCTAAGAGGCCCATTCCAATCTTTTCAAAGGCAGCTCTGGGCACCGGTGTTGGCTGTAAGTGTCCTGTAGAGGCTGTGGCTGTCGTTTGCGTCGCTGACAGTCTTAACATTGAGCCACATACCTTTTAACATTCCTATACATTCCACACACACACAGGCCAATAGAACCTTTTTCTAATTCGATCATAGGTTTTGGTGAACCCAAGATGTCCAGCAGTGGGCGAAGCATGGAAATTTATCAGTATTCCAGGCTATGGGGTAGGGGTATAGGGGCCATAGGGGTGGCGAGGGACCACCAGAAGCCATATTATTCCCATTGGATCATAATTATTTTTGTAGAGAGTACTTATTAGTGTTCTCTTTTGTATCTTGTCAGCGATTTTCATGAGATCCGGGTCTTTCATTTGTTCTTGTCCAAAATTCTGTAAGGCCATTAAACAAGGAATATCTTCCTCAATGTCCTCACTACAGCTTAAAGGACTTCTTGATAAACAGTCAGAATCCTGATGTTTCCTTCCGCTCTTATACAAGACAGTGACGTCAAACTCTTGCAGCCGAAGTGCCTATCTTGCTAACCTCCCACATGGGTCTTTGAGGTTGGTCAGCCAGCACAAAGAGTGGTGGTCTGTAACAATAGTGAACGGCTGTCCGAAGACATATGTTCGGAATTTATTGATAGCTCAAATGATATAGCAAGGCATTCCCTTTCTGTAGTTGAATATTTTTTCTGCCTTATATAAGGTTCTGGATGCATTTCCTTTCCCTTTTGTAAAACGAAAATTGCAAATATACCGCGAATGTTTCTTTTATAAAAATCGAAATTTATTTTCAAAAAGAAATAGCGACATTTCTAACTTTAAGGATGAAGTATGGAAAGGTGAAACATGAAGAGTAATGGCGAACGGAAAAATAAAAAGTGTCCAGGGGCGGGAATCGAACCCACACCCTTCTGCTTACCGGGCAGGTGCCTTGTCCACTCGGCTACCCTGGACGTATTTTTCCGTTCGTAACTAATACTTAAAGTAACATTTAAAATACAATATAACGCGGCTGATGATTGTAAAACGAAAATTGCAAATACCTGCCCGGTAAGCAGAAGGGTGTGGGTTCGATTCCCGCCCCTGGACACTTTTTATTTTTCCGTTCGCCATTACTCTTCATGTTTCACCTTTCCATACTTCATCCTTAAAGTTAGAAATGTCGCTATTTCTCTTTGAAAATAAATTTCGATTTTTATAAAAGAAACATTCGCGGTATATTTGCAATTTTCGTTTTACAATCATCAGCCGCGTTATATTGTATTTTAAATATATTTCCCTTTTGTATCTGCACTAACACTGCTCCTATTTCCGTAGTTGCTTGCTCTTCCTGGTTCCAATTGAAAGCCATACAAGGGTTGGGCTACGTGGATATAATTGGGTATGAAGTGGCGGTAGTAGGATGAAAGACCAAGAAAACTTCTAACTTCTTCAATAACCTTGGCGTAGCGAAGTCGCGGACTGCTCGATTCTTTTCTTGGTCGGGACGAATTCTATTTTCACTCACCTCATGACCAAGGACCATGATAGGTTTTGCACCAAACTTGCATTTCTTGGAATTGAGAAATAATCCGGCTTTCTTAAGACAATTTAATACAAGTTGAAGGCGTCTTAGATGTTCTTCAAATCATCTGAAAAAACGATGATGTCGTCGAGGTAACACAAGCAAATGGTCCACTTAAGACCCTTCAGAAGATTATCTATCATTCGTTCGAAGGTAGCTGGAACATTACATAACCCAAATGGCATTACTTTGAACTCATACAGTTCATCTGGAGTTACAAACGCTGTTTTCTCTTGGTCCAATTATTCTACGTCTTTCTGCCAGTACCCTGATTGGAGGTCCATGGAAGAATAAAATTTTGTCCTACGTAAGCAGTCTAAAGTGTCGTCGATCCTTGGGAGAGGGTAGACATCCTTCTTTGTTATATTGTTCAGGCGGCGGTAATCGACACAGCATCTCCAGCTTCCATCCTTTTTTGTTATCAATACTACAGGTGAGGCCCACGGACTTTCAGAGGGCTGAATGATGTGAGGTTTTTCCATCTTTTTTATCTCATCCTACATAATTTGGCGTAAAATACCCATCATCTTCACCATTTGTAGCGTAGAAATCAAGTCTTTTTGTATCTGAAGGTGTGAAAGTATTTATTGATTACGTAACCACCATCAGTCGACAAATATTAACAAATTAACAAAACTGTCTTCAGCTAGAGAATATCGAGCAAGCTAGCTAGGTAACTGAATGATAATTTGGCAAATGTAAAATTTTAAATCTGTTTCCAAATATTTTCATTGAATAATTAAATTAAATAATAGATTATTTTTTCGCCACAATATTATTTTCTTTCGTAATTTTAAAAATTTGGGTAAACAAGTATTTCTACTCGGAAAGTTTGAAAACGTAACCTTCTTAAAATAACTTATAATTTTAGGCATTTCGAATATCTAAAAAAAAATATTTTTAATGAAATATAAATTAATGCTTGATCTTCCGAATAAATATAACATCACGCGAATCGCGTGCTTCTTTCGCGAGCTATAGCGTTGCATAAACGCTATTTTAAAAAGGAAACACCCTCTATATATATGATCATACATATATCATTTATATATATATCAATATGAATCACATAGAGTCACTTCATCATCAGCGGGAGCCCTCGTCAGTTCATATTTTGATGCTCGACCATGTAGATCAGTAAGAACCTTTCTCAAATCTCCATCCTTTAAAAGCTCAACTCTATCTGTTCACGGAACTTTCCTAATACAAAGGTGTCCCTTCGTTTTTTTTTTTTTTTTTTGTGAGGACATCCCCAAGTCTTCCATTCTGCCTCGGCCACGACTGCCTGTACTCTGTGAGAACTGTTAAAGGTCTTCCAAGGTACAGAGAGGTACTGGAAAACTCTCCACTCCCTGACTGTCCTTCTCGGTTACCACAGAATATCGAGAGTCGACAGGATACCATATATATATTATATAATCTAAAAACTCAAATATTTCTATATTTTAAAAAATATATATTTCATTTTATTCATTGATAGTTTTACTTTTTTTATCATCGTTTTTAGAAAGACTTTCAGTTTTGTTGTATAGTTTTGTTGTAAATATGCGTAGTTAATATATCTATCCTTTTTAATCACTAATATAGGATTAACTTTATAAATTCTATATAATGTGAAAATAACTAATGTGTAATATTTCCTCAAGTAAGATATAATTTATTTTCGCCATAATTAATATTTTTAAATGTAAATACAAAAATTAATCCATCTATATATCTGTACAAAATAAACGGGGGAGCCAGCGCGCGCGGGCGAACGCTACGGTCGCCGCTACGCGCGCGCGCTCACGAGTGTGGAACAAGTTCTTTTTCGAAGCATACATGCACAACGGTCGCGCCCTTCCATCCGACCACGACAGCTGCGTCATATATATATTTCGAAAATAAGAGAATCCTCTCGGTGCTCTTTACTGATGATCGCCCCAGAATATTTAAAACAGACGGATGGACATGCGAGATTTGCGGGACAAGAATGGAGCCGGGGCTACATCACCATATACTCTCATGTATGGGGCTGAAAGACGAACGAGAAGTGCTCCTCAGTGAAATAGGCCTTGAGGGACTCTCTTTGGAGCTCCTGTTGAATGAGGTGGTGAGAAACAGAGCTGGAGCGTTTGCGTTGTTCAAATTTTGGAAGACGGCTGAAGAGAAAAGAAAGCTATATACATAATCTAATTGATGTAAATATTCATATGTAAATAATCTTTGTCAGGATTAGAATGACGAATCCTGTATGGGACTTTGATTCCACTAAAAGGCTTGTTACTGCTGTTGTATATAGTCACAGTGTAGAAAATACTATACTATACCTACTAACTTATAGGTTTCTCTCTGTATTCTTAGTTCTCTTCTCTTCACTTACTCTGTAAACTGGCTAATCCTTTATAGGACGAGAGGTCCTCAATAAAGGCTTTTGTTGTTGTTGTTTGTATATTTCGAAAATAAATAGATTTTGAAAAATACATACATGTGAAGAAAAAATAACATTTGAAAATTATATATATAGAAATAATAAATAGTATTTGAAAAATACATATATATGATGTGGTCATCCTGTCGACTTAATCTATGGTGGAGAGATCCTGTCGAGTTAAGCTATGGTGTGAGATCCAATTGACTCTCGCTATACTGTGTTATCCGAGAGGAACAGTCAGGATGTGGAGAGTTTATCAATACCTCTCTGCACCTTGGAAGACCTTTAACAGTTCTCAAAGAGTACAGGCAGTCGTGGTCGAGGCAGAGTGGAGGACTTGGGAATGTCCACACAAAAAACGAAGGGACACAGTTGTACTAGGAAAGTTCCGTGAACAGATAAAGGTCGAGCTAGGAGCAAAAAGATGGAGATAGAAGAGTTCTTACTCTTCTACATGGTCGATGAGGTGGACCTTGGACACAACCGACGAGGGCTCCCTCTGATGGTAAAGTGACTATTTATTTCTGACCCTGTTGGAGGCTTATATATATTTGCCGAGAGAAAGTATTGTTTCAGCGGATGCAACAAGGGCGTGGATCGGAGGAAGTATCATTGTACACTCTGGCAATGCCCTGACAGTTTCCTATCTTCTTTTTTAGACGTTTTTGGATTTCTATCTCAATCTTTGCTCATTTAGCTCAACTATTAATCCATTAAACAGTTTCAATTTATTATTTTCAGTTTGTACAAAGTACAGTACATATGGTGATGTAATGACACATGTCAATCATGCGTATAATTATTTACAGAAGCGTTTATTATACAACATGATAATCTTTAACGATAGATGGCAATAAAATTTAATTTACTATGATAATCTTGTTATATTATATACAATATTAGGTTGTTGGTTTAAATTACCATATATATTAATATATATTTGTTTTGAAAATAGAGCAATCCATATTTAATTCATTAGATAATAAAAGGCATATATTGGATTTAATAAAATATTTATTTTGCCGATATTTCGGCTGGCTGAACGCCAACCTTTATCGAGGCATTACATTTTTGTATACACAAACTCAGCGCCGCATAGTGTTATAATATCACAGTTGAAATCAATTAAAATACAGAGTAGGTGGGATAAATTTGTGCATGAAAAAAATATTATAAAAAATGCAATCAAATATGTAAAATATCTTAAAATATTAAAGGAAAAAAATGAGTTCTATCTTATATTAAAAAAAAATTTGTAATAAGTACATAAAAATAATTCATTAATAACTCATTAAGAGATAAATGTAAAAATATATGTATCTAATAAAACATTTGAAAATAAATTTAAAATTATTTAAACAATAAACTGTAAGAACCTTTTTAAAAAGTTTAACAAAAAAATGTGGGTACTTAAAAAATTCATTTCAAAATTTATGGAGATCGATTTATATATAAACTAGCGGTTGTACCCGGCTTCGCCCGTGTTTTACCCGAGTAAAGGTTTGTCTAACGAATCTCTCGATAAAGTGAACATTTTTTCCCGGCCTCTTGAAAAATACTCGATAAGTTGAATAAAATCAATATTAATCGGTACCCGAGTAAAGGTCTGTCTAACAAACATTTGTTAAAACAATTCTCTATAAACTTATAAAAAGAAATATATATATTTTGATAATTTGAAACTGATAAAGTGATCATTTTTTCCCGGCCCTGTGTGCCGTGTCATTCTGAATTTTGTCTTTCCTAATTTTCTACATTACAAAATCATTGTTTTATCTAGTGAACATTTTTTCCCGGTCCCTTGAAAAAGGTTGAATAAATTCATGGTCGTTTATGGAAGATGGACGAAGTTCCCGGAGGTCATCTTGGACAAGCTCCCGCGAGGCTTTTTTTCTTGTCTACTTGGCATAGCTGTGTCACCAACTCTGCCCTGATTAGTCGGTGGGTACTTGGACTGTCGGCCGGCGGCCGGGCGAATCCATTCTCTCACGGGGTGAAGCAGACCCAAGGTCATCAGGAGCAGCAAACCTAAGCCTATCTCCGTCTCAATGGTGGCGCTGCTTGCGAGTTAAAGCTACAAATCTGCAAATAACTCTAAGGATATTAAAGATATTCAATATATTATTTTTCGTAAACCTTTCCGGGGATATGCCTAATAATATCCCAAATTTTCACGGCGATTGGATGTATGGTTTTTGAATCCATAGAGGACACACAGACAAACAGACAGACATTCAATTTTATATATATAGATAAAAAAAATTTTTTTATAAAAATGCATTAAATTGGAAGTTAAAACAATTTAGGATGAATATATGAGAAAATATAAATTAAAAAGTGGAAACTAAAAAGTTTAAATTATTGCATGTAATATCTATATATATAAAAATGAATGTTTGTATGTTGGTTTGTATGTCCGGTATACAAATTCGCAGTAGTTCACTAATTCAAACCAAAATTTCCATTCATAGGTAATAAATAACGGGGAAAACGATAGGCTATTTTAAAAAATATATAAATCAATTATTAAAACTATATATTCAAATTATTCTACTTAACAACGAACAGCACCTTCTATCAAGTACTAAAAGGTTATAAATACATATAAAATCTAAATCTTCTCAATATTTTATTAATAATAGTTCGCTTGATAACACATATAATATAAATATTTATATAATAACTGCTCTAATTCGAAATATTTGGTAGGTTTTATTTATTTATATATTTTCATTTTTAGAAATAACTGATCTAATTCGCCGTTTAAAATAACTAATAATAGTTCGCTTAATAACACATATAATATAAATATTTATATAATAACTGCTCTAATTTGAAATATTTGGTAGGTTGTATTTATTTATATATTTTCATTTTTAGATATAACTGATCTAATTCGCCGTTTAAAATAAGTAATTGTATAATTCTTCTCAATGTATAATTTTCTTACAACATAAACCTTAGATTATTAAAACATTGGATCAGTAAACATGAGGGCAACCATTTCGTTCAATTACATTATTTTTCATATAACATTTTTGTAAACAAAAAGGTTATGATGATAAATTCAATGAATATTTACACAATCATAGAAAAATTATATTAAACCTTTATATAAACATAAATATTCTAACTAAATTAAACACTAATAATAGTTCGCTTAATTACACATATAATATAAATATTTATATAATACCTGCTCTAATTTGAAATATTTGGTAGGTTTTATTTATTTATATATTTTCATTTTTAGATATAACTGATCTAATTCGTCGTTTAAAATAACTAATAATAGTTCGCTTAATAACACATATAATATAAATATTTATATAATAACTGCTCTAATTTGAAATATTTAGTAGGTTTTATTTATTTATATATTTTCATTTTTAGATATAACTGATCTAATTCGCCGTTTAAAATAACTGCTCTAATTCGAAATATTTGGTATGTTTTATTTGTGTTCACTCTATTTCTATGTATTTGAAGTATTATAATTACCATGTTTCGAAAACCTATTTCAAAAAGGTCGTTAGAAATATGTAAGGCCTGAAATATCTTTACTTGCGAATATTTATGATGCCGAGCGTAGCTTAATGGTTAGGTGTGCGGCTTCGTATTTCCACAACCTTGGTTCGAAACTTAGCCTGGGTGTTTTTTTTTATATTATTGAAGCAAAGTTTTCTTTTTACAGAACCAAAATTTCCATAAAAAGTTAAAAAAAATACGAGGAACACGATAGGCTATTTTAAATTATATATAAATTAAATATTAAAACTATAAATTCAAATTATTCTGTTTAGCTCACGAACAGCGCCCTCTATCAAGGTTATAAATACGTTTAAAATCGAAATCTTCTCAAAATTTTATTAATAATAGTTCGCTTAATAATTAGAATACTTGATCTAAATCGAAATATTTATAGACGCTCGCTCGATTTGAAGATTTATATCGTAACTAATCTGCCTGAAATTTTAACAGTATATAGAGTAGAATCTGTAAAAACTTATAGTGAAATTTTCAGGTCTCTATCCCGAATATTCGTCGAGTTTGCCCTTTTGCTCGCGAGCAGCGCCTCTAGCGGTGAAGATGGGAGGTAATATCAGCTGGCCTAATGTGCATGTAAAGTTTGGAGCGGGACGTTTCACAAGAGTGACATCCACGGCGCCAATTTATAATTGTAACGAATAGTGTTTGAATAAAACATTTAATCGGGTAACCCCGGGCGTTGCCCGGGTCATTCGTCTAGTGTTATATATTTAATGTATCAATAATTTTGCGTTTTGAAGCGATAAATGTAAAAATAATTAAACAAGTGGTATGTATTAATTATACAGGTTATTACTAATGTGTGAAAATATAATTTAAGAAATCGCGGTTATTACAACAAAATTTAAAAATTCATTAAAGCAAAAAATAAATAAAATAAAGCAAAGTTATGAAATTAAAAAAAAAACGGCACCTCTCCCTTTAAAATAGTACATAATAAGTCAATTTAAAAATAAAAATTAACTAATTGAAATTAAAATAATTAGACAAAAAAAATTAAGATGATTTAAATGTGTCTGGTAAATCAATTTTCCTATTTATGCTTTCTCTGTCTTCTACAGAGGCCCAGCTTTCTAAGAACAATCGGCAGTGTTTTTCCTTAATGTTCTTGTATAAAATAGCTATATTTTCGAAAAAAAAATTATTATTTTCAATTTCATGTGTAAATTTAGATCATTTTTAAAATTTACACATGAAATTGAAAATAATAATTCTCTGGCATTTTTAGATTTATAGCTCAAAAGAAAGTTTAACCAAATAGAAACTAATATTTTTTAGAAAATCAACCCACACAGGTAATTATTTGAATTTCAATTCTTCACCATAAAATCGCTGTGGTTAAAGCTCTCTCCAAAAGATTAGATTCACATTGCTCGTCAAAAATTAATGAATCAGTGGAGAGAAATAGAATATTCAGTGAATTGAAAATCAACAATTTCCCAAGCAAATTTATCGAAAAACATTTTTATAAACCAAAATCTCCACCACTAAATAACACCCCTGATCAATCAAAAAAGCTTTTCTGCTCCCTCCCCTACAGCTACGGCTCTGAACGCATCGCCAGAGTCCCAAAGAGATATAACATCACAACCACCTATCAATCATCTTCAAATTTAAAAAAGGCCCTACGCCATCCAGACACTAAGCAAATTAACAAAATGGAAAACAAAATCAACGTAATTTACGAAATACCTTGTAATAATTGTCATGCTAATTATATAGGGAAAACCAGCAAACCACTCAAAGATCGTATTAATCAACACAAATCAGGACTAAGGAATTACAACCCACTGTCTCTCCTTGTAGATCATGCACTATAAAACAACCACACTCCGGATTTCGAAAATGCAGCTATTTTATACAAGAACATTAAAGAAAAACACTGCCGATTGTTCTTAGAAAGCTGGGCCTCTGTAGAAGACAAAGAAAGCATAAATAGGAAAATTGATTTACCAGACATCTACACACCATTTAGATCTTCTTAATTTTTTTTTGGTCTAATTATTTTAATTTCAATTAGTTAATTTTTATTTTTAAATTGACTTATTATGTAATACTTTAAAGGGAGAGGTGCAGTTTTTTTGAAATTTCATAACTTTGCTTTATTTTATTTATTTTTTGCTTTAATGAATTTTTAAATTTCGTTGTAATACCCGCGATTTCTTAAATTATATTTTCACACATTAGTAATAACCTGTATAATTAATACATACCACTTGTTTAATTATTTTTACATTTATCGCTTCAAAACGCAAAAGTATTGATACATTAAATATATAACATATTACATGCAATAATTTAAACTTTTTTAGTTTCCACCTTTTAATTTATATTTTCTCATATATTCATCCTAAATTGTTTTAACTTCCAATTTAATACATTTTATATGCATATATATAAATCGATCTACATAAATTTTGAAATAAATTTTTTATATACCCACATTTTTTTGTTAAACTTTTTAAAAAGGTTCTTACAGTTTATTGTTTAAATCATTTTAAATTTATTTTCAAATGTTTTAATATATACATATATTTTTACATTTATCTCTTAATGAGTTATTAATGAATTATTTTTATGTACTTTTATTACAATTTTTTTTAATATAAGATAGAACTCATTTTTTTCCTTTAATATTTTAAGATATTTTACATATTTGATTGCATTTTTTATAATATTTTTTTCATGCACAAATTTATCCTACCTACTATGTATTTTAATTGATTTCAACTGTGATATTATAACAATATGCGGCGCTGAGTTTGTGTATACAAAAATGTAATGCCTCAATAAAGGTTGGCGTTCAGCCAGCCGAAATATTGGCAAAATAAATATTTTATTAAATCCAATATATGCCTTTTATTATCTAATACATTAATATATAAAGAATAAATAGCATTTGAAGTATTTTTAAAATGACAAATAGGCATTGCTAATATATTTTATTGCTAATTATCGCAATAATTTCTGATTTTTTCGCAAAAAAAATATAAGTGTATATTAAATTTAAAAAATAATGAAATTAAAATGATGGAGCGTTCCCAGAAAAGGGCATATTTGGTAGGCGGCGCTGTACGTTGCCACCGCCGTACCATCGAGGCGTTTTACACGAGTTAAAATACAATTTCGGTGAAAGACTTTGAATTTTACCAATTTAAATATATAAATTTAAATAATAATTTTTAAAAAGATTTAACGGTTAAAAAAAAAACACTTTTTAAAATTAAATATTAAACTAATTTTTCTAAAAACTAACATTATTTTTTTTATTATCTGAAACTAACCTAATTCAACTTATCTAAAATTAACCTTATTTAGGGATTAAACTAACCTAATTTAACCTATCTGAAACTAACCTAATTTATAAGCCGTCTGAAACTAACCTATTTTACCTATTGGAATATAACATAACGTCATGTTATTAAAAATGTATTAAGAATTTTCTTTACAAAGTTTATTAATCACATCTTATACAATATTTGTAAAAATATATAAAACAAGTGTATAAATATATGACTTTAAAATATGCCACTTAAAATATTTTAATCTAAACTATACAGAGATTTTTTTTATAGAGATAAATAAAAAAATACATAATTGAATAGATACAAAAGTGTGAACCAGAAAGTCGATTTTTAAAAATGTTATTATTTAATATAAACCTATTTTAATTTAATTTTGAAATTAAAAAGGAAGTGTAAAAGTGTATATGAGGTTAGATTCAAATAGGTTAAATTAGGTTAGTTTAATCGCTAAATAAGATTAGTTTTAGATAAGTTGAATTAGGTTAGTTTCAGATAATAAAAAAAATAATGTTCGTTTTTAGAGAAATTAATTTAATATTTTATTTTAAAAATTTGTTTTTTTTTTAACTGTTAAATCTTTTTAAAAAATATAATTTAAATTTATATATTTAAATTGGTAAAATTCAAAGTATTTCACCGAAATTGTATTTTAACTCGTGTAAAACGCCTCGAAGGTACGGCGGTGGCAACGTACAGCGCCTCCTACCAAATATGCCCTTTTCTGGGAACGCTCCAAAATGATTATATAATAAGTCGTTTTAAAACGCTTATATAGGATGTTATGTATAAGTTATCTTTTTAAAAAATATGTGAATATATCTAATCTTTGAACAGTTAAAATATACTTATAATGAAAACCTATCTGTCACCTTTTATTTAAAATACCCTCTTACAATAAATAGTTTTCAAAGTATCAAAAAAAAGTTATTTATATAAATAAACGTCATTTTGTATATTAAATACAGTAAATAATAGGAGACTTGCAAATATCTACAAATAATACCACACTTATTTCCTCAGTTGAATGGAAAATATCTCTCAAAAGGTTCTCGATAAAAATATTATATTTTAAATTTGATTTTCCTTTTATACCACACACTTATGGATTTTTCGATAGGGAATGTTTCTCTTATTTCTTAATAAACTGACGAAAATATTTTTGTGAAATTGAATATCGATTTCTATCTTCTCTATATAATCGCATAAAAAAAACTTTTTTTAAAGAGAGATTTAGATGAACTTTAAATTAATCCTATTTGCATTTTTAAATGATATCTTAAAAAACAAATATCAATTTCATATGAAAAAATATTTTAGACAAAATAATATTTTGATCGTGTTAATTTATATCAAATGTATTTAAAAAAAGAAAATTGAGAGTGCAAGTAAAAACCTGAATTATAGAGGTATGCAACATTTTGAAAAAATATATTTGGAAACCTTTAATTTTAAATAGCTACTTCATTACAAAATAAATGTTACAGTTTTAAATTGATTTATTCAAAAAAAAAAAATTGCGAGTTCTTTGTTTGTGTGAAGTTATGGCATCTATTTACAGTATTTGAAAAAGTAAACGACATTTGTTTACCTTAGAGAAACGAGGCAAACGGGCTTCGTATTTTAAAAATATTTCAATAATGAATATTTTGCTTTTTATCTCTACGCGACAAAACTACGCATTTTTCTTATTTTTTGATTTAATAATATATAATTGTTCTAAAATTTTCATATTGTGTTTATTTTATTCGAAGATGAAATATATATTGATCAAATATTTATTTTTCACAATGATTGTAGATGCAATAACTTTCGGTATAGAAGGACAATGGAGGGCTTCTTAAAAATATCAGTAAGAGGTTTACAATTTGGGACTGCGGTAAGGTTGAGATGGGCCGTGAAGATGAGAAAGGCAAAATATGGCTTTTATAAAGTTATTAACATGGCGAAACTAAAGAAGAAACGTGTGAGTGGATGTCTATTTAGGGCGATGGATTGGATGAAAGGGCCATGTTTGAAAGTAGAAGTTTTTAAAAATTATTATTGTCTTTAAAAATTATTAACATCTCACGGAGCAGGGGTCGCAAAGCTCTGCAACTCCAATATTTGTGGGTAAGCACCTGTCGCTGGACCCACATGTGGCACAGGTATCACGCATCGAGACAGAAGGGTCAGGAATGAGTAGGGCGTGGAGTCCCAGTCGTAGGGTAACATCTGCGTCGTGCTCTGAAAGCAGTTGTTACTCAGGTCGATTCAAGAGATTGAGTGGGGCACACCACGGCGGAGATTCACCGAGCAGAAAGTCCGGCAACAGGATGCTCCTGGCATTTACTGCAGGAGACACTGGCAGAAATCCCCAGGAGCATGGCCCGTGTTGTGCACGCTAGGGAAGAGGCGCCATCGGAGAAGTCACGAACAGTTGCCTGTAGCCAGCGCTCGGGAGCCAACATATCTGGCGACCACAGGAACCTGTAGTCGCCTCGAAGATGCAGGTACCTCAGGTTGGTAGGATGCAGAACCTGGTTGTCTAGCTCAAGGACGCTAGTGGCGGCCTCCAAGAGGCTCAGAAGTCTCTTTCTTCTCGGCGAGATCTAGACGTCATGAGCCGCCGGTTGTAGCCGTTGGCGGCGCCGCACAGTGAGGCCTGGACCCCCTAAGGCAGGTGTACCGAAGCTGGCCCACGATGTCAAGCAGGACAAAGCCACCCTTGGAGACTGGATGAACCAGGATGCGCCCGGGGACGCACGAGACTCGACTCGTACGCCACACAAAGCGCTCCAGCCGTTAATAGCTTTTCATTTCAAGGCGGAATTTTATTTAACGAGATCCACAAGGGATCTAATGGAATCTTGCCGGCAATTATTTTTAAATCTATAAATATATATGAAAAAATAGGATAAAAGTAAATTTTACTGTGATCAGGTTGATGCTTCAACCAAAGGTTGCTGATGTCTTGAGCCATCTGTCGGAATAAATAATGTCCGATTTTTTTATTGTTATAGAATTTAACAAATAACACTTTATTGATTAAATAATAAAATATAACCACTTTTTCCCTTCAGGCTGTTGGCCCTCATCAGAAGATGCAAGCTGCACCTCAACCAGCTAAAAGCTGGTCTATGATGCTATCTGAAAAATCAAGAAATGAATATTTTAGGCCAAAAGGGTGTGAGAAACACAAACTATATGAAAAATAACACTATATTTGTAAGATCGGTATCAGGCTGGGCTTTGATTTCATTGTATTTACAAGTTATAAAATGAAATATTCAAAATTCCCCAAAGAGATTTTCAGATGGCGGAATGGTTAGGCCAATTCTATGGCTAATAGAAGGCCTCGATATGCCGGTAAAAGGTTTACAAGTGGTGACTACATGAGATGGGGCGTGAAGATGGGAAAGGCCAAATATATATTTTATAAAATAATTAACATGGAGAAAAAAAAAGGTAAACGTGCGAGTGAACGTCTATTTAGGGTGATGGATAGAGCTGAGAGGACCACGTTCTGAATGTAGTAGTTTTTTTAATTTATTATTTTTATCCCTAGTATACATGGTACAGACCATGATAATCATGGTCGTCAATAAATCACGATTATATTTAGCGTCTATTTGGACGGTTGAGTTTTATATAGATAACATGACAAATCATGAATAAAATTTCAATTTAAAAAATCTCAAAAAGATGTATTGATGTGTGCAGCGCTGGCTTCAAGACGATGTGGCGAGGATGGTCGTTGGGATAACAACAAGACAGACTACACCCAGTGTATGAGCATCGTAGAGGTATGTTCACTTTGTGTTTTATTTTACTTCTCGAAGTAATACAGTCCATGATAATCATGATGAGTACTTAGTGAATGCTTATACTCACTGTGCACCACATTTTTATACCCGTGGAAAAATTTATAAGTTTTAACCCAAATGGAGGGTTGAAATGGTTTGGTAAATAGCTAGCAAAACAGCTGGAAGGTCTCACCGCATTAATACATACATATAATTAGATATTATAACACACATTCTGTTTTAAAATATTTAATAAAATAATATAAGTGTCAAACAATTTATATATATGAAAATATTTGTAATATATATATTGAAAATAGTTACCAATTGCATGCATTTACTGTCAATATACGAGGAGTGTCCCATAAGTCGGTGGCCCGACATATAAAGAAAATGACTAATAATCCCCTTTAAGGTCTATAAAGCTTTTTCAGCGATGTTCTAATGCTTTTATGCCCTCCAAAAAGAACGATGTTTCAAGTGACTCAAAAAATGAGGTTACAGCATCAATGACCTCTTCATCTGACCTAAAATGAATACAAGAAAGTGATTTTTTAAAATGAGGAAATAGGTGAAAGTCAGACGGAGCTAAATCTGGCGAATAGGGAGCATTTGGTAAAGGTTAAAGGCCAGAATCATAAATAGCAGCCATGGCTTGCAGCGACCGATGACTCGGAGCATTGTCTTGGTGGTAAACAATCTTCCTGGACAACTTTCCTCTTCTCTTTTCTTTAATAGCTTCTCGTAGTTTCTTCACAAAATTTGCATAAAAATTGTCAGTGATGGTTCGATCCTTATTCAGAATGTCTAGAAGAAGTACACCTTAGGAATCCCAAAAGACAGACACCATAACCTTTCATGCTGATGGAACTGTCTTGGCTTTCTTGGGGGGAGGGGATCCGGAGTGTCTCCATTGCATGGATTGTTGCTTGGGACTCTGGTGAAAAGTGATGGACCCAAGTCTCATCCATGGTAACAAATCTATTAAAAAATTCCTCTGGATTGGCTTCAAATAACGCAAGATTGTCCTAAGATAACTCTCTCCTTACAACATTTTGAACGGGTGTCAAAAGTTTGGGAACCCAACGGGCAGAAAGCTTCCTGAGGCCCAAGTATTCTCTCATGGTCCGATTCACTGTTGTTTATGGAATACCCAAGGTATCTTCTATCTGACGAACTGTCATTCTTCTGTCCAACATAACCAAATCATGTATCTTGTTCATGTTTTCTTGAGTAACTGACTCAACAGGTCTTCCTGGTCGATGTTCGTCTTCTGTGCTAATCCTCCCTAATTTAAACGCAGCTACCCATTTTTTCACTGTTCTATAGGAAGGAGCATCTTCCCTTAATGTATCCACCATATCCCCCTAGATTTCCTTCGGCGACATTCCTTTCTTACAAAAATATTTTATTACAGCACGAATCTCGTTTATCTCCATTTTAGATGATTTCTGTTTCTTGTCCTTTTTCATAACCTATAACAAAAAAAATTTTAGTTTCAGAAATTTAAAAATGTAAATATATTTATACAAGGCTTTAAGATATATATGGTAAAATTTATTAGTTTCTAATATTTCTTTCTCATGGTAGGGCCACGGACTTATGGGATACCCCTCGTACATATCTAAGATAGTGATTCAGTGTGTAAACAGAGTCCAAGCTAACTCCTTAACTGTATTTAATGCAACCGCTTTAAAGGTAACTTTGAAACAATTAATTTGTTACTCGCTTACTACCTCTACAAACATTGGTCTAAAGCAATTTATATATGGTGAATTATCATCCTTGATAATGTTAAATGAAACTGAACTCTGCCAAGTGGGAAATAGTCTTATGATTATTTTTTTCAGAGTGCGATGATATGTATTTATTTTTGCTTGAATTACATCTTAGCCACAAATGAATGTATTTATTTTTTCACCACGTTTCAGAGAATATCTTCGCCAGGTCTTATAAAAGAAGAGAGGGCTTTACTTCTAAATAGTTTGTGACTTCTACCATGTTTAGATTTTTTCACACTTGACATGAGTAAAATATGGAAAACACTCCATAATTAAAAAATAAAATCGACTTCGAAGAAATTGTATTATTTATATGAAAATACGTATACAAAGACGTTTAAACTAAACAATGCAAATGATTTAAATTTTTTGGCCGATTTATTAAATGCGAGAGCTCCAGCGAATATGAACTGCGCATCCAAAATCCAAGCAATTGCAACCATCCCGGAATGTTGACTATTTAGTCCGACAGTTGGAGACAATTTGGCAAGAAATCCCGCAACACACCATCCGGAGTCCATGACACGCTAGGTGGCAAGCCTGCATCCAGGACAGTGGAGTACAATGGCATATTGACTTTCTCAAATTGTGACGATCAAACTCCGGAATAAAACAATTAATTGTTCTGATATTTCAATCGTTTTTTTTTTCTATTTGTTTGGTTAAAAATGTATGCTTTATTCTCATTTTTTTAAATTGTTAATTATTGTAGAAATTGTTGTTAAATATTATTCATTGATGTTATTCTATTCTTTATTGTTTTATTTTAATCTGTATATATTTTAATTGATTCGGCAACAGTGTGTTGTCTATATATTTTGTGTTTTGTTTAGTCTACTCACTAGTCTAGTTAAATCGAGCCATCAAGTCATGTTAGGCTAATCAAATTCATTCATGTAGTTTTTATTCTAGAATCATTAAATCGAAATTCCTTGTTCAATTACGTAGAGTTCCCTTATTCAAGTTTACAGTACCCATTCAAGTGGATCATCGCTATACCCCAGCTCATAGCATTTGACCTAGGTAGTTAACGCGATCGCATTTTGGTGCCCCGTGTGAGGAACTCTACAACTCGACAAGGAACTATTCAAGGCAAGGAATCTACGGCTCTGCAGAGAATCCACGGCTCGACAGGGAGGCTACAACTCTGCAGGGAAACCTCGATCAAAAAATAAATCTATGAAGCTACATAGGAATCGACAAGTGCACCTGAAGTAAGCCAGCGGCCATTTCGAAATCAATTCCCGATAATTCCTCCAAAGGCCAAATCAACCCATCCCTTCTGAGTCAACCCAACCGCCATCTGCACAGTTTCTTCATTTTGAAAGTCTTAAGGTAGGATCCATACAATTTCTGTCTGTTAATTTTGTAATAGTATTTTTTAATATGGAGGCAGAAATTATTTTTGAACAGTATTTGGTTAAAATATATTTGTTAAAAGAAGACTTAGAATCTCAATTGTTGACCGGTGATTTGTATGTATTGAATCAGACGAAGAAAAATTTACATACTTTAAAGTTGAATCTCGATAGTCAGGTCTTAAAATTACCAAAGTATAAAAGCTTGGATATTGTGGATGAATTCAAAATAACATATAATGCAGGAAAAATAATTGATGGTATGCTGGTCAGCATTAATAGATTAATAGATGGTATTAAACAGGATAAATCGACTTCTGAAGAATTTTCGATAAAACTCCCTAAATTTCAGTTGCCTATTTTTAGTGGTAATTATTCGGAATGGTTAGGATTTAAAGAAATATTTATAAAAGTAATAGACCAAAATAGGGCACTTGCAAATTCTTAGAAACTACAATATCTTGTTTCTGCCCTTAAGGGAGACGCTTGCGAGATTGGTTAGGGCATTCAGCATCTCAGATGAAAATTATCCCATAGCTTGGCAAACATTGATACATAGGTATGATAATAAAAAGGAATTGGCTTTAAGGCAAATTCAGAAATTTTTAATCTTAAATTCATTAAAGATGACTCGGATAAGGCTCTTTATGAGTTTTCGGATATCTGCAATGAAGGTGTTCAAAATCTTAGTACATTGGGTTTGGAGAGAAACATTCTTGTGGATTTGATATTAATATAAATTATCCAGTCAAAACTTGATAATTCACTAAAAAGGACTGGGAGTTGCACATTGATGTGCAGGGTTATCCCTCTTATGATGAGTTGATAACATTCTTAGAAAAGTATGCACGGAGTCTTGCAAATCTAAGATTAAGGGAAACTTCAAGGACCTCACCTAAACCGAATAAGGTTTATTCTCATGGTACATCTGTATCCCGTCCAAAAATCAAATGCAGCTTGCACTCCCTGCATGTTATGCAAAAATTCACATTTTTTATCAAAATGTCAGTTATTCCAAAATAAGTCACTGCAAGAGAGATGGAGGTTTGTAAGGGATAACGGGTTATGCTACAATTGTCTTAGATGAAACCACTTGGTATATGCGTGTAAGTAGACTGCAGTTTGCGGAGTATGTAAACTGAGGCATCATTCCTTGCTTCACGCATTTATTTCTGATTCACATGACTTTAATTCACTGCCTGGGGCTATACATGCATTAGAGTCTAGTAATGCCAACAGAGTTGATTCATCAGTGACATCTAATGTAAATTCTTCGGCTCGTCTTAATTCGGTGATTCAGACACATTCAATTAATCATTCTAGTTCTTCTGGTCAGATCTTGCTTTCAACAGCTTTAATAAGGGTGAATGATCTATACGGTAATTCTTGTATGGCCAGAGCTTTAGTCGATACTGGATCTCAAAGGACTTTGATAACTGATTCACTAAGAAAAACGTTGAATCTTCCTGTGAATTATTCGGATGCCTCTATGTATGGCATCGGAGAACTGCTTGGAAAAGCCGTTAGGAGAGGTGGATATCACTTTCTCTGCTCACTATTCAAACATGTTATTCGCCGCTAAGGCCTTAATCTTAAATAAAATCACATGTAATCTGCCAAACTTTGTAATGGAGGGGAGTCGGTGGCCTCACCTGGTTGGCTTCAGGCTGGAGGAGCCAACCTTTGACAAGCCCGCTCCCATTGATATAATCATTGGAGCTAATATTGCCCCAAGTTTGTATACAGGACAAGTTAGATTTCAAAACGAGAGGGGTCCAACAGCATGTAATTCGAAGCTGGGTTGGCTTCTCTCAGGCAAAATCATGGCTCAACAATCAGATGGTTCATTGCATCATAGTGTTCTGACATTCTGTGCTACCTCTATAGATAATCAACTCAGAAAGTTCTGGGAGTTCGACTCTATTCCGCCATGTACCCAACCTAAACTACAACTGGGAGGTATCAAGTAAGATTACCCTTTAGGGTTACTCCGAATTTCGGAAATTCGAAAAGAGTTGCTTTTAGGAGATTTCTTTCTCTTGAAAATAACTTATTAAAGAGTGAGCAACTTTATAGTCGGTATAAACCTTTTATGAAGGAATATTCATCGCTAAATCATATGTAAATTATCTCAGCTGTAGATATTCCTAAATCCCCGTCCCAGGTCTATTATATGTCACATCATTGTGTGCTAAAAGAGGAGAGTACTACCACTAATCTCAGAGTAGTCTTTGATGCCTCAGCTTGCTCTGATGTTAGTCCCTCTTTGAATAAAGCCTTACATATAGGTCCTAAATTGCAAACAGACATCTTTGACCTTCTATTGAGGTTTCGGACTTTTTTGTTGCACTATTTGCAGATATTGAGATGTACAGGCAAATATTGATTCATCCTGATGATAGTGACTATCAGAGAGTCTTGTGGCGTGATTCACCATCAGATGCTCTATTCAAGAATATAATTTAACAACACTCACTTATGGAACAGCATGCGCTTCATATTTGGCCATTCGAACGTTGCATCAGTTGGCGGATGACGAAGCGATGAATTATCCTGTTGCTTCGGAAATTGTGAAGAGAGATTTTTATGTCGATGACCTTCTTACAGGAGCAGATAATGTGGAAGAGGCACAAGTTTTGATTCGACAGATCATTACTTTGTTAGCTGAAGGAGGTTTTCCCATTAGGAAATGGGTTTCTAACAGTCCAAAAATACTTGACTTCCTACCTAAAGATCAAAAGGGCATTAATCAATCCTTTGATTTCAAGGATCTCCCGTCAGTTAAATCATTTGGCATTTTGTGGGATCCGAGCTTAGACTCATTTACCATCAGAGTGAAGCCCCCTGATATTCAGGTATATTCTAAATAGTCGCTTCTATCATTGATTGCGAGAATCTACGATCCTTTGGGCTGGATGGCTCCTTTGGTTATCATTTTTAAAATCATGCTGCAAACACTCTGGGCCAAGGGATGCAACTGGGATGAGAGATTACCTGAGTGTTTTCAATGGCAATGGACAGGTATTGAGGAATATATTAATCAATTGAACAAAATTTCAATCCCGAGGTGCATTCCTTGCCGAAATTCTATTCTCACTCTAGAATTACATGGATTTTGTGATTCTCCGGAAAAGGCCTATGCAGCTGCTTTTTATGTAAAATCTTGTAAGCATGATGGATCAGTTAATACAGTATATCTTTAATTGCATGTAAAACTAAGGTTGCTCCAATCAAGGTCTTTCTTATCTTTGCCCCGCTTAGAACTGTGTTCAGCTTTGCTGTTGGCAAATTTATTTGTTGCGGTGAAAGAGTCATTGAGTTTGCATTTTGATCAAATTTTCTTGTGGAGCGACTCCACCATTGCTCTTAATTGGATAAAATCAGAATCTAAAATATGGAAGACTTTTGTTGCTAATAGGGTTTCAGCTATTCAGAGAAAGACACCACCCCATTCATGGTTCCATGTACCAGGTTCGGAAAACCCTGCAGACTTGGCTACAAGAGGACTAACTCCTGCACAATTGTTTGATAACCAGTTATGGTGGCAGGGACCACATTGGTTGCAGGTCCCATCGGTTAATTCTTACATTGATTTGCCTCCCTCAGATGAACTCTCTCCGGAAACATTGATTGAGGAGAGGTAGACAATCTTGCTCTATCACTCTATATTGGGACCTATGCCTGAATTACTTCTGCAATACTCATCTTGGATAAAAACAGTTGATATAATGGCATTTTGTTAGAGATTCATTTCAAATTGTAAATCAACTAATAAATCGTTAAATCGATTCCTATCAGCCTCAGAAATTCATAATGCAACGGTTAAAATCATCATATTAATTCAAAATCAAGAATTTACTCAGGATATTGGGTGGCTTCGAAATAAGGGCTCTGTGTCGGAGAAAAGCAATCTAAGGTTTCTAAATCCTTTCCTTGATGCTGATGGAATTCTTAGAGTTGGAGGAAGACTTCAACATTCAAATCTCTCTTGACTATAATCAAAAACATCCAATAATCCTATCAAAAAGACATCATTGTACAGATTTGATTATCGAACATTATCATAAGCAATCTCTACATTCGGGTCTACAAAAAACATTATCTATTATTTCTCAGAAGTATTGGATTATTTCTTGTAAAGCTGCAGTGAAGAGAGTTCTGAATCGGTGTATTACCTGTTTTAAGCATCGATCCAAGGTCGTGACACAAATTATGGGTGAATTGCCACTTGAAAGGGTGGTGCCATCCCGGCCTTTCCAACGAGTCGGAGTAGATTTGGCGGGCCCTATCATTACTAAGCCAATGTTAAAAAGATCAAAAATACTGTTTAAAACTTATATTGTTTTATTTATTTGTTTCACCACCAAGGCAATACATCTTGAGGTGGTTTCTGATCTCACTGCAGAAGCATTTATAGCTACTCTTAAGAGATTTACCTCGAGACGTGGCTTGCCTCCAGATATTTTCAGTGATAATGCTACAAATTTCAAATTGGCCAATAGACTTTTGTTGGATCTTTACAGGGAGTCAAATATTCAATATTTCTGTGCTCAAAGAGGGTTAGGTGGCATTTTATTCCTCCCTCCGCTCCCCATTTTGGTGGACTTTGGGAGGCAGGTATTAAATCTGTTAAAGGTCATTCAATCAAAGTAACGAAGTGGCCATTCTTAACTTTGAAGAATTTTATACGTTGCTTACTCAGATAGAAGCAATGGGCTGATGAGCCAGGCCCTCCCTTTAATTTTTCCATTGCAGTAAGGGCAGTAGAAATTATTTTATTTCAAAAGAATATTACGCGTCTAAAATAGTTTCGTAATTTGATAATGTCCATAGTTTAGTCAAATAAGCAAGCATTCTCCTATATAAGCAGAACAGACCAATATACTATTTATAGTTGTATAGTGGATTAAACTGTCAGGAATTGACCACAGATTACTCATCCTTCTATTGCAGTAGAGAGTAAATTAGATTTTGATTTATTTGAAAATGAAAAGAATCGCGGTAAGTACGGATATATGAAATATGACATGGTGAAATGGGAATAAAGTGATATCTATATCTATCTATATATAATATTGAAAAATGAAGTATATTTATTTATTTATAAACCTGGCCTCAGAATCAAAACAAAAAGTGTCACTACACTTCTTTTCTTTACGTTGATAGAAATTCTCTCAAATTAAATGACAACTTTACCATTTATTTTCCTTTCAATTCCATTTTGAAAACACATTTAATATTTATAATATTTTCTGAAAAAATGTTTTTGCGTCAAATTTCTATAGCCTTTCTCTTTATATTCTTAAATTATTCTATGTCGTTTTACGCTCAATATATTTTGGTATTTTCTCTCAATCTCAATGTTTTTTTTTAAATTTATTTTCCTTTAACTCTATTATAAACATATCTTTTTCTGGTATTTACTTCTATAGTTAAAATATATTGTATTATTCTTGTAAAATTGTTTATAATGCAATTATATCAATATATTATAAGGGATATATATATCTTTTAGTATTCTTATTGCAAGAATTTTGGCTGATTTATTAAAATTATAATTATTATGAAAATGAAAAATTATTTTATTCAGAGAAAATGGAAAGCATAAAAGATGGATATATTAGAGTGTATTTTTTATTTTGACAACGTTAAAACGGGAGCTTTAGAATCTCTAAAAACAATTCATATAAAAGAGATATCGCTTGAGAAATATGGAAACGAATTCTAAAGTATATTATATTCGTATTTCTGTAAGGTCTATTTGAGTTATGCACCTGTCGAATAAACGAGAGGTTCGGAAGTTCGTTTTAAACGTTAGCGAAATAAAACACACCTTTATTGTTCTTCCATATATTTATAGTGATAAAACAGCGGAAGTGCGATTTTTGATCAATTAGAAATCCTATTATTATTTTTAAATAGTGATTGTGTGAATAAGATAGTTGCGGTCTAGAATTATATCTTACTAGCGGATGTATACCCGGCTTCGTCCGGGTTTTACCCGAGTAAAGGTTTGTCAAACGAACATGATAATTTGAAACTCGTAAATTTTAATCTCTCGATAAAGTGAACATTTTCCCCGGTCCCTGTGTGCCATGTCATCCTGAATTTTGTCTTTCCTAATTTTCTACATTACAAAATCATCGTTTTATCTAGTGAACATTTTTCCCGGTCACTTGAAAAATACTCGATAAGTTAAATAAATTCAATATTAATTGGTTCCCTCGGTAATTGGAAGTTGAAGGAATAGTATATTTGCCTTGGAATTGTATCATTATTCTTGTCTCAAATAAATTGCCGTGTCATCCTGAGATAATCTTACAAATTGGTGGCGCTGCTTGCGAGTTAAATCTACAAATCTGCAAATAACTCTAAGGATATTCAAGATATTCAATAAATTATTTTCCAGAAACCTTCCCAGTACTATACTAAATAACTTCCCAAAGTTACATGGCGTTCCAATGAGTGGTTTGGTCAGGCATAAAGGACATACACACACATACATTCATTTTTATATATATAGATGAACATAGTGAGAACATAGTAGAACATATGTGTTTAGGATTTAAGATTGCTAATGGCTTTTTATATATGAGGTTTTAGAGATAATTAATATCAGAGAAATTTTCATGAGCTTCATATATTATGAATAATGAATTATTTTTGTTAAATGACTCACTAAAAGGTTAAGAAAACTAAAACTGAATTATAAATGATGTAACTTACCATGACAAGGTTCAGTTACTGGAAAATTGATTGTTATTGTTGTTGTTTTTGCTTATTCCTCAAGTCGTTTAAACGATCTTCATTAGGTTCCATTGTCTCAGCTTTTCTATTATGTCCTGGGGTTTTCCCAGATGTCTTTCTGGAGGATTTAATTCAATTCAATAGATGTTCAGGACTGGAAGTTAATTATCGCATTTGGGGCATTTCGGGAATGTTTGAAGTTCGAATTGAAGTGTAAGTATCAAGGAGACGCCCTTCGTTATATATAAGTGAACTAAAGAACGTCTTACAACAAGTATGCATATAACCGGATCATCTTGAAGTATCCTGGTTGTTTAGATTCACTTATATATGGAATGTCTCACCTAAATATTAACACTAATTAATTGAATTTTGGGAAAATATTTATTGGTATATTGTTGCGTTGTTGTTTGACAAAGAATAACATCCGTGTGTACAAAGAATCTTCAGTACTTTATTTAAGCAATATCAATAATAATGAATAAAAAAATTACAGAAGAGTGCAAAATAAAATAACAACAGCAAAGAAAACAGCAGTTACAAACTCACCAACTGCAGCACAGTCAGCAGGAGCAGAACAGGAGACAGAAGTTGGCAGAACCTTCTGGAATCTTCCAGGAAGTACACCGGCATCGGCGGTAAGCAGCAGTCCGACATCTTGAGACAGCAGCGTTTGCTTGGAGTACACCACGTAGCTTAGTTCTTATTCTCTTTCTTCTCTTTCTCCCCCTGGCATGAGTTCCTCATTCCTATATATCCCGGAGTAGTTATTTCCAGAACGGTCATGGTTGGTCAGCCAATCAGAAAGCAGCCAGCGCTAAGCCTTGCGCAATCGCTTTAAATTGGCTAACCATTTGTTCACCTTGCGACCTTTTTTATTCCACGTAACAATATATATATAATTTGTAACAAATAAATTTACTGACAATGTGTTCTTTTAAAAAATATCAAATATTATCTTTATAGACCTTACTGAAATGATATAATTTATTGAATTTCCCCACATTAATTATAAACTTAACATTGCAATAAGGTCTGTAGAGATATTTGATTATATTTTTGAAAGAGAAACACATTGCCAGTAATTTTATTTTCAAATATTTTATAGATAGGTTGCAATTAAATTTATGGTAGATTAAACTGGCGAAACCGCTGGGAGGGTTCACCACTGATGAGCCAGGCCCTCCCTTTAATTTTTTCATCGCAGTAAGGACAGTAGAAATTGTTTTATTTTAAAAAGAATAATACGCCTCTAAAATAGTTTTATAAAATAAATTTAATTTAATAACATAACTTGAATTTGATATTTTATAAAATATTTATGGTTTGTGTGTGTGTGTGTGTGTGTGTGTGTTTGAATGCTGTATAACCTCTAATAAGTGACCTATCTGTTGAGCAAACTCTATCATGAGCAAAAACTTTGTAGGATCTAATACAACACGTCTTTATCTATAACATTCGTTGAAACACTATCTCCAATAGATTCCATTATTATCTGTGTGGAAAGGCTATGAATGGAGGGGCAAATTTATTACATTTTAATCAATGATTAACCGGCTGATTTCTATATTATTCTACAGAATATGAATTAATTCAAATAAAAATTATCCGTGAGGATATATATCTATAAAGAGGAGTATAACTTTTCTCGCCAAATAAAAAATAAATAAATAATCGCTAATACTTAGCGATATCGTTATTTTTACGGGGCAAATGACCTTTCTTTTTGTAGATCTATATCTTTCTCTCGGTAGGATGTCAATATAAAAGTTTGTCTGAGATTTAGCCTCGTCACTTTGCCAGCTGAAGAAGACTTTTACATATTCTGAGGACTTCAGGAATCAAGTGATGATCTCATGAAACCAATATGAACTCAGGAGGACTATTAGTCCCAGACCACGGTGTCAAGGTGGGAGTTCTGAATTTGCCCAAAATGGTTTAGTGGCTTTGTCAACGACTCCGTTCCGCTAGTTTATGGAGACGGTAAAGAGTTGGCGCTTAGTTACAGTGTATATTTTTATTAGAAAGGTGTCTTTTATTTTTTCAAATAATATTCTATAAATATTTATTAATGATTATTGTGCACATATTTCTACATAATGTTCGATACGTATTTTATCATTGAATTATAATTTATTTACGGTTATTGTATTTATTTTAATTGTAGATCAATTTCATCTATATAATTCGACAAATTATGCTTCGTATTAATATTGTCTGTATTTAACTCCTCTTTCATTATAAACACTGCTTTCTACATTGGAACAAGTGTTGGGGGCAATGGAGATCAGAAAAAATTATTATTATTTTGATATAATTGATAAGAAGAAGAAATATATATCTGGAGTATAACCTAGTCTATGAAATGACAGAGGCTGGTAGTCATATAGCGATATTTTTATTAATTTCTGGGATTCTTGAGATACTGATCAATATTCGATCTCTATTGGATATCATTCAGGACCTTTCTTCTTTTTGTGTGAGAATATTCGGGCAGTGATGGGTTTCACATTAACAGGAATTCACGAATAAGGCCGATCTTTGGATATTAGATTGATTTTATTCTACAAAAATATATCAAAGATTATATGCAATTGATATAAATCTCACGAATATTAATTAATTAATTGATTTAACATGTTTCTGAAGATGAGTTTCGTTTTTAAAAAGAAACTTATCTCCAGAAACCTTTTTAATCAATTCATTTAATCAAAGATTATAATTTATCACACTTGCTATATCCAATGAACTATTTAATCCTTATCAATTAACAAACACTTTAATAATCAGACGAATATTATAAATATTTCTACAAACGCGATGGTAAACATGAAATAGGAAAATTATTTATTTTATTGATAATATCTTTCACATCAGGTCATCTTCTTTCGAAGTTCCCATATGAATACAATAAGAAGGATGATTTTCCACTTGTCGATAAAAATATTGGAATTGATAAATATAAAAAGCGCAAACCATTTTTTTCAATTGTAAGGCGATCCATATTTAATGAGTTTTTTTTTCTGTTCAAAAATTAATAGAGAGAGGGATATATTCCTAGAATAATATTTTTAAAAATATTGTTTTTCTTTCATATATCTAAGCCTACCTTTTTATAAATATGATTATAATTTTTTTTGCGAGACGAACTTTCATAAGTGAGCATTCCAAAAATAAACATATTCAGTTATATATTATATATTTTTATATTTGAATACAAATTAAAAATAAAATTTTGACCTATACATCTTGCCAAAATATCGTCATTTTTCATTCGAAACACGAAACAATGAATTTGATGAAAAGCCGTGGAAGGTTGGCCTATAAAGAGACATGCTTCGACCAACGACCTACTGTTTTATTTAACATTTTATGTACTATTTTCTAAAATAGAGAGAGTACAAAAAAAAATAGAAGGTAAAATTCAATCTGGAATAAAAGCCAAAAAGGATTTCGGAAAAATTTCCTTCTTGCATCTTTGGATTATACTGAGCGAGTTTCTATTCCAAATTACTACTAGGTACATGTAGACCCACACAACCTTTTATAGTTTTTAAGACGGAATTTGAAACGGACAAATCACAATTCACTTAATGTCTCAAGGATTCAATGAAAATGGATGATGTTCCAGATCATGAAATGGATGTCAGTTCAGCGGTGTCTCTCCGCCCAGTCTACTATAAAGAGCCGTAAAGTGTACTTACAAGACAAGGTGAAAATTTCCAAAGTGTCTTTATATAAAATTGGAAGTCTCTCAAATGCACATATTAAAATCTTATTCCAGTATACCATGTTCCAACAGGAAGCTGTTATTATTAATAAAATTTCAAATTCCCGTTTGAAATAAATATCCTTTGAAATACCTACCTCACCCGAAAACATATTTGTCAATACTTATTGTAATTTAATTATTCTATATTTTATTAGTTTTTGCTTAAGGTTGAATTATGTATTTATTAAATCGATTTTCAATACTATCTTATTTTTTATTTTAATACTTGCTGTAGAGGCTCAAGGGAACCTGGAACCGAAAAAATAAAATGTAGTCTATTTGGAAAATGTTGTTTTATTCTTTCTTCTTGATAATTTGAGCTTATTTCGATTTTTTTTTTCTATATGACATTCTCTCTTTTTTTTTGGTTTAATTTCCTATTTCGTATATAGTTATCTAGTGGCATAATATATATACTTAATAATACATTGACTGAAGAGCTTCAGGGATAAAATATAGAATGCTCAAATATTTTAAGTAATACTCAATAATTTTTCTTCAAATTTAAAAATCATAACGCACTCTGTATCAAAGGACAGGCGTTCTTTGGACCTTTTTCCTTGGTAAACATTCTGCTGTTTATTAATAATTTTAAAAAATGTTTACATACTAATTTTATAGAATTATATGAAACGCCTGAATTCCCTACTTTGCATAAGACATATAAATAATTATATTTTATAAATTTGAGTTGTTACAAACTAATGTTTCTCTAAATATCCACCTTTTAAAAAGAATTTAATTGACAAAGCAGAAGAAACCTAAGAATATCCCATGAGACACCCAAACAGTTTGAACCCCCTGAGATATGGAGGCAATCACAAACTACTACAAACTTGTGTTGATTTTTGTTGGACACTTCCTAAATGGCATTTGCACGCGCCATTCCTTTTTGTATGCTGTGGAGTAATCTAGAAGTAATTAAGTAATTAAATATTTTTAAAAATATTCCAAATTTGTTTATATATGTAATATTTATCAAATATTATTTTAACACACCTGCTTTGATAATATCTTTTATATATATAAAGCAACAATTTTGTGGATTATTTTAACCTTTAAGCAATGCGGTAGAACCTTTATGATAAGGCCTGTTTATAACAGTCTCTCTTTTTAAAGGGTCAATTAAAAAGGTTAATATAAATATTGCTCAAATAGATATTGTATCCCAAGTTCTGGATTTCGGAATGCGTGCACAGGTTATACTTTTTCCTACCTACCATAGAATATGGTATATTTAATTATATTGGCTATATATATATTTAATTTACTAATATTTCAGTTGACTGAACGCCAACCTATTTCAAAGTAAGACAACATATTTAGGAAAAAAAAGTAAAAATGTGGTATTTATACTGAGATAAAGTGCATAAATTTAGAAATAAAAAATACATTACCATATAGTGATACTGAAAGTTGCTGATGGCTTGCGCTATCTATCGGAATAAATATCAACTATTCGTTTATTTTTATTATTCCACAATTGGCAAAATGCCCATTATTGAATAATCACAAAAAGAAGGTGTCTTTATTTCTTTCCTATATTTATGAAAACTTTATTCAAAACTATTTTATGGAATATATTATCAAAAAGCATAATTTACAGTTTTTGACGTTTTTGAGTTTAAAACAGGCATTTTATTTGGGTTAAAGGGCGATCCATAAAATGGCGTATCTGGATCTATGAAATATTTTGAGGGATCTCCGTCTTTATCAATTTATTGCAAAATAAATTTCAAAGTAATCAAAAATTATTGTGGATCACATGTGCAACATGTGCAATTATTTGATTAAGAGAGAACAATTCCTCGAAATGAATAAAATAATCGGGGGTCGGTAGAAAGATGGTTTAAACCATTGGTTTTCGACAGGTACGAACCAGGATCGAATCCCACATTGGGTACCTTTTTTATATTTCAAATAAAATGCATTAATGACCCCCGAATCTTGAAAAAGTCCAACCCCACCAGCCAGTGCAAGTAATCAAACGGGGCTCTGGCACATTTGTAAGTGCAAAGTCGAACTGTCCTTCACATGTGTAGATTCGTGGTGCACTTACAGCAAAAGCAGTCGCTAACTATCTACCTTGATTTGATTATCACCACGTGTACTCGGGATAATATAAAAAACGGCTTATTATAAATTGCTTATTTGAATATATAATATAAAAATTGTTAAAATACGAAATCATTGATTATAACGAATATATTTTATGAATATCAACAAGCAATTTAGGGTAAAGTTTTTTTTGCACCTTTTTCGTTTCTGTACTTTCGGGCTAACATGCCGAGAGACGGGTATTAAACTACTTATTGACCACGCAAAGTACTTGTTATCAATTCTTATTAGTATAAAGAATCATATATATATATAATTGCCTTATTCTGTCTGAAGCTCACGGATAGAATGCGCGCCCATTGGCTGCCGGCGAACACGTGTCCTCCCTGCCACCCTCTAGACAACCCTGTTATCAGCTGTGTGATACATACACCTGTCTATAGCGGCCATTCTAGACAACCCTGTTATCAGCAGTGTGTTACATCCACCTGTCTATACAGACCACCCTGTCTATAGCGACCACTGACCACCCTGCCTATAGCGACCACTCTAGACAACCCTGTTATCAGCTGTGTGATACATCCACCTGTCTATACAGACCACCCTGTATATAGCGGCCATTCTAGATAACCCTGTTATCAGCTGTGTGATACATACACCTGTCTATAGCGGCCACTCTAGACAACCCTGTTATCAGCTGTGTGATACATCCACCTGTCTATACAGGCCACCCTGTCAATAGCGGTCACTTTAGGCAACCCTGTTATCATCAGTGTGTTACATTCACCTGTCTATACAGACCACCCTGTCTATAGCGGTCACTTTAGGCAACCCTGTTATCAGCAGTGTGATACATACACCTGTCTATACAGACCACCCTGTCTATAGCGGCCACTCTAGACAACCCTGTTATCAGCTGTGTGATACATACACCTGTCTATACAGACCACCCTGTCTATAGCGACCACCCAAGACAACGTTTTTAAAATATATTCGCACTCGGGTAAAACCCGGGCGTTGCCCGGGCCATTCGTCTAGTTTCTTATAACGACACAACCTTTTTAAACTCATAACTAAAATATGTCAATTTAAAATGTTTCCAATTTGAAATATTGTAGCAAAATATTTATTATTTTATTAACAGAGTATCCTTTTTTAATGTTTATATTCTGCTACTCTGTAAACTTCCTTAGTTACTAATTTTTTTAGCATTCATAGTTTGATCTAGCCTTAAATTAATTGCTCTGTCATCCTGAAGTTTGTCTTTCTTAATTTCCCATTTGACAATATTTATTAACATTTCATATATGACGTAATTATAGAGAACCCTATTTAATCTATTTACACTGAATTAACTAAATCTACCAATTACACGATGTATACAACATTGTGAATACATCTAATTATTCTGGAGATTTGTGCGGACCGAGATTTCACGGATGTAATCCGATTAGGTAGTCAACGCGGTTATTCAACGTCAATCGAAAATTAATTTCTGGTCACAAATAAAACTATATTATAATTTTCTCATATAAATATTAACATTCATTACGTTTATCCTAAATTTTTCATGAGTTTCTAAAATCAATCTAATCAGATGATTTTGTGAGATATATAGGTATTAAAAGCAAAGAAAGCATTTCCTGACCACGAGCACATATGCCTTTTAGATATCAGAGCGCCATCTAGTGAGGCAAAAATAAACTAAACGTTTACTTAGCTTGCTCCGTAATATTTGACCAACCCAATTTCTTGAAAAATCAAGAAAAGCCATCCACGAACGCGTTTCGCTCTGTTGGCACTCGTCAGCGTGGAGTAGGCTGTAACCACTGCGACCAAAAATATTTTTGGTCCCAGAGGCTTCTTGAGAAATCAAGAAATGGATATTTAAGGCCAAATATGGGTAAATATGCATAACACATGAAAAACAATAGAAAATATATAAGATAGTGGGTCAGGTGTTGATATTAAAAGCAAAGAAGGCATTTCCTGACCACGACCACATGTGTTTTTTGAGTTAATTTTTGCTCCACTAAATGGCGCTCTGCTATCTGAAAAGCACATGTGCTCGTGGTGAGGAAATGCCTTCTTTGCTTTTAATATCAACACCTGACCCACTTATCTTTTATTTTTTTCAATTGTTTTTCATATATAGGTATATATTTGACAATTGTCGCGCAAATGTTACTTTTGAACGAAAAATCGAAATATATTTTAAGGAGAATTAATATATTATTTCTAAACGGACTTTTCTAACCATCCCTGGACCCTTTATTTTTCCGGTTTCATTAGTCTTTACAATTAATCCTTTCTTCATCCTTAAGGTTAGAAATAATCGTTATTTCTCCTTAAAATGAATTTCGATTTTAGTTCAAAAGAAACATTTGCGGGATAATTTTCAAATGTCGTTCTGCAAACATAAGCCGCATTATATTGTATTATAAGTATATATATGTGGTAAACGAGGGTCAAACCAGTAGTAACCGAGAGGGACAGTCAGGGCGTGGAAAGTTTTTCAGTACCTCTCTGCACCTTGGAAGACTTTTAAAAGTTCTCACAGAGTACAGGCAGTCGTGGTCGGGGCAGAGTGGAAAGCTTGGGAATATCCACACACACAAAAACGAGGAGACATAGTTGTAGTAGGAAAGTTCCATGAACAGATAGGAGACGAGCTAAGAGCAAGATGGAGAAAGAAGGTTCTTACTGTTTTACATGATCGATGAGGTGGACCTGGCTGCAACCAACAAGGGCTCACGCCGACGGTGAAGTGACTGTCTAAGTCGGGCTAAAACCGAGGTTTTTTATATACCATTCCCGAGGAGGGGGGGGGGAGACATGTGAGAATTTGAACTTTGAACGTCTGCGGCATTCTGCACCCTTTGACCTTGATGGCAACGACTCGCCAAATTCTCTTTAGGGTTGTTGGATTTCTCTCTCGATTTTAGACGTTTTTGAACTTCTCAATCTTGCTTTAACTCAGCTCTTAATCTATTAAATAGTTTTATTTATTTATCCTCAGTTTGTACAAAGTACGTTACATATGGTGATGCAATGACACATGTCAATCACGCGTATAATTATTTATAGATGTGTTTCTATATACAACATGGCAATCTTGTTATAAGTAGTATACAATATAGGGTTGTTGGTTTAAATTACCACATATATATATATATATATATATATATTAAGATTAGAATTTATTTGTGTGTTTGATTGTTGAAAAGAGGTGCAGTCGTGAAAAAGTAACGATATTTATTTACCTTTCAAGTAGATTTTATTTTGAATTACTTGGAGTAGAAATACACATAAAATTATTTATCACTGCAATATAGAATTTATACAATGAATTCTATATTCGTGATTTTAAAAAATAAGTAGGGTTAACTATACATATTTACAACAATAATAATTAAAGTGGTATGTTCTGCATCTATGGTCAAATATGTAAAACAGTCAATTATTGAAAATAAAATATATAAAAAAAATAATAATTATTGTATTTTAGATTATATAATATATATATATATATATATATATGTGATATCTTGGGACCTCTGGGACCAGTGTTACCTGATGCTAGACGAACCTCGATGTCAACTCTACCGTGCAGTCGTGGTGGAAGGCGACACAGCTGGGCCAAAGGTGAAATAAACAAACAGAGATTCCACTAAAAGCGTCTGACGTCAAGAAGGAATGGGATGAGGAGAGAGAGAGAGATCTTAAGAGCAAGTGTTACCGTTGGAATCCAAGCGAAGACTGGCAATTCTAGGGCCTCGATTTAACACCACGACCTTGCTGCTTTCTAATTGGCTGACCTATTTAGGTGATTCTTTCCTAATTGGTGGGACTTTTTCACGTGGTAGTGGGCTATTGGTTGACCTACTTAGGTATTGTCTTCTGATTGGGCCGGGCTTATCTCTTTGACGGAAGAAATACGTCCGGTCTTGTTCCGGAAATTGGGCGTCTCTCAAACTTTTATAACTTCTGGTCACAAGATACGTCCTGTCTTGTCCGGAAATATTGGTTTAAACTTAGCTCGCAGGGTGTCCGGGGTCAGAAGGTTAACTGTGGCGTTATTAATAATTATGTTCTCTTCTAGGCCTACCTCTTAGGTTTGACTTCTACGATCCTCTAAGCCTGATTTGTTTTAACCTTAACTTTCTCCTGTCTCTCTCCATTCCTTCTATCTGTGCAGTTGCAATACTTTATTAGATCCTTACGCGGTACAGATTGATGTTAGTTGAGGTTTTCTATGTGCAGGATAAGAAGTTATATACAGTCATGGGGTGGAACATGTGGTAGTGGATATCTAGACTATTTACAACAATTCCATGGTCTTAAATCATCACATATATATATATATTTAGAATATATTATATCTGAATATATCATATACTAGCGGATGTGTACCCGGCTTCGCCCGGGTTTTATCCGAGTGAAAGTTTACCTAACGAATATTATATATTATGAAGTATAATAAACAATGTTAAAGATTAGTTTTAATTATTAATCAAGATTGTGTGTGAATATGTGAGAAAGATGTAATATCGTTGTTGTTTTCTTGGCCAACTGTTTTACATATGGTGTTATCTTAAAATTGCTTGTTTTGAATATTTTTTTAGATTGAGTTGAATGAATTGCTGAATTTTTTTTTTTGTATTTATATATAAATAAAATTAACTCTGTTGATTTTTTTTGTATTTAATCGATAACAGCGAAGTTACGCATGTTAAAGTTAGGAAAAATATTTTGATGTTAAGCAAAACCTGCTCCATCTCGTTTTACATAAATGTTGAAAATTTGGTCGAAATTGATGCATTGTTTTATTTTATTTTATTTGTTTTATTTTATTGTATTTTATTTTATTTTTTTTTATTTTATTGTAACGAAAGTTTTTAGTGAACAACACTTATGAAATTTGCATTTTATTAATATAGATTAAATATTTTATTAAACCAATATTTCTTGGAGCAATTTACCTATCATTAGCAAGGTTTTTCTGTGAATCAAACAATCACGTGGGCAGGTGAGACATCTCGCTATTCGAGACCAAAAGAAGAAAGTGTCTGATGTAAAAGATATAAGGAATCAGGGTTATATCTTTATCTGATCCCCGAAAGAATTGATAAGGTTTAGGTGGCAGCGTTGTTACTGTCATCAGTCAAAAGATTAAAATGTTTTGGGGTGTGGCTTGATAATACTGACGGTAGTGCACACAGTTAATTTGCTTGGGTTTGTTCTTATTACCTTGTAATTATAATCTATAATCCAAATAATGTCCTTTTATATACCAGTATTATAATTTGTGAATTTTATTGTTTTGTTATTAATGTAAAATTTTGGTTCTCTATATTATGATTGTTTTAACCCGAAGTGGCTTGACGGTTAAATGGATAGAGTTACTTTCTTTCATCCTAATAACATAATCCATGAACATAACCCAATATTACAAGTAGATTGGTAAGGATACGAAATAATGGATGATTTGTGGTGTTTCTATGGCAACGTTGTTACCATCACCAGTCAAAATACAAAGATATTTTGTTATTTGTCTGAAATTTTTGTCAGCATTGTTTCCGAGATATTGTACACATTTAATGTGTTTGGATTTGGTCTTATTACCGGATGGATATAATCATAGGAAGCCTCTCACGTCAGAGTAAACGTCAAAACTAGACGCCTTCAATTGACTGTTGCCATAAACTAGTGATCTCGGGTCGGAGACAAAGCTACAACACCAGCTTTGGCAAACTGAAAAGCGTCCACCTAGAGACCATAGTTAGGGGCTTATGGTTCTCGTCATTCTAGGGCGGAGGGCGTCTAGTTTTGATGTTTATTTTAACGGCAGAGGCGCCCTATGTTTTATAGAATAATATCCTCTCGGCAAATTTTCATTTATATTTTGGCCATAGATTTGGCCAAGTCACTTTGCCAGTTGAACACCTCTTTGGCAGATTGTGAAAATTCCATTAGATCCCGTGTGGATCTCATTAGATAAAATTCGCCCTAGGCTGACAAGGTCCATTAGCCCGAAACCATGGCCTCTACATCAAATGTAAATTAAGTTGTTTGCGTTACTTATAATATATGTGGAATTAATATTATATGTTTATATTTCAAAATTTTTATTAAATCAATGTAATAAATATATAAGAAAATATATGCATAAATAGAAAATGTGATATTTATGGGTATTTACAATATCTTTAGATTTTTAAAATATACCGGTGTTTTTGATGATTACAGAATAAAATATTTATCATTTTAAAAATATTCAGCTAGCTCTAATAAATTTTATATACAATTTTCGAGCGCCTAAATTATTAATAAATAAATAAAATAGAGAAGTCACATATAATAATGGCTGATAAAATATACATATATACACATGTATAATATGTTGACCTTTTGTTTATTGCCATATAATTCTCGATCTTAACTGATTTCTAGCTTAACCGTTACAACCCCATTAAAAGAGATTGAAAGAGTTTAAAGCAAATAAAAGTGAATCAGTGTTTTAAATTTGTAAAAGAGAGTATCTATTATTCGCGCAACTGAATGCCGCTGCTGACCCATTTCTACTATCGAAAAAATAAAAACTTTCATTAAAATATTTTTATTTAAAATAATGTATATAATTTATTAGTATTAATGTGTTTAGGTTTACACTTATAAGCTAATGTTCGGGTAGTAAATATTTTAAAATTTATCAAACGGACTGATATATCAATTTGATATAAATGTAAACTTAAAATAATCGCGGGAGAATGTATATTTTTAAAATATCTATTCATTAAAACGTTCATGAAAGCCACTTGACCTAGGAATTACTCTAGCGTGAGGAGAAGCCTCCTAAGAATTTTCCATCTGGCCCTTCATGGCCGAATATTGGAGGGAATATTTCAAGTAAGGAAGGAAGGTTAATATAATTCCCACAATGGCAGATTGATAAAATATTCAATAAATTATATTTGTTTTAATTATATATTACATTTATATTCCTTTCTTCACTAATTGCCTTCCTCTACTGAGGGTGGGTCACATGGCCTCTCTTTATCTCTCTCGGCCATCTTCTTCATCTCCTCGTAGGTATGTCGTCCAGTCCAATGTTTTAGATCGTCTGTGTATCCCCGTCGGCCCCTTTACCTCGATCTATTCTCCCGTAGCTTTCCCTCCAAAACTGTCAGCAATGTATTTCCTGCTGATCTGTATATCACATGTCCAGCGAACTTTCCAAAGACCATGTATTACTCTGGGGCTGATACTGTGACAGGGCCCCAAGAACTTGCAACAGTATTTGGTCCACCCCGGATATTTACACATTTATATACTCTCTGATAGTCAAAATAATCAGAAAGTTGGTTAAATAGTGATACATAGAAAACTGATGGCTAGAGTGCCATATAATATGATAAACGCTTGAATAAAACTCAAACATTTAAATCATCAAAAATGCAACCAAAATTGTTCCAAAAATTTATGAGAAAAATCCAAATAAAAATCAAGTTTTTTAAATAGATATTCAAACTATACTAGAGTATTCTTAAAATTAAAGATAATTAGGCCAGTGATTATTTTTATCATCTCAACGTTTCGATGTTTAATTTTTAACGCCTTGCCAAATGTTTTAATTTTTGTTCGCTCCTGACGAGGACAAAATATTTTTGTCTAAACGTCGAGACAATAAAAAATATTTACTGGCCGAAGTATCTTTAATTTAAGAACTATGAATGCCGGCCAGGCAGTCTCTATCTTCACGATACTAGTGTGTATAACTTAACTGATTGATTTTTGAAATATAAATTCAATTTCCATCTATTAATAAAATTTGTAACAAATAATTTATTATGATGCAATAGCGCGCTATCTGTTTACAAAATTCGAAACTATTATAGACGCGTATGATTCTTTTAAAAATAAGCAATTTATACCGTTTTAAATGGCGAAACCGCTGGGAGAGTTCGCCACTGATGAGCCAGGCCCTCCCATTAAATTTCCCATTGCAGTAAGGGCAGTAGAAATTGCTTATTTTTAAAAATAATCATACGCGTCTATAATAGTTTCGAATTTTGAATAATTTACTGGCAATGTGTTTCTTTTTAATAATTATATCAAATATTATCTCTACAGACCTTATTGCAATGATAAAAGATATTGTATGAGAGGGTTTGGTTTATCAGTGATGTACCCTTCCAGCGGTAAATCTAGAATTGTACACTTGTAACGATTATCAGCTAAATAATGGCAGATATATTTGAATATCTCCGTTTCAATTCAACGCTAGGACATTGCGTCATCCCTGCAGTATAACACTTGCTGAGAGTTTGCTCAAATCTTGCTTGGCAGGCTCGCGTCCTGTCAACCAATCAGCAACAGAAGGTGTAGTTTGTCTAAACCGACTTCTTGCTTGGCCGTATGACCATGAGAAAAATATTGCACAACTGCCCATACATATCCTAAAAGGTGTTGTGGAGCAAAAGAGAGCCATCAATCAGAATAACTCGAACACCAGATTAAAATAAATATGCACAAACAGTTGAAAACACAAAATATATGAAATATAAATATATGAAATAAAGAAATAAACAAACAGGTTCGTTACCCCTTATTATTTTGTCTTCTGGAAAAGTATATGACGCCCTAAAAGCAGAGATGTATAAACTTTGTTCCGTTTTTAAATCTTGCTCTGATACATTTCATATGTTTAGTCAAATATTGGGAAGATTCATATCATAAATAAATAATCGTTCTTCAATTTCTATTTTTATTTATCTTACTCAAACTTTTCTTACTTCCTGAATATGAACCTATATATATATGTTATGAATATTTTGTTGTTGTTGTTAGATAAAGGGTTGATAAGACAAAGGATCGATAAGATAAAGGGTTGAGGTGCAGTCGTGATAAGAAAAAGATAATTATTTACCGTCAAGTAGCTTTTATTTTCAATTACTTGAGGAAAGATTACACATTAGTTATTTTCACATTATATAGAATTTTTAAAGTTAAGCTTATATTAGTGCTTTAAAAGGATAGATATGTTAACTACGCATATTTACAATAAAAATATACAAAACTGAAAGTCTTTCTAAAAACGATGATAACCAAAAGTGAAAATATCAATGAATAAAAATAAAATCAATATTTTTTCAAAATATAGAAATATTTGAGTTTTAGATTATATAATATTTCCCCCCTATGAAAAAGATTTGAAAAAAATAAAATTTTAAAATAAAATTGATAATTAAAAATAATTAATTTAACCAAATCAATAAATCTATAGAAATAATTAAAAATGAAACAATAAAAATCAATATCCACATTTTTTCAAAATGAACAAAAGAAAGTTTGTTTGCAAAAAAATTATATAATTATGAAATTATAATAAAAGTTTATAACCAGTTCTCCAAGGAAAAAGAAGAAGACCAACCAAATATAACTTATAATCACCAACAAGAAAAAATGCTCACAATGACGACACCAAATGAAGTCAAGGAAGTGATTAAATACTTAGCTAACCACAAAGCTCCTGGCCATGACAATATCACTCTGCAAATGGCCAAGAATCTTCACATCAAATGGATTGTATTTCTAGCTGGAGTATTCAACGCCGCACTGCACTTGTGTTACTACCCCAAAGTCTCGAAGCATTCTATATACAGTTACGAGCGTCATCAATTCTTCATCTCTTAATTCTTCATCTCTTAATCATTTTTCAGCTCTGTCACCGTTTGCTTTTTTTTTTTTTTGGAATGGCGCCCTCCTATTGGTTGGCTACGATCACGCCACCTTTGCCCCCTCCCCACTAGCTATTTCGTCTTTGTAACTATTGTGTTGGAGTGGGTCGCTCCCTAAATAAATGCATATATTAGATAATAACCAAATGGAATCCTTTCTTTCTTTTTCCCAGTAAGAGACGCCTACGGAAGCCAACAGTACATAGACAGATAAGGCACATAGGCTATTGTTATTAACTAACATATACAATTATTTAAGGCGTCAATTTATAATTGTAACAAATAGTATTTGAACCAAAACATTCAATCGGGAAAAAACACGGGCGTTGCCCGGGTCATTCGGGGGGCTAGTGCTATCATAATTCCAATTCCAAAAAAATCGGCTAAATCCCCTGAAGATCTAAGACCTATCAGCCTCCTCCCCACCATCGGCAAAATTTACGAAAGAATTATTTTACGTAGACTTCAGAGGTATTTGTACAACTCTAACTTCATCATCCCGCAGCAATTCGGATTTAGAAGGGGGCATTCAACAACTCACGAACTCATTGCAGTTATGGACTACATCCAGATAAGAAGTTCCCACAAGGAAGTGGTAGGTGCTGTCTTTCTAGATTTTGCGAAAGCATTTGATAAAATTTGGCATAATGGCCTTATAAAGAAACTCACAAAACACCAGTTTCCAAGTGACATTATCAATTTTTTGCAAAATTATCTACAGAGCAAGACATTTTCAGTCAAGCAAGGAAATTTTATAACTGAACCAAAGCCAATCCAGACTGGAGTACATCAAGGCTCTATCCTCGGACCCTACCTTTTCAATATTTACATTAATGACATCCCACTGTACTCTAAATGTAAACTTGCGCTCTTCGCAGATGACACAGCAATTTTATTTAACTCTAAATCAGTCGACCTATTGTTTACTCAGCTTCAGAATTACCTAAATGACATAATCAAATGGTGCGATGAGTGGAAACTAGACATTAACCCAACAAAGTTCAAGCAATAGTTTTTTCCTCAAGAGATAACAAAATATTCAAGCCACAAATCAACTTGACAGTAAATTCAAGCACTATTAGTTGGGCTGACCATGCCAAGTACCTTGGTGTCACTTTGGATTTGAAATTAAAATTTAACCTACATGTCCAAAACACCAGAGATAGGCAAAAATAGCTAAAATATCTCTATCAAGCCTGCTTAATTTTAAAAGTAATTTAACAACAAAGCACAAATTCACGTTGTACAAAACCTGTATTCTACCCATCATCACGTATGCACTACCAGTCTGGGGCAAATATATCACACCTACGGATAAAAAAAGAATAGATGCCTTCATGAGGAATTGCTTACGGAATCACTATAGGAGCCCCATTCAATATTTCAAACAAAATTCTCAAAGAAGATCTCAACCAGCCTAATATAGAAGAGATTTATCAAGACTCTGCGACAAGACTATTCTCGCAACTTCAAAAATCATCAAATCCAACTATACAAGAAATTGTTCAAAATCAAGGTGACCTCAGCCACTGAATCCGACGACCTGGACCCAATGGCTAGCTGACAGCCAAACACCCAACAACTGCCCTCCTGTAAGGTTCGGGGGGCCACTCCAGCATTACAACTCGCCATGTGTAAATAATCTGGACAAGGTGACTCGCGAGCTGTGCTCGAATGTAACACCTGCAAATTGAGATGAAATAAATAAAAAAAAAGTTTATATAAGAAGTATTAATGAACGATTCACACATGAAATATGGATATGAAGCAAAGAGGTATTTAAAATTTGAGTAATTATGTCATTATGCTAGTTACATTTCAAAATATCGAAAGTATTAGATAATGTTATTTTTACACGAATATAGCTCAAAAATAAATTGTTTCTGATATATCAACATTTAAATGTATGTGATATAATATATAAAGGTATTTATTAATAATGGTTGAATAATGAAATGCCAATAGAGATATGTATGGAGTGACATTAAGTTATTTGTAAAGGCTTAAGAATTGGGGTTGATATTTGTTCTTCATTGTCCATGTCCAAAATATGGCCTTCCTGTAAAAAACATAGTTTATCATCAATATCTATTAACTTTGTGTTAGAATTTTGGTTTACCATTAACTCATTTTCTATGTTAGTGCTATAGTGAAGTAAAAAATCTGCTTCTGGGTAAAATAATTTAAGCTTATTAGAGTGTATAATTTCTGTTTGTTTTCTTTGGGGTAAATTTGGTTTATTAATATCATATGTGACTGGAGAAAGTTGTTTTAAAAGTGTAAATAGGCCTATATATCTTTGTGTTAATTTATACCAGTGTTAGGATAAATAAAGGGTTTTACTAATACCTGATCTCCTTCTTTAAAGATGGGTTCTGGGTGTTTAATATCATATAGTTGTTTCCTGTATTCATGGGATTTTATGGTTTTTCAATGGCTAATATTCTTGCCCTTTCTATTTGTGTATGTGTTTCTGTATCATATTCTATAAACTGTGGTTGTATTCCACAGTATAAGAATTTAGGGGTAGAGCCTGTTGGGGTATGTACTGTTTCATTATAGCTTTCAGTTATTTTAGGAATATATTTTGTTCAAGGAATCTTTAAATTAGCATTATTTTCACATCTTAACCTATTAATGATAGTAGAATTTAGTCTTTTTACTTTTGCATTTGTTTCTCGATAATGGGCACTGGTGAGTAGATGCTTAACATTATTTCCCTCCAAAAAATGTTTAAATTTACTGCTGAGAAAAGCTGCATTTCTGTCAGTTATTAATATTTCAGGTTTATTATTTTGGAATATATTTCTCAAACAAGTTATATATGATCTACTAACATATGGATACTGTTTCTAGTTGTCCCATAATTATGTAACCCGCCCAATGTATCTAAAGAAAAAATTTGCTTTGCAAGATAAGAAAAGAAATAAAGAAATGCATGCAAAATTCTCAACACAAATCAAAATCTTTAATCCTCAGAAGTAATGTATATCAGGTAGGATGAGGTTTATTTTGTTTCCATTACATTACATGGAATAGATTTTATTTTCTAATAAAATTTAATGACCTCTTTGTTCACTGAAACCTAAACAATGTGTATGTTAGACCACTCTTTGTTCAACCTTACACATTGTTTAGGTCTCTTATTAGGTGCAAGATGTATACTTATGCTAAAATGGTAATTTGGGTAAACATAGGTAAATTCATGTTGGGCCAGTATTGTTCAGCAAGCCAACACAGATATAACATTACGGTATGAAGCAAATTGTGCTAAAACTAATATTTCCAATCAAATTATCAAAAAAATAACACATACTATGTAATATAAACACATGTATGTAAAATAAACACAATAAAAAATAACCAATAATTAAAAACCATAAATTTTTCTAACACAGTATACTTCTTAAGTAAGAATACCTTACCATGAAGGTTTAAAACCCTACACATTGAAACATGTGAAGAATGTAGCATGTGTGTATGATGGGCTTGAAGAGAAAATATTTAAAAATATATTTATTGAAACTTTTGTAATACCACACCAAATATGCATATTTACAGTTACAACAGTTGCAGATCTTATTAGCGCTTTAAAAGGGACAACCATATATGAGCAAAGCATCTATGTACATTAGAGGACATTAGAAACATAGAGGATGTTGGCCAGAGAGCAAAGAGAAAATAGGTTCTGGAGGGGACTCAATAGCAGGTAGAGAAACTCTACCTTGTTTACAACAGAGGCCAAAGGGTTCATCTTTAAATCTCAAAGCAGAGCAAAACTGGCATACCCGAGACATTTGGTCTATATCGACAGATGAATCAGCTTTATAATCAATATGGGCATTATACTGCAAACCTGAAATAGGCTTATGAGTCCAAAGCTGAATACGCTGAACAGGAACTTGCATAGTTTGTGTAGCTGCGACGCGGGCTTCAGAATACCTAAGACGGCGAAGCGCACGACGCGTCTCACTTTGAAGTGGTGTCTCAATAGCTCTAGCATTCCTATATCTCCTGGAAGCAGCCGTATTCCCACCAAGTAAACGTCGGCTGTGGCGAGGCATATTCTGAAAAAAAAATTAGATTGAGATTAATAACAAAAGCTTCAAAACCAGCAATTTCTAAACAAAGCATAAGGTTTGAGGTAAAAATCAAAATTTTTAAATTTTTCATTCAAAATAACCTTCAGATATGTTAAAAAGATTTTAAAAAACTAAAATCATAATATTATATTACCAAAAAATTAATGTACAAAACCAGTTATCATTAAAAAGCTTCAAAATAGACCAACCGCTGGATACGGCAATGAAAAAGCATGCTTTTTGGAGGTAAAAAATAGAAATAATTTTCTAAAATACAAAATACAACCCCTATATGTTAAAAAAAACTATAAATAATCTAAATATAAAATATTTAATCAAATAAATTAAAATATCTTTAAAAAAATTTTGAAAAAGGACTTCAAAAAGACAAATAAATGAATCCGTAAAAGAAATCCCTTGCAATCCACCTATATATTGATTTATAAACGTATATAAATATGGTTATATGCGTTTAAATATATTTTTGAAACGCATAATTTTTTGAAAACATTTATTATATTTTAAATAAGATATTGTCACTTTTGTGAATTTGATAATTAATTATTTCTTTTTTCTCAATGAATTATATATATTAATTTGAAATTTCATTTTTGTTATCATCATCACATACAATGTATTTTTTTTTTATATAAACAAACGATAATAAACAACAACAATTAGGGGCTCAAAAATCATTTATTATGGTTAGCAGCTTCGTAAATAAAGATATTTTTACAACAACAATTAAAGTTGCATCATCATTTTTATAAAACAACAGCAAATTAAATTAACAATGTAAAAATATATTTTAACATTTAACACAAAATCGTTACAATTTTTTCTTTAAATATATATTAATATTGAAATGCCAAGTATTCTTTACCTCATTGAAATATTATATTACTAAATTCTCAAATTAAATTTATTATACTTGGAAAACATTTTAAGCATTGTTACAATTTATAAATATAATTTCACCAGACGCCGCTAGAGGCGCTGCTTGCGAGAGAAAGTAGAAAATTTGCAAATAAAATTGCAAAGAATATTCATTTCAAATCAAATTCAAACCAGAAATCTTCCCAGTAGTATAGTAAATAAGTTCCTAAAGTTTCACGGCGATTGGATAATCTTACCTTTTAAAAACTTTCATCGTGTGAACAAACTTACATTCATTGTGTAAACAAACCACGTGTTAATTATTAACCAATCAAATTCATTTATCGTCGCGACCAGTGCTGCGCCCAAGCGGTAAAAGACTGGAACTAACGCTTTTTGGTTTTTTATTTTTTAAAAAAAGCACATTTACTTTTTTAGTTTTTTGAATAACCTATATGTTAAACGGAATCTTCAGCTACCTACATGCGAAATTCCATAATGATTGAGTCAGTAGATTTTGCGTGAAGCGATAACAAACATCGATTTCGCATTTCATTTTTATAGATATAAGGATGAAATGCCAAGTATTTTTTACCTCATTGGAATATCATATTACTAAATTCTCAAATTAAATTTATTATACTTGGAAAACATTTTAAGCATTGTTACAATTTATAAATATAATTTCACCAGACGCCGCTAGAGGCGCTGCTTGCGAGTGAAAGTAGAAAATTTGCAAATAAAATTGCAAAGAATATTTATTTCTATCAAATTCAAACCAGAAATCTTCCCAGTAGTATAATAAATAACTTCCTAAAGTTTCACGGCGATTGGATAATCTTACCTTTTAAAACTTTCATCGTGTGAACAAACTTACATTCATTTTGTAAACAAACCACGTGTTAATTATTAACCAATCAAATTCATTTATCGTCGCGACCAGTGCTGCGCCCAAGCGGTAAAAGACTGGAACTAACGCTTTTTGGTTTTTTATTTTTTTTAAAAAGCACATTTACTTTTTTAGTTTTTTGAATAGCCTATATGTTAAACGGAATCTTCAGCTACCTACATGCGAAATTCCATAATGATTGAGTCAGCAGATTTTGCGTGAAGCGATAACAAACATCGATTTCGCATTTCATTTTTATAGATATAAGGAAGGATATATATATTTTTAAAGAAAAATGGGAAATCTCCTTATCGGGCGACTGAAAGTTACTAATGGCTTGCGCCATCTATAGGAATGATTATTAACTAATTGTTGATTTTTAAAGCTACTTTCAGTTGCCTGAAAAGGAGACGCCTTTTTTTCTTTTTAAACTTATATTCATAGTTTTAGCGCGCGCACAACATGTAAATAAAACTATTGATAAAATATATATATTGCATAAAAGGGATAACTGAATTCGATAGAATCGATAGCACAAGAATATGAATAGAGAACTTTCCGGCGAAACATTAGGAAAAGTCTACTGGAACCATCATACAACTCCATCTATCTAACTGTTTATACTATAGAGCAGTCTTGGAACCCTCGAGAACAGATGGGTGTTTGTGATATTAAATTTTAGTTAAATTTGAAAAGAATATCGTGGATTGTTTGACTGGGAAAATTATTCCATTACTTCAACATCATTAAAGATTTATTCGCTACCTTTGCTCTTAATCCTGGCCTTTAATGGATTATTGGTGCATTTGTATCATAGAAATTCTAAACTTCATACCCATTTTGAATAGAGAACGCTAATAATATAGGCGATATTCTTTTGTTTTGTTATGGTTATAAATATAATTTAACTAGAACATATTAAGAAAAGAGTATTGTGAATTCTACTGATATTTTAAAATTACACATTTATATAGAACGACTGGAAAGACAAAGGATATCGATTATGTTTTTCTATAGGCTATCCAGATAGGGCTTATATTTCTGATGTCAGAAACAAATATTCAGATATCAGGCTCTAATTAAATATCCTTAAGAAAATTGATAAATTGATAATCGATTTATCGATCGAAGTATTTGATATTTTAATAGTGAAGATTAAATATACATCAAATTTCATATTCTTTCAATTTTATTGACATATCTTTCAATATGAAATAATGTGAATAAAGATTTTTAACTTTTAATTATACAATTTATATTTTTTTTAGATATTTTTTAGGCTTTTTATGAACAAATCTTCTTATATATAAAAGTCAATGTCTGTTGTCTGTTCCGCGATACACTCAAAAACTAATGAACCAATTGGTACCAAATTTTGAATATCGCTTTTTATAAACCTGAGGAAAATTAGGCCAATTAAGTGACCAATGAGCGTTCTGCATTTTTTTTTTTTGCATTTTTTTCTGCATATGTTTACCTAATTCCAATGTCCTCTTTTATTTTACAAATATAAATATTTACATGCCAGTATTTTGGATTGATTTTTTTTAAACCTATTGTTTCTTATTCTTACTGAGAAGATGGGTATCGCAATCAAGATCCATCGCAGTCACTTACTCAACTCAGGCAATTTTAAGGGTTAATGCGCTGGGGCGAGTACCTCGGGGGTTGGGTGGAAAAGCTGCCATCTATTTAAACTATATTCATTTCTAAGTAACTAAATTAAATGCAAAAATTAATTAAATCAAATATCTAAACACTAATATAAATCAATTTCTGCCTGTAGTTTATGTGCTGCACTTCTGTATTGCTAATCTATGTCACTTCTACTATTTATTATTGATATACTTTCAGTATGAAGGAAATTGCACTCAGTGGAATTCTCGGGCGAAGCCGGGTCATTCGTCTAGTATAAATATTAATCATTGCGTTACCATCAAGTTAAAAATAATTTTTCTATTTAAAGTCACATTATATTTAAGAAAATGAAAGATGGTATAAAGAGCCTCTTTTTTATTTATTTATTTATTACAAAACACACGCTAAATCATATGTGGATATTTGCGTGTGAATGTTTAAATTAATTTATGTACATAGTTTAAAAATATATATGCAAATTATTTATAGATTTAAATAGAGAGTGAATGTTATTTATATTTATATTTTAGATCAATAATTATACAAGTAATAAAGTTTATTTACACACATATTATTGAACGTTTATAAGAAAAATAACCACTAAATACTATATATATATAATATTTTAAATTAAAAAACTATATATATATACTAAATAAAACTAGAATTTCCAATTTATTAGTATAATTTAGGCCCACGGTAGTTGAGAAAAAGAGTCTACTGAATTTAATAAATTTTCTATATTCTTCCTTACTGGAAACCATTCGGCTTAAAATGGAACTGTTCATTTGACATTGTAGTCTCAAATCTGCAAAATGTGGGCACCGAACTAAAATATGTTTAGTGTTGTGATCTTTTTTATCATTAGAATCCTCATAGTATTTTGGAGTTTTTCATTTATAAAGTTATATATTATCATTCCTTTTGCAGCAGGATCATTTCTATTATATTGTATTTAAACTTTAAATATACTTGACAAAATGAAATCCGTAATTTTTGATATTCTTGAGAGAACATGTGTACAATTCGAAGATGTTGTATTATAATCATGTATACAGTGTTTAAGAAAGTTATACTATAGTGAATCCAATTCGTTTTTAGATCTCTTGTTTACATATGGGTACCAGATTGTTGAACCATAAGTTATTGTGCTTCTAAATGAGGTCGTATATGATGTAAATATTGGCCTACTATCTAATCCAAAGAGAGTTTCTTAAAAATGTCAATAATTCCTATTAATTCTTGAAGTGGTTGTATTAAGTGGTTGATTACATTACATTTATAAATTCACAGAAAGTTGGTTCTTTTCATTGAGGTTGTTGTTTTTGTCTTAAATTTGAAAAAAAAAGAAGACAATACAAGGTCCCGATGGCTTAACCTGAACTAAACGCTCCTAGCTTTACAGTAATACTGGAAACTGACTTGAAAATTATAAATTGATAAATCAATACCTTTGTTGCAGAGATCAGTAGAAGTGTCACAACGCTGGATGGCGAGAGGCCTAATTAGAAAACAGTGATGAACAATTTAATACTTATTGAAAGAAATATTTATTTAAAAAATCACACAAATTAATATTAATACAAATATTATTCAAAACAATTATTAAAATTTATGAGAGATAGTTTTTTTTTTCAGGCCTGTCAAAACCAAACGTTAGCATCGAAAACAGCCTTTGTTTACCGGAATTTGCGAGTTAATCCTTTTTCTGCTCGCGCATGCGCGGGGGAGGGGGGGGGGGGGGGGGGGGGGGGGGGCAGCCGGGCTGTGTTGCCACCGTCGGTTGGTCCAAAAAAAAATACCTTTTTTCGCGTCACTCTCCCACCTTGACTTTTTGAACTTTGCTATAAGGTCAATATTAATTTTTAAAAACAAAGAAGGAATTATCTCAAATCTAACAGAATGTTTTATGATTAAATTTTTCTCTCAAACTTCAATTAAACCTAATCGGTAACTTGACTTTTCTTCCAGAACGCGTGTAAACTTTCCCTACTTTTACTGGAGTAGTCTTCTCTTGCACTAACGCGGACTCCACACCGGATGTTTTCTTCCTGACGATCTCATCCTCCGCTGGCTTAAGCTCCCCGTCGCCTTGCTCTATGTCCTCAGTTGGTACTTCAAGTGGGAACAATCGTTGCACTGCACGCTTCATGAATCCAGACTTAGTCTTAACTTCCACAAGTCTTCGCACATTGTCAGTTCCAGGAAACACCTTCGTAATCTTTCCCATTGGCCAGTTTATTTGCTTCCTGTTTTCAACCTCCACAAGGACGATATCTCCAACTTTTAACTGTCGTTGTTTCTTGCGATTGTCGTGATGCACCAACAATCCTAGGTACTCGCTTCTGAACCTCTTACGGAATTCCTTCAGGAGTCGTTTGCGTTTCTCATAGCTCTTTCCAAAGTTACACCTGAATTCAGTTAGATCAATCTCTCCTTCAGCTCTTGGTTCTCGAAGAAACATCTCTGGGGTTAATGGCACAAGGTCATCATTGTCCTCAGCAATGTAGGTGAGTGGTCGCGCGTTGATAACTCGTTCACAGTTTTCGAGGAGCGTCACCATTTCTTCGTAGTTGACAACACGTTTTCCCAGCAATCTTCGAAGCAGCTTTTTGGTGAGTCCAACAATTCTCTCGATCCAACCTCCCCACCCCGGTGCTGCCGGAGGATTGAGCTTCCATTTCACTCCAAAATTAACTCGATAAAGCTCGTTCCGGAGTCCAACTAGATTTGTCCCATTATCTGAGTAGATGACTGCAGGGCAACCTCGTCTTGCTGCGAACCTCTCTACTGCTCCCACCAATGCTTCCGTCGATAATGAAGTCACCAGTGTTATGTTGTTCGTTTACACTTTAGTATTCTTTATAGTCTATGGTAATTCAATAAGAAGTCGTAAGCAAAACTAAATTGTTTATTACTTAAGTTACATGCAAATTCTGAATGCTATTTAGTGATGATGATAAATCGTTGGCGTTGCCAAACTAAAAGTTTAATATACATTACATGTCCCCTCTTTAACCATCAAAGGTTCAATCTGCGTGGGGGTCGAACCACCCTACCAGATCTGGTGGTGATCAGGTTCCCTGGGGAACCATTGGTACAGCTCCCCGGGGGTCCTGTGGTGGTCACGTTCTCCGGGGATCCAGGAGAAGAGAGTTGTCCAGAAGATGTAGGCCGCGATGGGGATTCCTCCAGGTCCTGCAAATCGGTTTGTTCCTGGTTCAGTTCTAGTGGTTTCTCCCAATCTGTGTGGGTTATGTCACTCCGTTTATCCTCGCGGATGTGAATACTATTTCTTCTATATTCATTTCCTTCTTGATCTTTCACGTAGAAGGATCGGGGTTCATTGGCTTGGTTTTTTAGCTGGCCTGGGATCCATCTTTTATCTTTTCGAAACCACACTCTATCCTTGATAGATAATGGGTCCGCCGGTCTAGTGTGTCTATCATAATAGTTTTTCATTTTAACTTGATTATCAACTAGCTGTTTCTGGATCGCCTCGTTGTTAATCATGGAGGGCACGAACTGGGATGTCTTCGAGGGTATTATAGACCTTAATTTCCTTGACATCAGAATTTGTGCAGGTGATGGCAAATTATTGTGTGGTGTGTTTCGTAAGTTGAGAAAAGCTAAGTACTTTCTTCCCCACATCTCTTTATCAATTTCTTTAAAGTTTGAACTGTTCGTTCTACCATCCCGTTACTCTGTGCATGGTAAGGACTAGATGTTACATGGACTATATTCCAAGTTCTAGTAAAGTTCTGGAACTCTTTTGAAAAGAACGGAGGCCCATTATCACTCACCAAATTTTCAGGAATTCCAAAATTCGAGAAAGTTCTCTTTAATCTCCTTATTATGGTGTCTGTTGTCATATCTTGGTGTTGATATATTTCTGGGTATTTGCTGAAGTAGTCCACTATTAAGAGATATTTTGAGCTTTCTATTTGAAAAATGTCGATCCCTACCTTTTGCCATGGATATTCAGGTGCTTGGTGTGGAAGCATAGGTTCTTTAAAATTTGCTCTTGATGTTTGTTGACAAATTGAACAGTTATTGATTAATTCTTCAATTTCTTTATTCATTCCAGGCCAGTAAATGGAACCTTTGGCTAATGCAATTGTATTATTTATACCTTGATGTGAAGCATGGAGTATCTTTAACATATCGTTTCTTTGGGTTTTTGGTATAAGAAGTTTATTACCTCTGCAAATCAAGTTTTGCCATTCATGAAGTTCTTCTTTGAATTCCCAATAAAGTTTGAGGTTGGAAGGCAAGTTCTTTTTGTATAAGGGCCAACCTGTTAACATATATTGCTTTAGCAAACAGCATTATTTATCCTTTAACGTATCATCCTGTAGTCTCGTTAATCTCTGGTCTTTGATCTCAACATTTAAAACAAACGTTTGAGTACATAAGTCTAATTCTTTATCTTCCATTTGTTCCTGGGGCAAGAAATGTCTGGAAAGGGTATCAGCAGGTATCATACTCTTTCCTGGGATGAACTTCAATTCAAATTGATAATTTAATAAATACAATGACAACCTTTGGAGTTTAGGTGACATTTGATCAAAGTTTTTCTTCAATAAAGAAACCAAGGGTTTATGATCTGTATATGCAGTAAATTTTCTACCATAAAGGAAATAATGGAACCTTTTACATCCCAAATATAGAGCCAATAATTATTTTCAATTTGGGAGTAATGTTTTTGCGGAGAAGTGAGAGATGCAGATGCATAAGATAAAGGTTTTTCTTTTTACATTAGTATAGCACCCAACCCATCTTTGCTTGCATCAGCAAAAAAGTTCTAGTGGTTCATTAGGATCAAAGTGTCTCAATACTGGTGGACTAGTTAGGAGAGTTTTGATAAAATTCAGCTCTTGATCTGCTGCAATATTCCAATTCCAGATTATATCCTTTTAAAGCAGGTTTCTCATATTAGAAGTATTTGATGATAAGTCCGGTATGAATTTGGCTAGATAAGTTACGGTCCCAAGTATCCTTTGCAATTCTTGCTTATTTTTAGGTATTTGCATATTTTGAATGGCTCTAACTTTATCTTTATCAGGTAAAATTCCTTCCTGTGAGATGGTATGACCTAAAAATTTAACTACCCCTGTGGCCATTTGGAGTTTATTTAATGTAAGCTTCAATCTACTTTCTCTGGCCAAATCTAAAACATTTTTTAGGGTAGAGTTATGATCTTCACAATCGAATTACCCCATATTAGAAGATCATCTATATAGCAGACCACATTAGGGATATCACAAAAAAATCTTGTGCATAATTTTTCGAAAAATTTCAGGTGCACTGGAAATTCCAAAAGGTAGCCTCAACAATCGATAACGCCCAAATGGTGTACTCATCACCAAATATTTAGATGTATTTTCACTTAGCGGCACTTGCCAAAATGCAGATTTCGCCTTAGGTATTTCTGCCAGAATGTTTTCAGGTGCAGGTAAGGTGTAATGCTCCCTCAAGACCCATTCATTCAGTTCCCTTGGGTCAATGCATATCCGATATTTGCCCGATGGTTTCTTTACCACTACCATTGGGTGCGCCCATACCGTCGGTTCTTCTATTTTTTCGATAATCCCGTCTTCTTCCATTTTAAACAGTTCTTCCTTTACTGGTAGACTGGGTAGTCTTCTGGCTGGACTTATTTTAGGCCCCGCCTTGTCCGATAATTTAATGTCATACATATAACTCAAATGGCCATTTCCTTTGAAAACATCTTTATATTTATCCAAGAGTCCTGTAAGAGTAACGCTGATATCACTTATTGTTTCCACTCTTTTTACTAAATTTAATTTCTCACACTCATCCAGACCTAGTAAAGGAACTGCTGAGTTGTTAACAATTAAAAATGTAACTTTTCTGCAAGCGTATTTCGTCTTACAATCTAGCTGGCATTTTCCTACTACTGGGATTTGTTGCCTTGTATAAGTATATATTTTGCAATCTGCTGTTTCCAGCAATGGCATATTAGGCCATTCTTTTATTAGCCTTTCCGGCAGAATATTTACATCTGCTCCTGTATCAAGTTTAATATCAACAGGGTGTCCTTGTATGTAAATTAGTTCCTTCCACGGTTTCCTTAACACTTGGCCGACCATGATTGAGTCTATAATCAGTAGGTTATCTTTTTCTTCCTCAATTTCTTGTATACACCTAACTGCTCTATTTTTGCAGCAATTTGAAAAGTGGTTTGGCTGTCTGCACTTGTAACATTCTTTTCCATATGCAGGGCACTTTCCAAAGTCATGAGCCATGTTACATTTTGAGCACCTGATCGATTTATTAAAATTGGCTCTAACTGGGTTACTTGTGTAGCTATTCTTCAAAGAGGTGGTAGGTTTATATTTTTCATTAAAGTTTTTCCTTATAGCATCAATTGAATATTTTTCAATGTTTCTTAATTGTTTTTGCGATGCCTCAGCCGCCTGACCTTGATTAATAGCCAATGACAGTGTCAAATCGGGGTTCTGTAGATATTTTCTCTAAGTGTTGTATCCCTACAACCCAGAACAATTCTGTGTCTCTAATAAGATAATCTTTAATATTTTCGAATTCACAGTCTTCAGCCTTACTTTTAATTTCAGTGACAAAATCGTCAAAAGTTTGATTTATCTTTTGTTCACAAGTAAAGAAAATGTATCTTTTATATATGGTGTTTTTAAATGGTCTAAAATATTGATCATATTTATCTAGAATATCTTTGATAGTAGGGCTTTACGTATTCTCTTCCAAACCAAATGTATTATATATTTCAAGCGCTAAATCGCCAATAATGTGTAATAGAATAGCCCTTTGTTGTTGTATAGTTTTTGAATCAAGATCACTTGCTATGATGTAGTTTTCGAATTTTTTACGCCATTTTGGCCATTTATTAGAATCATTTTGATCTATTGTAAACGCAGAAAGCGGTGGTAAATTATTCATAATTATCTTTTATTATTAATGAGAAAGCAAAATATAGAAAAATTAAAATAGTTATTATACCTATATTTTTATATTTTAAAACGATAGACTTACCGCTGCCACCATGTTATGTTGTTCGTTTACACTTTAGTATTCTTTATAGTCTATGGTAATTCAATAAGAAGTCGTAAGCAAAACTAAACTGTTTATTACTTAAGTTACATGCAAATTCTGTATGCTATTTAGTGATGATGATAAATCGTTGGCGTTGCCAAACTAAAAGTTTAATATACATTACAACCAGTTCGAGGTGGACCGCACGGTATAAGCCACAGGTGAAGATGACGAACCAAACCTTCTGTCCATCTTCCAGATATAAAGGTCCTCCGAGGTCAATTCCTGTCACCTCAAAAACCACAACATCTCGTACGCGATGTTGAGGCAACGATGCCTCTGGTACGTCGACTCGCTTGGCTTCAAATCGTCGACAGCGAGGACATTTATGAATTACAAGACGAACTAGTTGTCGAGCTTTCGGAATCCAGAACTTCTCTCTTAGTACTGATCGCAGCGTCTGGGCTCCACAGTGGTACATTTTCTCGTGGACTGATTTCACAATTAGCTCTGTGACCGGATGATTCGTTGGGATCAAAATTGTCAATCGAACAGTTCATCGTCATTTCGATTCACTATCCTCGTTTTCACTCTCCATAATCCTTCTTTATCTTGGAACGCGTGTAGCTGCTTCATCTTGGGATCTTCCTCACCGATCGATTCACTCTGTATTATCTTAACTAGGGACTTTTCAGCACTGTCTAGTTCCTCTTGTGAGATGATATCTCCTTTGTATTCAGAGGGCTTGAAACGTAGCATCCACGCGATTACTCTCAGTATTTGTGTTAGAGTCACTTCACGTTGTCCCTCGTATAGATTCGGATACCATGGATTCTCCTCGGGCTTTTTGGCTACAAATCCAGCCACCACAGTCTTCCTCCTCTCTTCTTCAATGGCTTCCAGATCATACTGTACTTTTGATACTGGCCAGTCTTCTTTCTTTTCCTGAAGCCATTTTGGTCCCTCCCACCATCCGGATTTTATGAATTTCGATGGGGATTCACCACGGAATGGGAGATCTGCTGGATTGTGTTCCCCTGCGACATGGTTCCAATCTTCACTCTTCGTAAGTGTTGTGATCTCCTTGACACGGTTGGAAACGAACTGAGCCCAATTCTCTTGTTGTTGTATCCAGTATATGGCAAGGCTGGAGTCTGTCCAACATTGAATCTTCTCCGGACTTTCTTCTAAATTTTCCAGAACATGCACCAACAGTCGTGCTCCAATCAAACAGGCTAATAGTTCCAGTCGTGGAATCGTGATCCTCTTAATAGTTGCCAGTCGATTTCTTGTTTCAAAGAATCGCACTACTATGACTGACGCATTCTCTATTCGCATGAAGATCACCGTTGCGTACGCTATAGCTGAAGCGTCACAAAACACGTGCAATGTTGTTCTTCCTTTGATAGGTAAGATCCATCGAGGTATCTTGATCAGATCCAATTCTAAAGCTTGCTTCCTCCATTTTATGAACTCGACCCGTCTGTCTTCGTTCAGCGGTTCATCCCATGATTTATTCTCCTTCCAAGCATCTTGAACCATCTTCTTAATCTTGATTGTAGCTGGACAGGTAAATTGAATCGGATCAAAAATGCGATGGCAGGCTGACAAGATACTTCCCTTTGTGATTGATTTTTCTTCATCTATATTTTTCAATGACTGCACATTAATGGCAATAGTGTCAGTCTGAAGGTGCCATTTCATACCCAAAATAGAGGCTGGATCTTGTTCGGTGATTCCAGGTTCATTCCACATCCAGTCTCGTAACTCAAATTTGGCTTGCATCATGATGTCGGAGGATTCCTTGGTGAATTTTTTGACATCATGTGTAGGTGACAAACTAAGAATGCAGTTGTCGACGTAAAAACTTCGGGCAAGAAGTTCTGCGCACCTATTATCTTGAAACTGCGGCAGGCTCAAATGATACTTAATGGTTGCAGCTAGCAGAAAAGGACTTGAGGTAAGGCCAAAGACTAATCGGCAATGCCTGTAAAATTTTAGTGTCTTCTGGTCCTTTTTCCACCAAAGGAACCGAAGGAATTCACGATATTCTTCTCGAACCTGAATCTGGAGAAAAGCTTTTCGTATGTCTGCAATGATGCCATACTTTCCAAGTCTAAACCGCAAGAGCAAATCAGGAATGAGCTCAATCAGGTTGTCTCCTTTTTCCAGACATTGATTTAATGATGGGAGCCCCTTTTTCTTGCAACTTGCGTCGAATACTGGACGAATAGGAGTGGTGCGACTATCCTTGAGCACTGGGCGATGAGGGAAATAACTGCACTCCTCCCATTTATCCTCAACTTCCTCGATGAATTTCTCTTTTTCCCACTCCTCAAAAATAGTATCATACTTCTCATACAGCATCTTGCCCTGGACATTCCTTGTTGTAGTCAGCAATCAATTTTCTGTAGTTCGGCGATTGACTGGAACTGGTGGATGTCCAGCTATCCATGGTAGTGACACGATGTACCTTCCGCTTTCTTCTCGTTTCACAGTCTCCTTGAAATGAGTGTTGGAGGCTTCGATTAAATCTTTCCAAGATTTTGTTTCTGCTGCATCCATGATGCCAAGCACATCTAATTTCCATAAATCCTGAACGTCGAAACTGTTAACGTGAAGTGAAGTCACGATCAGGCATGAATCTTCCATGTCGTTCCCTATTGCTGGTCCCATTACTGTCCACCCCAGCTTGGTTTCTGTCGCCACAACTCCACTTTGCAATATTTGCATTCTGCCTGTCAGAATGCTGCTAAGCAAGTCTGAACCAATCAACATGTGGATTGTTATCACTTCACCTTGGCATATGTCAGTCAAGTTGATCCCTCGAGCTTTTAACTCATTGAGTATAGTATGATCCTGTACTTGACTGATGTGTCCGCAAATTACTTCCTGATCCAATAATTTGAGATCATCCATGTATTCGTTGTTGAGGCTGGAAACGTTTACTTTGTACACATTGTGCTTCTTTTGACGAATTTCTCCGCCTCCAAACAGATTATGGGTAAGTGTAACTTGCTGCACTCTCTTTAGGCCCAGTGCGTCCACCATTCTCTTTGAAATATTCGACCGCTGGGATCCACAGTCAAGCAACACTCGAACATTATGCTTCCCCTTTGGTCCGCTTATCTTGACTATCAGAGTTTGTAGATAGACTCCTCCCACGGTTGCGTTGTTTAAAGTTGTTGACGTGAATTGATTGGCGGTCTCTTGCTTTGTTGCAGGACTTTCCCCTGAAACCTTTAGTTCCGCTTTTTGGAGATGAGAAGTCTTCTGGGCTTCCAAAGTAGGACACATAATGGGGTAATGCTTCCCTCCGCAGACAGGACAACGTGGCTTAATCCGGCATTTCTTGAATCCGTGGCCAGGAAGCAGGCACCAAAAACAAACATTCTTCCCTTTAGCCTTATCTTTCTTCTCTGGTAGATGCATCCGCTGTCCACTGTAGCATTCTTGACTTGGGTGACCATTCCCACAAAAGATGCAGTTGTTTCGCATCTGGGTGGTGTTGGCGATCTCTCGCCCTTCACTTCTGTCTTCAAAAACGTCATGAGTTGTGTCAACTTATCCTGTACTCCCCTTCCGCTCACCGTATATTGACTTCGCTCCCATACTCTCAGGGTGTCCTCTGGTAGCGCTGATTCGACGAGTGGGTACAGCATAGCCGCAAACTTGTCACGAGCGACGCCCAATGTTTCTAATGCTCGCAGTTGTGTCTCCAGTCTATCGTAAAGCTTCACTACAGACATCTTACCTTCGGCTCTCACATTCTGAAGCACATTCTGAAGCAGGTCACGTACATAAATCTCAACAAGCATTTCATCCTCTCCAAAACGTGATTTGATATACTCGATGACTTTAGGGTAGTTGTCGGCACTCGGTGGAAAACTTTCGACTGCTTCTCTTGCCTCGGAGTTCTCGGCAGTGGCTTGAAAGAGATACTGAAACTTAGTTTCTGGAGGCATCTGTGGATCCCGGTCAATCGTGCTGAACTGACTCCAGAATGTAATCCATTCTCTTGGTTCTCCCCCAAACTTCTTGAACTCCAACTTCGGTAGTCGATAGTTCATTGCTGCTGTGCCGCTGATTGTACTAACGTCATCTTTTTCCGCATCCGCAAGAGCCTCGTAATCAGTCATAATGTTACTGAAATTATCTTCGTACTCACAAACGGATTCGTACTCAGCAATGAAAATGTCTTCAGACACTGATTCTCGTAGCAGAGCTTCTTCCATCCTCATGTTCAATATTGAAAGCTTTTCATGGTGGGTCTGGAGTCGGCGGAGGATTTTCTCTACATCTGCTTTCTTGACTTCCTTCTTCTTGATCTCTGTTTCGAGCTCATTGAACGCCTTGGTGAACCTTGCACGCACTGGCGTCCTAAGCTTTTTCAGTTCAGCACTACTAACTGGTTGATCAGCCATCCTGAGAAGTAATCACTGGTTCACAGTTGCACCTTTGTGTAATTCTTCAATCTGTATCCTGTCGGCTGCGCCAAAATGTTGTTTTTGTCTTAAATTTGAAAAAAAGAAGACAATACAAGGTCCCGATGGCTTAACCTGAACTAAACGCTCCTAGCTTTACAGTAATGCTGGAAACTGACTTGAAAATTATAAATTGATAAATCAATACCTTTGTTGCAGAGATCAGTAGAAGTGTCACAACGCTGGATGGCGAGAGGCCTAATTAGAAAACAGTGATGAACAATTTAATACTTATTGAAAGAAATATTTATTTAAAAAATCACACAAATTAATATTAATACAAATATTCTTCAAAACAATTATTAAAATTTATGAGAGATAGTTTTTTTTTTTTTTCAGGCCTGTCAAAACCAAACGTTAGCATCGAAAACAGCCTTTGTTTACCGAAATTTGCGAGTTAATCCTTTTTCTGCTCGCGCATGCGCGGGGGGGGGGGGGGGGGGGGGGGGCAGCCGGGCTGTGTTGCCACCGTCGGTTGGTCCAAAAAAAAGTACCTATTTTCAAGTCAGAGGTGGTCGTTTAAATGGTATGAGATTTTACTGCTTATATTAGAAATATCTCGTGGTATTTGAATGCAGAGAGAGACAGAGAGTAGGTGGAGTTTATGGTATTATCTGGAAGTCACGGGAGATCCATAATTCTGTCCCTGTCACTTAATGACACTCCCGAGGACAATAGTGGCCAACCCTAAATCTTCCCGAGTATCTTCCCCGTAATTCTAAGGACTCACAGAGATTAAATCATATCACACCCCATATTTGGGCTTTCTGCACATGGATGCCATAAGAATTATTTTTGGATACTATACCATTTTATTTGATTTATGAAGAATATAAAATTAAAGAGAGACAAAATGCACTCTAAATGCGTGTAAATTTGTTATACCTATTATAAAAAGCCTATATTATCGATAATAAAATAAACAATGTTCCAGGGATATATTTCTTGTGTAACTTTTAATTTTCAAGCTTTCGGGATTGTCAGCCCTTCAAGAGGAGTATCACATTAACAATTTAAATGATGAATATTTCAAAATACAAATTAATATTTGCATATTTTAAATACTTATGATATTGAGAGAAATATATCACAACATTTTGACACTATATTATATATAAACATAAATAACATATCTAGGTTTGTCTGTTATCTATGTTTTCAATTTCGAGTCTGTTGGTATTATAAACACACATTATAATTATATCCAAATATTATTTTGTCTCCTCACATTCTATATTCAATATATATAACCTTTATTAGCTATCACACGCCCGTTTCGCTGGGTGTGAATTAATCTTTTGTTAATAAATTAATATTAAGTATAATATAAATTGATATATATTTCAAAATAAACAGTTCTTACATACAACTTGACATTTTAAATGTTATTTTTACTGATATTTTTGATCATAACTGGAATAATTTATTTATTTAAAAATTAATTTAAAATGCTTCAAAATCCCGAAAATAGACGAATATCCTTAATATATAGTGTCGAATTTCGCGAAGAAAAAAATATAAATATATTTTAGTATACAATACAAACATATTATATATACATATACACATACACGTATACATAGGTGTTTAAGGTGTGAAAGTCTTTCACAATATTTATTAAATGAATGAGTAATAAATAATTGAAATTTTATTTTTACACAAATATTTTGGTGATAAAATTAATTATTTTTGTAGAAATAAATACTTCACAAGGTTAGATAACAACCTTAATTAATGCGGTTAAATATACTATACGTTTTAAAGATAATATATTAAGTATCTAGAGAAGAAAATCAGCGGTTACAATCGAATCTAATCAAGAATAAAGTGCACATTTTCTGGAACGATGACAATAATTTTCTTAGATCCCTAATGTCAGAGAGAGTACGTTAAACTCTCTCTCTCTCGGCGTCTTCTATTTAATAGTCACTAGGGAGACGGACAACTCCCGAAAAGAATGAAGTGGTTTCAAGGATAGGCCATTAGAAAATGGAAAACTGAGTCATTAATTAAATTGAATTCAAGTTTGTTGAGACATCGTTAGTGACTTAGAATCACAAAAGGAAATTAAAATTAGTAGAGAACGATTCTGGTTTAGATTTCTCGATTTATAGGGAATTTGGTCAATAATCTGGATTATATAAATAAATAATCAATTTGTAATTATTCCGTTAGATAGAGTAAGATATCAGGAACATTTGGTTACATGACCAGGATATTGCATTTTCTATATATTAAAATAGTTATGCCAAAAAATAACACATTTATTCATAAAAAAATAGTTATTTTATAAAATTACCCGAATGCCGAAACCTATAGAGATAACAATTTCTTTAAAAGAAAAATTTCAAATTATTTTCCAAATTTTTGTATTAGTATCCCAGCGGTCTGTTGAATTTTATTCTTCAACGGGCCACAGTATCAGATAAAATTGAGCAATTTATATAGAAATATGTTTTAACATATAGACGACGTTTAAAAGATACATATGTAGCGGCTCCCATATATTAACATTAATATCATATAAATTGTTGTCATATCAATATAATAAAATAATTATATACATCATTTTAAATATAAAACATAAATCATATAAAATGTAAATATTTATCTATAATATATCAAACACATATATCTAACATTATATAATCTAGAAATGATATTTGACCACACACATATATACAAAAAATAATTTTAACGTGTAATATACACCAATTTAACCCTTCTGATAATTTGTATAAATAAATGTAATTAAAAGTTGATTTTAAAATAAATAATTTGTTATCTAACTCCGCTTATAAATCCAGGCCGCCCACATAAATTAGTGAGCCGTATTTAAAATATAAACTTTAACAAACAATTGCAAGCAATCAAACAAGAATTTCAATTTGATCAAAAGTGAAAAATAAAATTACTCATAATATCAAATTATAAATATTTAAGAAATACATATTAAATATTTATATTTAAAACAAAAAATATAACATATTTCGCAATATTTAAAAACAACGAAAACGTACATCGTTTGGTATTTAATTCAAGGCAAATTTGCAACTTAAAACAAAATCGCTATCAAATAAAATTTTAAGAAATTATTTATGTGGAATGTCGTTTTTTAACCACCACATAAATTGGTGAGCTGAACAAAAGAACCAGCACAACGAATTGATAAAATGAAAAGTGAGGAAACTGAGAAAGTTGAGACCTATAAGGTAAATATTAAACTTCCACCTTTCTGGATTGAAAGACCTGATATATGGTTCCATCAAGTGAAGGCTCAGTTCTTGATAAATAATATAAAGACAGAAAATACGAAATTTAATTATTTAATCGCTCAATTGGAACCAAAGTATGTCGAAAACCTCTGGGATATAATTACCTCTAAAGAAATAAATAAATATTCAGAGGCAAAAGAGAGACTCCTTAGAATATTTAAAGATGGCGAATCAAAAAGAATTCGAAAACTGCTATCGGGAATTGAACTAGGTGATCTAAAGCCTAGCCAGCTGTTGCAGAAATTGATATCATTAGCAACAGAGGACTTATCCGATAAATTTATAAAGACGCTATGGCTCGAAAAACTACCACAGGTAATTCAGCAAATTTTAATAATTAGCGAGGAAGAGCTCGACAAATTGGCAGTAATGGCTGATAGAATAACCGGATTAAACCCCAAGGCGGAGATTTACGAGGCAGATAAGCCGGAGAATGAAACAAAAATGTTATTTAAAAAATACAATCTCTGGAACAGAAAATAGAAAGTATGAAAATGGAGCATCAAGGTAGATCTCGTGACCGAAGTTCACGTGATTATCGCTACAATGCACGCTCCCGTTCCTGATCTAAGGGCGGATATAATCCAAAGGGAAAATTTTGCTATTTCCATTATAGGTATGGAAAAAACTGCCTACCTGGAAAATGTAAAAAGCCATGTGAATGGGTCAATGCGGAAAACTCCAACCAGCAGTAAGTGGTGCGACGCACTCTGCTGCTGGACAGAACATACGTCGCAATAGCCGTTTATTTGTAAGTGACAAAAATACTGGCATGCGATTCTTAGTAGATAGTGGAGCTGATGTTTCCTTAATACCCTTCAAAGGAAAAATTGGGACCACCCTGAACGATTTCAAGCTATATGCAGCCAATGGAACCGAAATCTCAACGTACGGTACTCAAATATTATCTTTAGATCTTGGTCTACGGCGACAATTCCAATGGCCATTTGTAATAGCTAAAACCAACAGGGGTATACTTGGAGCCGATTTTCTAATTAATTTCAAATTAATCCTCGATATTAATAGAAGACAATTGATTGACGGTATAACAAACCTGACAATAAAAGGTGATATCTGCTCAATCTCTGAAGAGACTTTTAGCTCTTATAGAACAACATCATTATTTTCTAAACTATTGGCTAATTACCCAGATATTACGAGGCCCAACGTAAGAATAATGAAAGCTAATCATGATCTGAAGCACTTTATAATAACAAAAGGACCACCAGTGTTCTCTAGAGCTCGACAGTTGGATTCAATAAGATTAAATGAAGCTAAACAAGAGTTCCAATTTATGCTCGAGCATGAAATAATCAGGCCATCAAAATCACAATGGGCTAGTCCACTTCACCTGGTCACCAAAAAAAGACGGCATATTAAGACCTTGTGGTGACTACAGAAAATTAAATTCTCAAACCTTGCCTAATCGCTACCCAATACCTAGATTGGAGGACTTTCAGCATATTTTAAGTGGAAAGATGATTTTTCTAGACTTGATTTGTTTAAAGCCTATTACCAGATCCCCATTGCCGAGGAGGACAAGCCTAAAACAGCCATAATAACTCCATTTGGGCTTTATGAGTTTAACGTCATGAGCTTTGGTCTTAGGAATGCACCAGCTACGTTTCAGCGTTTTATTCATGAAGTACTTCGTGGCTTGGATTTCACATTTCCCTATTTGGACGATATATTAGTGGCTTCAGAAACTTGCGAAGAACATGAAACCCATTTAAAATTGGTTCTCGAGAAACTACAAAACTATGGATTGCGCATAAACATCGCTAAATCTATCTTAGGAGTTGGCCAATTGGAATTTCTAGGGCACTGGATAACTAATGGAGGGTCTCAACCGCTTCCATCAAAAGTTCAAACAATTCTAGATTATAAACTGCCAACGACGAAACGGGAATTGCGTACCTTCCTAGGTATGGTAAATTTTTATCGTAGATATCTTGAGAACGCAGCTTCTACGCAGGCTCTTCTTCATGATTATCTGAAAGATTCAAAAAGGAATGATAAAAGAAAAATCGATTGGTCAGAAGAGGCCAAGTTGCAGTTTGAAAGATGTAAACAAGACTTAGCAAGTGCTGCATTATTATGCTACCCCAACCCTGCACTTCCATTATCGCTCTGTACAGACGCATCTAATAATGCTATTGGTTCAGTTTTGCAGCAATGTGAAAATAGTTGTTGGAAGCCAATAGCATTATTTTCGAAAAAGTTAAATAATGCTCAAAAGGTATACAGTACCTATGATAGAGAATTACTTGGAATTTATTTGAGTATTAAAAAATTTAAATATATGTTGGAAGGAAGAGAATTCTATATATTCACTGATCATAAGCCATTAGTATATGCTTTCAAACAAAATAATGAAAAAGCTTCGCCAAGACAACAGAGACAACTTCAATATATTTCACAATTTTCCACAGACATCCGGCATATTAGTGGTAAAGAAAACATTGTTGCAGATACGTTGTCTAGAATAGAAGCAGTTACAAGTATTGATTATGATAAAATTGCAGAGGAACAAAATAATAGTGATGAATTACTTAATCTACGCAGAGAAAATACATCGCTAAAATTTAAACAATATCCATTACAATCTGGAAAAATGCTTTGGTGTGATGTGTCAACAGAAAATATAAGACCGTTTATTCCAGAAAAATTTCGAATTCAAATCTTTCATCAATTTCACGATTTAAATCATCCGGGTATAAAGGCTACAATTAATCAACTTAAATCAAAATTTATCTGGAAAGAAATAAAAAAAGACGATCTAAAATGGTCCCAGGCTTGCATTAATTGTCAAAAAACAAAGTTAACGAGGCACACAAAATCCCAAATTGGTACATTTCAAGAGCCCGACGAAAGATTCATTGTGATTCATATTGATTTAATTGGGCCACTACCTCCATCAAATGGAAAGTATTATTGTCTCACTTGCATTGACAGATATACGTCCTGGATGGAAGTGATACCCTTGGAGAACATAACATCTGAGAGTGTAGCCCTAGCCTTTTATAATAACTGGGTGTCAAGATTCGGAACTCCCTACACTATAGTTTCAGATCAGAGAAGACAATTTGCATCTCAAGTATTCAAAGATCTTGCAGCTATATGCGGTACGAAACTGCTACATACTACTTCTTACCATCCACAAAGTAATGGTAAAATTGAACGTTTTAATCGGACACTTAAAACTTCTATTAAAGCTCATAATTCAGTCAAATGGACCGATTCTCTGCCGACAATACTTCTAGCGTTACGCGCTGCTATTCGAGAGGATACGGGTTTTTCAATATCACAGATGGTTTATGGAAAAACCATTAAATTACCTGGAGAATTTTTTGAGAAGCCTATAGGTCGAGTTAATTCCAGTTTATTTATATCGAATCTCATAGAGTATATGCATATGGTTAGACCAATAACAACGAATCACAATGTAACCAAAGATATTTTTATCCATAAAGATTTATTTAAATCTGATCAAGTTTTCTTGAGAATCAATAGAATTAGAAAGGCGTTAGAACCATATTACGAAGGACCTTATCCAGTTCTTGATAATCTGATAAATATTTTACGCTAAAAATTATGAACAGGGAAGTGAAGATATCGATATATCGATTAAAGCCCGCTTATATCTTGAGAACACTAGATCAACCTGCCAGCAGTGGAGATCCCATCATACCTGCCAGCAGAGAAGATCCCATCATACCTGCCAGCAGAGAAGATCCCATCATACCTGCCAGCAGAGAAGATTCCATCATACCTGCCAGCAGTGAAGATCCCATCGGGCCTTCCAGTAAACCGCAACCATCTAAGCCTGGGGTGCGGTTCGAATTGCCAAAGGAGACCCGCAGCGGAAGACGGATAAAAACTCCTTCCAGGTACAATGAGTCTATTGGACGTGACTTCCGTCACTGGAAGGGGACTGATGTAGCGGCTCCCATATATTAACATTAATATCATATTAATTGTTGTCATATCAATTTAATAAAATAATTATACATCATTTTAAATATAAAACATAAATCATATAAAATGTAAATATTTATCTATAATATATCAAACACATATATCTAACATTATATAATCTAGAAATGATATTTGACCACACACATATATACAAAAAATAACTTTAACGTGTAATATACACCAATTTAACCCTTCTGATAATTTGTATAAATAAATGTAATGATTTCTATAGCTGTAAATAAAACTCAAATTTTGATTAGTATTATGGAATGGCTGATGGGGAGAGCGATATTTTTAGTAATTCCTTATATTTATACACAAATTGATGAATTTTATAGAACCTTTTGATTCAAAATATCACATGTTAAAGTTTGAGTATTATATAATTCTTACATCAATTAATCTTATATTTTATTATATCAATTCGAAAATAATATAATCATCTATATAGATATCCTGACTAAGGATCCCAATAAACGATAGTTACTGCATATAATACAACATGTTCTTACAGTCGTCGGACACAATCGTTTTTATACGGGTATTTGAATACACCGTCAACATAATTCTCATTTAAATAAAATTCTGACCTTGCCGGTGTGAAAGTTGATAGAAACACTGATGTAAAATATTTTTTTAAATCTGAAATATAAATTATTTTTAAACCTTATTATTTTTTAGTATTATTCACTGATAAGTAATATCATGCATTAGCGTTCCATCTGTTTTAAGAAATTGAAAATGCTTGCAGTTGAGACAGTAGAAAATTGCTTAAATAAAAAAATGTATATGCGTCTAAAATATTGTAAATTTATTAATCACTGATTTGTATTTTAATAAAAAATATAATAGAGTAAAATATTTACAACTATAATATTATTGAAATTTGGTACTAATTAAAAACTATGCTCCTATTTTAGAAAGTATAAAAATTAGAATTATTTGAAATTATTTGAAAAATGAAAATATGATTCAGGTAAAACGTTTCTTTTATTTTATATTTTTGCAAGCTAGAGCGAATGTCTGTTCTTCAACGGGCAATTGATTTTTGTACAATATCAAAATGATCTTTCTACAAAAATATTTGAAAAAATTGTTATTGGCATGTTCTCTCAATTATTTCTGTAGAAGGGTCAATATGATATTGTACAATTAAAGTAAAAAGTGACTAACGCTTGCAAAAATCTGAAATAAAAAAAAATTTTCCCGAATTCTTTTTTAACTTTTCATATTATATTGTAATAAATAAACATGAAGGGAAGGCGAAACGACGAGTATTATTCATATAATAATTGGTGAAAAAGCAATACTAATATATAATATTAGAAATTTTGGTTTTGAAATTTCTAGGGAAATATGGAAATAAACGCCTATCAGCAAACAATCAGATATGATATCAAGTTGCATAGCGTCATCCATATCTGGAGAAATGGAAATTTCACACAAATTTCAAAACATTGATTTTTGTCGTCAACTGATTGTGGCATCGAAATGTCAACCCTGACAGTTTTCCTGAAAATTGCCCTGGATAAAATAAGATTAGAGCTTTGCTATGTTGGAATCAAACTTTTCAAAATTTCTCGGCTTCCAAAAATCAGAATAGATTTGCTGAAACAATGATCGATTCGAATATTGTATTATTTGAGTTAAATTATAGTATTATGCACGCATTCTATTCTATATAAAAAAAGCTCTAATATATGAAATATACATTTTATGGTTAATTTAGAGATATCAAATTATTTATTCATTGAGATACAAATATGTAAAGAAGGGAAGAAGGTCATTTTTTTAGAGACAGTAGTGAGATGCCAGAGGCACTATAATATATTTTCCATTGTACTATGTGCACTATAAAATTGTTTTATTACTAGAATTGTGGTCAAATAATTCAAAATCTTACTTTAAAATGACGTAAAAATATCCTTTATAATATTATTCTATACCCAACAGATATTATAAGAGTCATGTAATAGGTGAACACTAATCAGAGGGTGAATAACCCGGAAACCATATAAATCGATTGAGACCTATATTGTAGAGATACAAAGAAACTTCAACTTGAGAAATACAACCTGAAAGACAGAATTAATACAATGCTAAAAGTGGAGGTAACCTGAAACTAAAATCAACCACATATTCAGGTTTAAAATTCTTTTGTAAACAGATTATTCGGGGATAAAAGGATGTTTGGTACTAAACATTTCCGGACTTCCCAAATTTCCAATTAAAGTTTAGTAAAAGACTGATCGTTTTTCTGGCGAGGATCAAATTATATATTGATCTTCCGTATATATCTTCTCTGAGGAGATTTATTCAATAAAATAACCTGGAATTTCCTAGGATTTCCTAGTCAGCCTTACAAATGAGGAAACGAACCATCTCTCGGAGCTCCTCGACCGTGCAATAGCGAGTATCGGGGACAGTGACCATCACATAAACCAGAAGCTTTCCGGAGTTAAAGTGGCTTGTGAAGCTGAATATCAGACGTCCCTTCATTGAGGTATCAGTCTGTTGTATATAAATTAACGTAGAGGAATAAATTTTGGTATTAAAACTTCAGAGTGAGAGAGATTGAATTGTTTCAAGTAACACAAAGACATTTTTCACAGAAATGTGAATTCCAGCCAGGCAACCTCTATCTTCAGGACAAAGACATTTGCTCTTTATGATGAATGAAATTATAAAAGGACTGTATTCTTTGTTCATATATATTCTTGAAGTCTCTATGCTACCTCTAACACAACACCCGCACGCTGATACAATAAATATTTTATAAATTAGTTAAGCACAATTATACGTCATGAGCCTCCGATATAAACAAACTTATGAAAATTTATTCCCAATTTTATTCATGAGTATGTAGATAGAGTTTGAAGGAAACGCTGTTAAATGCCATTAATTCTATTTTATCCACAATCAAAATCTTATTTATAATCCTTTTTACATCCTTGTTTGTATTCGGAACAATAAACTATTTATAATGTGACAATTTTTTTTTAATGTAAAACAATTATTGGTAAAACCTTTCTCTACTGAAATGGTAAATTTATTGGGGAGGTCTGGCTCTATATCTCTTCAGTTCGCCAAGGATTTGGTTCCTGGATCCTGCGTCCCCTGGATTATGACACAGAAACGATAGCATGGGCGGTCTTTGACAGCCAAGATAGGGAGGATTTCCTAGTCAGCCTTACAAATGAGGAAACGAACCATCTCTCGGAGCTCCTCGACCGTGCAATAGCGAGTATCGGGGACAGTGACCATCACATAAACCAGAAGCTTTCCGGAGTTAAAGTGGCTTGTGAAGCTGAATATCAGACGTCCCTTCATTGAGGTATCAGTCTGTTGTATATAAATTTTATTTTTATGTTTTTATTTGAAATTTTGTAATTTTCATTCGTGATTTCTACGTAACCTTGTATTGCCAAGATGTCTATAAAGTATATTAATTGACTCTCTCTCTCATCAGTGTTGAATCCTACTAGTCTTGCGTATATTTATATCACTTTAATATTTTATACATATTTATTATTTTGTGATTTTCTATCGCAGATTGATCGATATTCAAAACACGAAAAGTGTTCGTTTTATTTTGACACTAATTAGAATTATATCTGTGAAAAATAGTCACTTAGGCCAGTTAGAGCTTTTTTTTATATTCTCAACGTTTCTATAGAATCAACTATATATAATCAACTCGATAAAAAAAAACTCTAACTGGCCGAAGTGACTATTTTCACAAAAATATGAATGCCGGCCAGGCAACCTCTATCTTCAGACTAATAAGAATGTCTTCTCCAGTACTCTACAGTACACTATTACTCACATTCTCTTCATATATATTTACAACTACATCTCTTAACTTTTGGTGATTTTTCAAATCATCACCTATTACTTGTGCAGTTAGGAGAAAGAAGGAGATACACGAGAATACATAGTATTCAGACATCAACACGTACAATCCTGATTCAGACAACAATAAAATATCATTTTTGTGGTATACGATATTTAATAACTCTTATAAAAATGAGTTATTTGATAGTAATTTTATACCATTAAACGTGATTTCGAATATTTTCGCCAATCTCTCTCTTTCTATGGTGTCAATATATAACATAATCACAGGTGTTAATGTAATTAGTATTACATTTTTGTAAAAGTTTGACTTGAACTATATTCTGGCTTATAAATAAATTTACATATTAATCAGTAGTTAATATATATCCAATTCCAATTTGCGCGTTAGAAATGAGAATTATTTTAACAGAGTTTCTTATACATAAGTGTTGAGGGTTCAGGCGAGAATCCTCACAACAATTCGCACCTGGCGGCGCCAGCGTGGCGGTGGGAACCGGCCGAGACTGGAACCCTGCGGTTTGGCTTCGGTTTTGGCTGCGCGGTGGGGGAGTATCCCTGCGTCTATGAATGTGTGTGGTGTTCTCCTTATGTTCCGGCACTGGTTATAAATAAAACCCGTACCAAGGGAGCTCCGACGACTCAGAGTAGATTATTGGCAAAACAACAGGCACAACAATATGAATTTTCAATTTTTGATCTTCAAATAAATTCAGAATGCCTTATATTCTCATTTCTAATGTTTTAATTGTTGTGGATTTTTGAAACAAAATATTTAGAAAAAGTGTTTAGTAAAGTTAATGTGACATAGCGTTAGTTTATGTCACATATCAGAAAAGATACAATAAAGCGAACTATTTATTTCCAGATATTTGAGAGTGAAACCATTTCTCAATAAGTGAAGAAAGGAGGTTTGGACATCATTGTCCAGTTATATCTCAACGACATATTAACATTTCCTCGAAGAAAAATTAAAATCGAGGTTCAATTGAATTTTTATTTCGATAGATGGCCAAATTCATTACAAATGTTCATTTGCATTAGCAAAATTTGTTTCTCTTTTTATCACTCTTTATTCATTTTGTTATTGTCATGTACTCTTCTACCTAATATTCAATAATCTTAGGTAGTTTAATTTCTCTTTTAAAAGAGATTGTATGCTACTGAAGAGTTATACACTGCGTGACATTGAAAATAGAACACCAAGAAATAGTGGCCAGAAAGTGATGAAACTCGGCAGACTGAGAGAGACAGGGACGAACAATAAGTGATCTTTATTTCAAAATGATAGTCATAATACAGAGCGAGAACGGCGTCGGCTTAGTAGCAAATAGGACCACCGCGGACGGCGATGCACGCAGCAACACGTCTAGATAGAGAGTCAATCAGAGTACGGATGGCGTCCTGAGGGATGGCTCTCCATTCCCTCTCAACCATTTGCCACAGTTCGTCTTCTGAACGCGGCTGTGGCAAGGCATGCAAACGGCGTCCAATGATGTCCCAGACGTGCTCGATTGGTGAGAGATCAGGAGAGTACGGTGGCCAGGGAAGCATCTGTACATCTTGCAGAGCTTGTTGGCTAATGCGAGCAGTGTGCGGTCGGGCGTTATCCTGCTGATAAAGGGCATTGGGTACCCCCTGAAGGTAGAGGAGTGTCACCGGTCGCAGCACATCATCAACGTATCGTTGGGCCGTCATAGTGCCCTGAATACGAAGTAAAGGTGACCTGGAATCATACGCGATTGCGCCCCAAACCATGATTCCACGTTGTCGCACGGTGGGGCGTTCCACAATTGCTGCCGGATTGGACCTTTCTCCACGTCGACGCCACACGCGTACACGGCGACTATCACTGGAAAAGCAGAAACGCGACTCATCTGAGAACACGACCCTGTGCCATTCCGTCATCCACGTCGATCTAGCCCGGCACCATTCCAAACGTTGGCGCCTATTCGGTGGGGTCAATGGCAGTCTTCTTAGCCATTAGCAACCAATCGACGGGAAATGGTTCTGGTCGAGATGGAATGATCTAGGGTGTCTTGCACATGTTGCAGGATGGCGGTACAAGTGGCTTGTGGGGCCGCCACTGCTTGTCGAAGGATACGCCGATCCACACGTGCTGACGTCACTCTGGTTGCACCGACATTCCTATAAATTGCCACATTTTCTTGTTCCAACCATCTTCTCCACAGTCGGTGCACCGTGGACGCACCAAGGTGTGTATCAGCTGCGATTTGACGTATGGACCAACCTGCCCTTTTCAGTCCGATCACCATGCCCCTCGTAAAAGCGTCTGTCTGCTTGAACTGCCTCCGTTTACGATGACCTGGCATTCTCTGTTATTACACGTGTCTTTTGACACAAGAACAAAATTTCTACAATTATTTTTCTTGAAGAAATAACGACACGAATACTGTCCTTTCTGCAAGTTCCTTCCCTTATATCTTACTCCATGTGCGCACGAGAGCTGCGCATTTTACATCATTTGCATAACTCGGTTAGGCGCGTCTACCCTGAAATTTGCACAGTTTTCTGGCCACTATTTCTTGGTGTTCCATTTTCAATGTCACGCAGTGTATATTTGCATTATATTTTATTTATACAGAATTATCATAAGAACTAAAAACATGATTATCTCGCGCTATATATTGATTACATCACGCAACAATAACCAAGTCCTTGGTCAAAACCATATATACATATTATATTGTCGCCCTTAACCCCTCCGGTTCTTCGCGACGACGCCGCTTCTTCCTTCGTGTATCACCTACCCCGGGCTCCCGTTGCTCTCCCTCTGCAGATCTTCCCTACTGAGCACCCAAGGACCTCCGAGAACCACACTAAAATGGAACTCCTTTCCCCTGGCAGTATCTCTCGGCCTTACCACTGGTGGGGGGACACGAGAGACTTACCAGAAGAGTAGCAGCAGCGATGTCGGCAAGAGAGTCATGACAACAACCGGCAACAAGACTTCAAACACTCTTTTTTTATTGTCATTTCTACTACCTATTACATAAAACTAGAATAACATTCAACGAGCATTTACAATTATTTACACTCCAGAGAAAATATGAACATCTATTTACAACTATTTGCTCAAGAAAACAGGACCAGAGCAGTTGGCGATATCCAGACTAGTTCCAGACGGAAACAGACGAAAGCGCCATATATTGGCGGAGGGTGTATGTGTTTTAAGGCCTTATACGCGACAATATACAAGGTATGTCCCATAAGTTCCCGGAATGGGTCCATAAAAAAAAAAAAATGAAAAATGTAAATAAATTTGACAGTTTATTATAGAAAAAATATCTGGCAACACGTGGTACCAATATCGAGGCGGTACGTGCGCGCGCGCCAAAGTTATTCTAACTTATTTAAAGGTTACACCTTGCGCTGCGGCGATTTTACGATGGAACAAAAATTGAAGCAGAGGATTTGCATAGAAATTTGTGTGAAACTTCAAATATCAGCAACCGACACTTTTAAAATGCTTAATAAAGCATTCCCCAATAACGCCCCAAAGAGAACAACTGTTTTTGAATGGCATTCTAGATTTAAAGCTGGCAGAAATTTCATTGAATATGATCCTCGTCAAGGACGCCCAACATTTCAAAGGACTGATGAAAATGTGCAAAAAATCACCGATTTGATAAAAGAAAATCCTCGAACCACTTTGCTGGAGCTAGAGAAAGACACAGGCATCTCTAAAACAACGATTGGAAGGATCGTAACCGAAGATTTGAGGCTCAAAAAGACTCCTGCAAAATTCATCCCAAGATTCCTCACTAATGAGCAAAAACTGTGTCGGCTTGCAACCTGTGAGAACATGCTGGAAATGACAAGAACGGATCCGGAATGGAAAGACAAGATAATCACAGGCGACGAGACATGGGTCTATGACTATGACCCTGAAACCAAGCGTCAATATGCCGAGTGGAGAGGTCAGGGTGAGCCTAGACCAAAAAAATCCAGGATATTGAAATCCAGAAACAAGGTGTTGCTGGTCGCTTTTTTGGATAACAAGGGCATTGTTCATCACGAGTATCTTCTTGCAGGCCAAACAGTTATTAAGGAAATGTATTTGAGCATTCTTCGCCGTCTAAGGGAAGCGATTCGAAAAAAAAGGTCAGAAAAATGGACTAATGGTGACTGGATCCTACACCATGACAATGCCCGCCCTCACACAGCGCACTTGGTGACGAGTTTTTTGGCGAAAAACGGGACAGAAATCCTACCTCAACCACCCTATTCCCCAGACATCGCACCAAATGACTTTTTCCTGTTCCCCAACCTCAAAGCAGTTCTAAAAGGAAGACCTTTTTACACCAGGGAAGACATAATAGAAAAATCGCTGCTGGCATTGAAGAGCATTCCAAAAGAGGCCTATAAAACTGTTTCGACAATTGGGAGAAACGATGGCGCTGGTGCGTTGAAGCAAGGGGGGATTACTTTGAAAAGTTTTAATTAAAAAAAAATTAAAAAATCTTACCTTTTTTTTATGGACCCAGTCCGGGAACTTATGGGACATACCTTGTATTACACCTCTTTATCCCAATCAGCAACATAGTCTTTCAGGTGGTCGTCCTGATCTGACTGGTCTACCAGTCGGGATTGTTTCTTCCTTTCCCTTCTCTGGGTCATCCTCTTTTTCTTGGTCGAAGCCTTCCACTCTTTCCTCCTCTTCTCCCTTGCTCAGCCTTCTCATCAATTGGTTTTGATGTATTTTTGCCGTTGTATCATCCTCCGATACTACTTCATAGTTTCTGGGTCCAAAGGCAGTTTTTATGGTCCCAGGTGTCCACTTTCCTTTCCCGCTATAATTGTGTAAATATACCTGATCTGGGGACTTGAATTTGTTAGAAGAATTTTCCAAACTCATTTGCTTCATCGCTTTTTTTTTTCAGGGTGTAATCGGTCCATTCTGGTAGTAAATCTCCTACCCATCAGCAACTCAGCTGGTGTTACTCCAGTTGATCCATGAGGTGAGGTCCTCATTGAAAGAAGGGCACGTGCTAGAACAGTTGGAATATTCTCCAATCTATTTTTCCTAAGTAACTGTGTAAGTGTTTTCACCACTCTTTCCGCTTGCTCATTTGTTTGTGGATGATAAGGAGATGAAGTTATATGTCTAATTCCATTTTTTCTTGTGAATTCTTGGAACTCATGACCTATAAACATTCTGCCATTATCCGAAACAATTTGGTCTGGTAGGCCAATAACAGCAAATAAGTTTCGTAAGGCTTGCACTGTGGCTGCCGCAGTACATGTGTTCATGATGATCGATTAAGGCCACTTTGACAGCGCATCCACCACCACTAGGAAGGTCTTTCCATGAAACGGGCCCGCATAGCCCATGTGAATGCGCGACCAAGTTTTCCTTGGGTTTTTTTCAGGGATAAACTGGGGCTTGCCTTCGATTATTCAGCACCAATTGGCAACATTCAGATCTTTGACCTTATTCTCTATTGCTTTATCCATCCCTGGCCACCATACGTGGCTCCTTGCAATGGCTTTCATCTGCGCCATTCCAGGGTGCGTTCCATGTAGCTGTTCCATTGTTCTTCTTTGAAGTGCTGGTGGTATTACTACTCTATTTCCCCATAGTAGGCATTCCCTATAGTTCCTATCTCCTATTGAAGTAAGGTCTGAATTCCTCTGCTGGACAGTGGTCTGGCCATCCCATCCTCGTCGCCACTGTTATGTACTCTTCTACTAAATATTCAATAATCTTAGGTAGTGCAGTTTCTATTAAAAGAGATTGTATGCTACTGAAGAGTTATATATTTTATTATTACAGAATTATCCTAAGAACTAAAAACATGAATATCTAGCGCTATATATTGATTACATCACGCAACATCAACCAAGTCCTTGGTCAAAACCATATATATATGGTAATTTAAACCAACAACCCCATATTGTATATAACTTATAACAAGATTTTCATGTTGTATAGTAGAAACACATCTGTAAATGGTTATATGCATGATTGACATGTGTCATTACATCATAATATATAATGTACTTTGTACAAACTGAAGATAAATAAATAAATCTCTGTAATAGATTAAGAGTTGGGCTGAAGCAAGATATCGAGATAGATTTAGAATTCCCACAACAAGGTCTAAAAATGGAAACTGCCACGGCGACAGTAGAATTTCACCAGACGATCCACGCCCCTCTCACATCTGGTGAAACGAAATACCCCCTTTCTCAGAAAAGGTATATAAAGCCCCCGTCTTTAGCCAAAAATACAGTCACTTCACCATCTGCGTTAGCCCTCGTCGGTTGGCAACAAGGTTCTCCTCATCCACCATGTAGACCAGTAAGAACTCTTCTCTATCTCCATCTTTCGCTCCTAGCTCAACTTTTATCTATTCACGGAACTTTCTTAGTGCAACTGTGTCTTCGTATTTTGTATGGACATTCCCAAGCTTTCCACTCTGCCTCGACCACGACTGCTTGTACTCTGTGAGAACTTTTAAAGGTCTTACAAGGTGCAGAGAGGTACTGGAAAACTCCCCATCCTGACTGTTCCTCTCGATCAACACAGTATAGCCAGAGTTGACAGGGACTCACACCATAGTTTAAGTCTACTGGAAACCTCATCACAGTTTTAGTCGACAGGATTCTACAAGAGGCTACCAGACCTCATCATCACATATACATATTATATATCACAGTTATATTCATGCACACAACATATTTTCTATAACAACAATAAAATAATTATTTTTGTGATATTACCCATATTTCCTACTGTTTTTTTTCGTGGGAAGAAGATAAGAAAACACATTGAAGGTTGTTTTTTTATGTTTAAATTTAAGAAAATAATTATATAAATAGATGTGTGTAATTAAGTATGAATATTTTTCTTATTGTGTGTGTGGAGATTTACTATATATCTAACAGTTGAATTTTATCATACAATGGTATTTAATTAAAGATATATTTATGGATTGCTCTATTTTCAAAATAATGGTATTTGTAAAACAATTCAAAATATTTATTTATAACATTTGACCTTTTGTTTTATTAAAGTAAAAATTACAAATTTTTACAATTAGAATCATGATAAAATCAAAATAGCAAATTCCAGGCATTACATGAACTTCCCATCTTATTACCAACACCAGGTTTGTGTAAACCTATGACTGGGCCTTACATTGGCATCCACTCAATGGCGTAGCTCCCTGGAATCACTCGTTATTTACATATTCTATTTGAGAGGGTATAATGCTCTTGCTCTGCCTCACCTAATCTTTGTTGTTATTGGTATATATTGTTTTCTCTACTTAATACCTTTCAGCGGTGTTTCATGTTTTCTCTTTTTTATTTTTGATAACCTTTTCTTGTATAATATGTTTCTAACTGTTTCTGCTTTAAAAAAAAAATGTAAATCTACGCAATTATCTCTAGCCGGGATATCGCGTTTTGTGTGTTGAAATGAAGTGTTAAATTGGTGCCTAATTCTCTATTTTATACATAGAATACATTCTAAAGTTAGTTTTTTATATAATTGTCGTGTATGGTGCTATGTTTAAAGAGACTGATTTTGGATAAGAAAATATAGAATTCGAATCCTGGAAGAATGGTTTTCAAAATTTAGATGTAGAGCTATCTCCTGTAACACATTTTCTAGACACCTGGTGTTTTTGTCAGTTGGACCTCTCAAGAGTATGTGTCATAGAAAAAAATGACCAAAAACAACAGGTGTCGCGCAAATATGTTACAGGAAATAGCTCTACATCTATTTTTAGAAAACTATCCTGCCAGGTGTCGAACTCTAATTTATATAAATATTTATGGCCCCTCCAGGAGAGACTAGGAGTATCTATGGTATGTAAACCAAGTTAAACATGTAAATATATCCATACAAATTGAAAGGAAAATAGCTACAAGGTGATTTTTATATAGAATTTCAAATACAATCGGAAATGGGATATTTATAAAAGTTGTTTTTCTGTGTGACGTTTCTAAAAAGAGGCTCTCCACCACGCACTCTTCAATATACTAACATGTAAATGCGAGGTGTCTAGTGAATAATATTTATATATAGATATTTTAAAATTAATTCATATTTTGATATATGAAATTCTTAGCTGTCTCTTTTGTTTTGGTGTTTGCTAATGGCTTGCCATAGAGATACTGATTGATGCTAGAGACTCTTCTCTCTACGAGGAGACTCTGGCTAAGTCATGGCTACACCTGTTCTCTCCTGAAGATAGCTTCACATGGAGGTTGGATCAATTTTGCTTTATTTATAAAAAGGTGAACCTTTAAGGACGTGGTTGTTCGTCTCTCAAATAAACTTCTCTAGAAGATTGAACTCTACATATGAAAATTTGTTGAAATGTTTAAAAACAGAATTCATAAAAGTATTTTCATATGCATTTTTGTAGATAATAAAAGGCATATCTTGATCGAAAAATATGAGTTCATCATTATATCGTTTGGCTAGTCGCCAACCTTTGTAAAAGCCCAATAACGTATTTATTTGGTGTCCTTGACAAAGTTTGGCGTTGACCCCGAAACGGAATATTGGTACATAAATTATTTTTGATACAATATATCTATTTTATTACCTGAGTGTGTGAATATTAAATTTATATGATTCTATCACAAAGCTTATTTTTATAATTGTGGACATATTTATTTAATATATTTATGTAGTAATGATCCCTTTGTAAGCAGGATTCTATTTATGTTGGCAGCAATCCAACCAGGTTCCCCTGCTGGTGATCTACATAATGCTGGTGGGATCAGTCATCTCCCTCGTCTGTCTCCTGGTCACCTTCATCATCTTCTCATCTTACAAGTAAGTTTCATTCTTGTTGTAAACGCCAACTTATCTGGGCACAATAGGAAGTGATGTTGCTTCTACACATTGCTCCAAGTACACATGATACAGGCTATCATAATCATGGCAGACACACACAATATTGTCTAAAATAATATATTGTCTACAATAATATATTGTCTACAACACCACACGTATATATTTTAGCGTAGAAATCAAGTCTTGAAATATCTTAAGATGTGAAAATATTTATTTATGACGTCAGTTCGTCTAGTCGATAATTTTCAACAAAACCATAAAAGTTATATACAGCTAGAGAATATTGAACCAGCAAGCTAAGGACCATGTATGATTATTTCACAAATTCATAATAATAATCGGTGTTAAATGCTTTCATTGAATAATAATATCAAATTTAATAATAAAATTAATTTTTTGCCACAATATATATATGTGACCGGAAGGCAATGCCAGCCCTGAATAGCCGCAAAATAGGTCGCCATGTGGGAAATTCTCACTGGCCCAGAGCTATCTACCACCGCAAACTACACTTAGTTTTTAGTAGCTAAGCTTATAGCCCTAGGGAGATTCGCTGTTATAATAAACAAAAGCTTCAATTGCACTCTGCTAGTAAAATTGACACCATCGGGGTCGCTCAGTTCGTGCAAACAACCAAGCCACATAGCGGTGGTTCTAACGACCGGTCCAAGTAAGAGCTCTAAGGTCTAGAGAGAGAGGTCCCTCCTAGGTCAACTGACCATTTATTGGAACCTCGAGAACTAGGATCTGTTCTGATCTCAAATTTTTAATTACAATACTATAGATTGAGCTTTCAAAGTATTATATTTAGTAGTATAATTTACAATATACTCTAGATTCTTTCATATGTATAGTAATTATAATAGGTGTTACACAAAAAATGTATATAAATTTCAGCGAGCCTGTTTGGCGAACATGTAATCTTACATTAGACAATACATTTTTTTGAAGAGAGTCAGTCAGAGATCCGGGAAAGGGCCAAGTGAATCATGAAATGTAAATATGAAAACCGGATAATATGTTAAAAAGTTAACAATGTTAGAAAATTCCGGAGAAGATTAATATATTATTTGTTCCATTGGTATAGATGTTTTAAATAATATTTCTTTCTATGTATGTAATATCCTTCTTGTATAGTTTAATATTAGGAAATTATGTAGTAATTTTAGTTCATAGTATGGTGATATAGTGCTAATTGAATAATTCAATATATCATCTTCTTTAGAGCTGTTGTTTAAAGTTTCATCTTATTAAAGTTCAATATTTTAATTAGAGCTCTTATTAATTATTTTGGAGAATAAAAAAATTACTTTAAAATAAAGGATTATACGATTTTCTTTCTCGCTTAACTGCAACCCAACAGAAAACATCCATAAGCGCCGACAATTCTACAAAAATACTTCAGTAATCAGCCGAGCGTAGTATTATCGGCTCAGACGATGGCTCGGGGGAATCCACCAATGGAAATTAAGCATAATATTACTCTATTATTTGGATGTCAAGATTATATCTATCTCGGTGTGACTAAATATTTATTATCTTAACAATTACAGACAAGACGATATTAAATTAAACATTATTTATTTAGATTTGACAAATTCATTTAAAGCATTTCTTAAGAATTGATAGAATATAAATACGTATTTATATATTAGTTTCATTCAATATTTTATTTTATATTTTTGTGTTTTCCCACCTCAAACCCCGAATATGGGAAATTTAATCTTTATTATTATATTATAGTTGCAAGAAAAAAACTAGGATAATTTTAAAATACAGTAGACTCTCCTATAACGCGAGTTTTTACAACGCGATAAAAAAATTGCGACAAATTTATTTATACAACACGAATTTTCGTATAACGCGTTATAGAATAAAATGTGGAAATTTCCATATTGACAACTGTACAATACATTGAATTCTCAAGGAGCTTCTGGATACCTACAATCAACAACCTATTATACTATGTGGTGACTTCAATTCTAGTCACCCAGTCTGGTTTGATCCGACGACAAACTCCAATGGTTTCAAATTCCACTCCATCATAGATGAACATAGCCTATTTATTCATAATCTTAAGATGCCCACCTGCCGAAATTCAAGCATTATAGATCTTACGATTTCAAACAAAAAATCAATAAGTTTTGTACAAAACTGGAGGACGACTATATTGACGCACATTTCAGATCACGTTGCAATAACCTTTGACATTTATCATAATTTTAACAGGCAAAGGACAGTTCAAAACTCAACATGGAAATTTATAGAAAAATATGCTGATTGGAAAACATTTAGCGAAAAAATTTCAATACAAGATGTAGATAATATTATCAACAAAATAAACCACGCGTCAAACATCAAAGATATTGACAACATTGTAAAGACTCTCACACAAATAATTAAAAAGGCAGCTTATCTGTCACTAAATGTCAAGACAAGAAGCGGAAATAATAAAACAAATACATACTGGTGGGATGGGAAGCTGGAGAATATGAAAAACGATTTCCACTATATTAGAAATTTGTATTATCGGCATGGAGTGGTCTATGAAAAGACCTATAAATCAATGAGAAATAAATATTTAAATAAAATTGAAAAGGCAAAAAGAGCTGGTTGGATAAATTTTATAGAAGAAAGTCATTCAACTAACGCAATTGGTAATTCTTATAGGATTTACAAGTCATTGAGACAGAAAAATAGAAATTTAGGATTACCTCTAATAGATAATTTACCAGATCATTTAAAGATCGACAAAATAAAAAGTTTAATGAACGATCTATTTCAGGATGTCATTGGAGGTTTAGATGAAGATGATCATATTTTGATTAGAAATTATACGCCTAAATATGAAAATAAAAATAGTGTTTATATTGAATCCAAGGAAATAGAGGAAACAATTTTAAAAACTAATATTAAAAAAGCACCGGGTCCCGATTACATTAGTAACAATATGATCAGACAAGCTAAAATAAAAATAATCCCTATTCTGCATCAATTACTCAATAAATGTATAGAAATGGGATACTATCCAGATGAATCGAAAATATCATTCTTAAAAATAATTCCAAAACCAGGCAAAACGAATTATGAAGTAAATAAAAAATATAGACCTATATCATTGAATTCTAATCTCTCTAAAACATTTGAGAATATAATAAAAAATAAATTAAGTAACTATTATTTAGAAAATAATCTAATGAGCTCAAGGCAGCATGGCTTTATGAAATCTAGATCAACTATTACTGGAATGGAAAAAATTATAGAAAATATATTGAAACATAAACAAAAATAATTGACTTCCTTGATAGCTATAGATATAGCTGGTGCATTCGACAATGCATGGTGGCCTGCGATTATAAAAAGAATGGATAATGATAATGTTCTATCAGATTTAATACGGATCATAAAATCTTTTATTTGAATAATGAAAGGGAGGTGAAATTTACATACGAATCAGAAACCTTTTATAAGAAACTAACTAAAGGATGTCCACAGGGTGGACATTTATCACCACTTCTATGAAATATTTTGCTAAATGATTTGTTGATAAATTTTGAATCAATGAATGCAGATATTATATGTTATGCAGACGATGTTACAATAATTTGCTGGAATAAGACTATTGAAGGACTAAAAACCGCAAGTGAATACATCTTAAATTATGTGATCCAATGGTGTAATAGATATAAATTAATGATCAGTACAGAGAAAACTAATTTGCTATACCTGCATAACAGAGAAAAAATACCTATTTAGGTTAATAACAATATAAATAGCCCGGTCAAGCAAGTAAAAATTCTGGGAATGAAATTTTCAAATCACAAATGGAAAAATAAAGTTAAATTTACTCCTCATGTAAATGATATTCTGTGTAAGGCAGGGCGTATGAAAAATTTATTATGTTCACTAAGCGGCAATATGTTGCCAAGATTTTTCCGTCCAAATTTTTATAATATCCAATTCATTACAGATCATGGTAATTTTTGGAAATATTTGGCAACTATCGGCGCGGTGAAGGAACCAGGATGCTTCTGCGGAGGTCAAATTCAGGACTCGAATCATCTACTTATGAATTGCCCAATTTTCCGGGTCTATAGAGAAAACAAATTTGGTCGTATTGGACAGCTTGATGAATTTGTAGACGATAAAGAGAGGTGTAAATGTTTTGATCAATTTTGCAAATATATTTACAACTTTCTTTTAATTTGGAAAAGGGAGAGGGAAACTTAGAAGGAAAAGAATTGCGATGCTTGCTTTGTGTGCTTGAAAAGGAGATATACTGTCTCATGTAAAAATGTATAAAATGATGTATATAAGAAAAATAATTATATACTAAAACAAAATTAAATGTTATATTATTTTATATGCAAATGTATATAAAAAGAAAACAAATTACGAAATCAATAAACTTTAATTCCTATAACGCGATTTCATAAAACACGGAACACATTAATCGCGTTATAGGAGAGTCTACTGTAATACCCCATTTGATAGTCATATATTTAAAATCATAATATGATATAATTAATCATAAAATAATATGATTTTCAGAAAATATATGTTTAATATATATATACTAGCGGATATGTACCCGGCTTCGCCCGGGTTTTATCTGAGTGAAAGTTTGCCTAACGAATATTATTGAAAATAATTTTCCGGAACATAGACTATTATGATAATAATGATAATAATATTCATTACATTATATTTTTTATTATATATTTATATAATACGAATGGCCCGGGCAACGCCCGGGTTTTACCCGAGTGCGTATATATTTTTAAAACGTTTTAATTCAAATACTATTCGTTACAATTATAAATTGGCGCCATGGATGTCACTCTTGTGAAACGTCCCGTTCCAAACTGTGTGTTTTCAAAATGTTTTAATTAAAATACTATTCGTTACAATTATAAATTTGAACGATAGGCTCATTATTTCTTTATACCGTTATTATACCGTTATATTATATATATTATATTTATTATATATATATTACACGTTATTTGTTTTCTTGGCCGACTGTTTTACATATGGTGTTATCTTAAAATTGCTTGTTTTGAATATTTTTTAGATTGAGATTATTAGCTAGTATGTAAAAAAATTAACTCTGTTGAAATTTAATTTTGTATTTATATATAAATAAAATTAACTCTCTGTTGATTTTTTTTGTATTTAATCGATAACAGCGAAGTTACGCATGTTAATGTTAGGGAAAAATATTTTGATGTTAAGCAAAACCTGCTCCATCTCGTTTTACATAAATGTTGAAAATTTGGTCGAAATTGATGCATTGTAACGAAAGTTTTTAGTGAACAACACTTATGAAATTTGCATTTTATTAATATATATATATATATTATAATAATAAATAGTTATTTAATTTTATAGTCCAGTTTTGTATTAAGATTATCTTCACTATTATGATTATTTAAATTCAAATTATAAAATTTGTAAAATGTTATTAATTTGTAGATAGAGAGAGAGAAAAAAAAAATCCTTTACTTCTACTACATCCTCAAGTTAATTATATATTTATAATTAATAACAATAAAAATTAACAAAGTAACGTCTATTACATCGGCTTTTACACGTCATTCAGACATACTCTAATCCTATATATAGAATAATCGAAGAGAGAATATATATAATAGTTAGAAAAAAGAGAGAAAGACAGAACCATGCACTTTTAATCAAACTAATAATAAGGAAAAAAAAAAAAGAGTTTTATAAAGAAGGTAGATAAGATTGTTAGTATATATATATATTTTTTTTTTTTATGATTTTATATTTTATCCTTTTTTTTTTAAAGATTTTTAAAGGTTTTTTTATTTTATAATATGATTATAAATAGTTGTATTTAGTAATATATCTATAGTATGAATTAACATTTGTTATAAGTTTGGATATTATGTTTTGAAACCCTAATGGTAGACCAGACATACACAAAAGACTTTAAATTGAAATGAATTGGAAAAAGAGATCTGCTGGAACGGGGATCTTCAGATAAAATTCCAACGACATTTCACCCCTTCTTTATTATGTCATAGATCTCTTTTAAACCGGATTTTATGTGTTAATATTAAGTTGTTTCAGTGAAATATTTAAATGAACATATATAACAGATACAAGTGTTAACAAATTCAAACTGTAAACCTACCTCGGCCGCTGCGTCCTCCATTGTGAATATCTATTTCTGGCTGGCACATGTCGCGGGAGGGGAATGTCCCCCCACATTTCAAATTTAGACCATTTATTCAGAATTTTTTTGAACAACAAGAAAATTAAAGAAGATAGGAAAAATAGTTAAAGGAAGAAAGCTAAATTTTATAATCTTTACAGATAGTTATATCAAAATAACTGATTTAACACTTATTCATCTTTTAATATTCCTTTAAAAAGGCAAATTATAAGAGTTTAATAAAGCTATTAATTGTGCAAATTCATCTTTATTTAACCTCCATTTTCCTCCCCAGAAATTGGAGATTAAACAAAAATGAACTATATACTTTAACACTTTAAAAATCTTGTGAAAAAATCTTTTAATCAGTTATTTAATCAAAGTTTAATTAACTGTTAAAGATTATAAATTTGTATTAGTTAATATTAAGAGAAATTATAGAAAGTTGATTTCATAAATGGATATTTCCATTTATTTTTTTTTAAATATTTTATAATTGATAAACTGTTGAAATATTTTACTTGTTTGATACTAAATTTGTTTTTAATAAATTCCATGTTTAAATTTTTAACATCTTCTATGAAATTATCTAATATATTATTTATTCTATAAAATCTTAGAAACTGACCATAATATATACCTTTACAGCAATTTAATGATATATTAGAATTCATATTACAGTATTTTATAATATTGAAATTATAATTACTCTTTTTATTATAAACTCTAACAGCACTATTTGTAAGGTCTATATTCAAGTCTAAAAAGTTAACTTTTTTGTTTCTATAAATTTTTTCATTGTTCTTAAGTTTCAAGTATTTAGGATATATTTCAGGTATTAATTTTTTAAACAGTGGATTATTAAATATTATTATGTCATCTACATATCGGAATATTTGCCAATTAATATTATTTTGTAGAAAGTATTCTCTTTCGTACCAGAACAATATTGGATTTGCTAGTAACGGACTAGAAGAAGTACCCATGGGAACGCCTTCTGATTGAATATATATTTTATTTTTAAATTCTATATAGTTAAAATTTAAAAATGTTTCCAGTAGAGTTTTTGCTGTTTTAAGATCTAATTTAAATGTTTTATATCTGTTATGAATAATTTTAATGTAGAAAGTTTTGTCATTAATGAATTCATTAAATAAATTGGTTATTTTATTATTTAGATCTCTTAAATTTATTTTAGAATATAGGTCCTCAAAGTCAAATGTGTGTACTGTTTCAATGTTTGTCCAATTGTTCATTAAATAATTAATGATTTTTTTATTTGAGTCGATAAATTTATAATTATATTTATTAGTTAATTTATTTATAATAAATTGTAGTGTTGAGGCTAATTGTATATAAATATTTTTTATGACTGAATTTATACCAGATGTGATTGTTCTGAAAGAAATAGGTTTTTTGTGTAGTTTAGGAATTATATAGAACTTTGGTATGTTTGGATTTTTGTGGTTATTATAAATTTTTAGTGAATTTTCAACATTTTTGATGTCTTTTTTGATTTTTGTGCCTGTAGTTCTAGCAAAAGTGTATTTATGATTATTATCAATTTCCTTTTTTAGTATATCGTGGTATAGATTTTTACAAATTAAAGATAAATTATTGGGACATTTATCTATAGGAGTGATAATATAGTCCTTCTGTAAATTAATTATATTTTCTTTGAAAGAAGGAATGTCTGAATTGGGTTTTGTGTATTTAAGTGTATTATTATAATAATTTATAATTTCCTTTTTAATATTATGTTTCCATTCCAGAAAAGTAAATTCTGGAATACTGTATTTTATACTAGTTTTATTTATGAAAATATCTATATCTTTTAATATAGATTTAATTGTATTATTATAATTGTGTTTAATTTGAGGTATATATTTATACCCTTTATTTAAAATTTCTTGATATTCTGGATTTAAAAAAGAAAAGTTGCTAGTTAATATATGACCTGAGAACTTATTACTATCAATAAAGTTGTTGCAATTACATTTAATTTTTTTAAAATTTGCCAAATTATTAATAAATTAGTTATAATTGCAAACTAAACTACCTATATTTTTATTGTATCTCCAGATTGTTTTAAAATTTAAATTTTTTATAGGGAAAAGATTATTGATGATTTGGTTATTAAAAATATCATTAAATTTAATATGATTAAATAAATTGTTATTAAATTTAATGATAATATTAATGTTATTAGTAGTTTGTTTAATTTTTCTGTATTTAAAGATGTCGTGTGTGCTATCTATTAATCTGTTAGTCAGATTATGAATTTTAATATATTCTATGAGTTTGATAAATTTATTATTATTTAGTTTAAATAATGTTTTAATAAATTTATCGACGAAGTTGTTAGTGTACATTTGTTTTGGGTCCAGTAATTCTTCAAATTCAATGTAACCTAATTTATTTGTAGTTTTACCTCTAGTTTTATTAGGTTTAGTTTTAAATTCATTTTTTTTTGTATTTGCAACTGATTTCATAGGTTGAAATTTCTTCTGTTTGTGGTTTGTATGTGTAGTTTAATTCATCGTTAAGTCCATAAGGGAATAATGTGTTGTGTTTATAAATGTAGTTGTTTTCTAATAATTATTTACATTATTAACACATAAAATCCGGTTTAAAAGAGATCTATGACATAATAAAGAAGGAGTGAAATGTCGTTGGAATTTTATCTGAAGATCCCCGTTCCAGCAGATCTCTTTTTCCAATTCATTTCAATTTAAAGTCTTTTGTGTATGTCTGGTCTACCATTAGGGTTTCAAAACATAATATCCAAACTTATAACAAATGTTAATTCATACTATAGATATATTACTAAATACAACTATTTATAATCATATTATAAAATAAAAAAACCTTTAAAAATCTTAAAAAAAAAAAAGGATAAAATATAAAATCATAAAAAAAATATATATATATATACTAACAATCTTATCTACCTTCTTTATAAAACTCTTTTTTTTTTTTTTTCCTTATTATTAGTTTGATTAAAAGTGCATGGTTCTGTCTTTCTCTCTTTTTTCTAACTATTATATATATTCTCTCTTCGATTATTCTATATATAGGATTAGAGTATGTCTGAATGACGTGTAAAAGCCGATGTAATAGACGTTACTCTGTTAATTTTTATTGTTATTAATTATAAATATATAATTAACTTGAGGATGTAGTAGAAGTAAAGGATTTTTTTTTTCTCTCTCTATCTACAAATTAATAACATTTTACAAATTTTATAATTTGAATTTAAATAATCATAATAGTGAAGATAATCTTAATACAAAACTGGACTATAAAATTAAATAACTATTTATTATTATAATTAATTTAGATTTAGCTTGCTAATCTAATCAAATCTAACTGATATAAGTTATCATTATTATCAGTTTGCTCCTTAAGTTTTAAAATTAGAATCACTGTTATAATTTTGTTATATAGTTTCTACACTATATTAATTCATATGAGCTTGCTCTATGATATATTTTTTATATATAACATAATATACAAATTAAATTATATTAGATATTCTAATATAAATAAATCTTCATACAAATTTTAATTATCTTTCATTGTTTGATTATTAAAAATTAAATTATAAAAGTAATTCTAAAAAAAAAAATAATTTCAGAACTTTTGTTTTTTTCATTGTTTAGTTAGTTTAAAGATGTTTTTTTATTAGTTATTCTTAAAAATATAACAGATAACAAACAGTAATATCTATATATTTATAGATTAATTATTCAATTTATTACAAATTTTATCACCACAAAAACAATTAAGTAAAATATATTTAAAAATTCATAAGAATAACAAACTAAAAAAACTAAAAAAAACTACAAACATATTAGTGTTAGCACCTCTTTTATGTTAATTTAAACTCGCTAAGAATTGCCTAAGAAAAAATTGTCAAACTTGTCCCTCTCTTAAGAACCATGACACTTTTCAAACAACTAGTTGTAAATTAGTGAATACTATTTATAAATTAACATGCCAAATTTGTCAACTATCATATATAGGACAAACTTGTAATCCATTAAATATACGAATAAACCTACATAGAAACCACGCTAAAAAATCAATTGGTAATATATATATGAAAGAACACAATCAATTACATACTTTTAACAACTTTAAGATAGAAATACTAGACATATGTCAAAACAAAAAACAACGACTATTATTAGAAAACAACTACATTTATAAACACAACACATTATTCCCTTATGGACTTAACGATGAATTAAACTACACATACAAACCACAAACAGAAGAAATTTCAACCTATGAAATCAGTTGCAAATACAAAAAAAATGAATTTAAAACTAAACCTAATAAAACTAGAGGTAAAACTACAAATAAATTAGGTTACATTGAATTTGAAGAATTACTGGACCCAAAACAAATGTACACTAACAACTTCGTCGATAAATTTATTAAAACATTATTTAAACTAAATAATAATAAATTTATCAAACTCATAGAATATATTAAAATTCATAATCTGACTAACAGATTAATAGATATCACACACGACATCTTTAAATACAGAAAAATTAAACAAACTACTAATAACATTAATATTATCATTAAATTTAATAACAATTTATTTAATCATATTAAATTTAATGATATTTTTAATAACCAAATCATCAATAATCTTTTCCCTATAAAAAATTTAAATTTTAAAACAATCTGGAGATACAATAAAAATATAGGTAATTTAGTTTGCAATTATAACCAATTTATTAATAATTTGGCAAATTTTAAAAAAATTAAATGTAATTGCAACAACTATATTGATAAATATAAGTACTCAGGTCATATATTAACTAGCAACTTTTCTTTTTTAAATCCAGAATATCAAGAAATTTTAAATAAAGGGTATAAATATATACCTCAAATTAAACACAATTATAATAATACAATTAAATCTATATTAAAAGATATAGATATTTTCATAAATAAAACTAGTATAAAATACAGTATTCCAGAATTTACTTTTCTGGAATGGAAACATAATATTAAAAAGGAAATTATAAATTATTATAATAATACACTTAAATACACAAAACCCAATTCAGACATTCCTTCTTTCAAAGAAAATATAATTAATTTACAGAAGGACTATATTATCACTCCTATAGATAAATGTCCCAATAATTTATCTTTAATTTGTAAAAATCTATACCACGATATACTAAAAAAGGAAATTGATAATAATCATAAATACACTTTTGCTAGAACTACAGGCACAAAAATCAAAAAAGACATCAAAAATGTTGAAAATTCACTAAAAATTTATAATAACCACAAAAATCCAAACATACCAAAGTTCTATATAATTCCTAAACTACACAAAAAACCTATTTCTTTCAGAACAATCACATCTGGTATAAATTCAGTCATAAAAAATATTGATATACAATTAGCCTCAACACTACAATTTATTATAAATAAATTAACTAATAAATATAATTATAAATTTATCGACTCAAATAAAAAAATCATTAATTATTTAATGAACAATTGGACAAACATTGAAACAGTACACACATTTGACTTTGAGGACCTATATTCTAAAATAAATTTAAGAGATCTAAATAATAAAATAACCAATTTATTTAATGAATTCATTAATGACAAAACTTTCTACATTAAAATTATTCATAACAGATATAAAACATTTAAATTAGATCTTAAAACAGCAAAAACTCTACTGGAAACATTTTTAAATTTTAACTATATAGAATTTAAAAATAAAATATATATTCAATCAGAAGGCGTTCCCATGGGTACTTCTTCTAGTCTGTTACTAGCAAATCTAATATTGTTCTGGTACGAAAGAGAATACTTTCTACAAAATAATATTAATTGGCAAATATTCCGATATGTAGATGACATAATAATATTTAATAATCCACTGTTTAAAAAAATAATACCTGAAATATATCCTAAATACTTGAAACTTAAGAACAATGAAAAAATTTATAGAAACAAAAAAGTTAACTTTTTAGACTTGAATATAGACCTTACAAATAGTGCTGTTAGAGTTTATAATAAAAAGAGTAATTATAATTTCAATATTATAAAATACTGTAATATGAATTCTAATATATCATTAAATTGCTGTAAAGGTATATATTATGGTCAGTTTCTAAGATTTTATAGAATAAATAATATATTAGATAATTTCATAGAAGATGTTAAAAATTTAAACATGGAATTTATTAAAAACAAATTTAGTATCAAACAAGTAAAATATTTCAACAGTATATCAATTATAAAATATTTAAAAAAAAATAAATGGAAATATCCATTTATGAAATCAACTTTCTATAATTTCTCTTAATATTAACTAATACAAATTTATAATCTTTAACAGTTAATTAAACTTTGATTAAATAACTGATTAAAAGATTTTTTCACAAGATTTTTAAAGTGTTAAAGTATATAGTTCATTTTTGTTTAATCTCCAATTTCTGGGGAGGAAAATGGAGGTTAAATAAAGATGAATTTGCACAATTAATAGCTTTATTAAACTCTTATAATTTGCCTTTTTAAAGGAATATTAAAAGATGAATAAGTGTTAAATCAGTTATTTTGATATAACTATCTGTAAAGATTATAAAATTTAGCTTTCTTCCTTTAACTATTTTTCCTATCTTCTTTAATTTTCTTGTTGTTCAAAAAAATTCTGAATAAATGGTCTAAATTTGAAATGTGGGGGGACATTCCCCTCCCGCGACATGTGCCAGCCAGAAATAGATATTCACAATGGAGGACGCAGCGGCCGAGGTAGGTTTACAGTTTGAATTTGTTAACACTTGTATCTGTTATATATGTTCATTTAAATATTTCACTGAAACAACTTAATATTAACACATAAAATCCGGTTTAAAAGAGATCTATGACATAATAAAGAAGGGGTGAAATGTCGTTGGAATTTTATCTGAAGATCCCCGTTCCAGCAGATCTCTTTTTCCAATTCATTTCAATTTAAAGTCTTTTGTGTATGTCTGGTCTACCATTAGGGTTTCAAAACATAATATCCAAACTTATAACAAATGTTAATTCATACTATAGATATATTACTAAATACAACTATTTATAATCATATTATAAAATAAAAAAACCTTTAAAAATCTTAAAAAAAAAAAGGATAAAATATAAAATCATAAAAAAAAAATATATATATATACTAACAATCTTATCTACCTTCTTTATAAAACTCTTTTTTTTTTTTCCTTATTATTAGTTTGATTAAAAGTGCATGGTTCTGTCTTTCTCTCTTTTTTCTAACTATTATATATATTCTCTCTTCGATTATTCTATATATAGGATTAGAGTATGTCTGAATGACGTGTAAAAGCCGATGTAATAGACGTTACTTTGTTAATTTTTATTGTTATTAATTATAAATATATAATTAACTTGAGGATGTAGTAGAAGTAAAGGATTTTTTTTTCTCTCTCTATCTACAAATTAATAACATTTTACAAATTTTTTAATTTGAATTTAAATAATCATAATAGTGAAGATAATCTTAATACCAAACTGGACTATAAAATTAAATAACTATTTATTATTATAATTAATTTAGATTTAGCTTGCTAATCTAATCAAATCTAACTGATATAAGTTATCATTATTATCAGTTTGCTCCTTAAGTTTTAAAATTAGAATCACTGTTATAATTTTGTTATATAGTTTCTACACTATATATATATGTGATGATTTAAGATAATGGAATTGTTGTAAATAGTCTAGATATCTCCTACCACATGTTCCACCCCATGACTGTATATAACTCCTTATGTACTGCACATAGAAAGCCTCAACTAACATCAATCTGTACCGCGTAAGAATCTAATAAAGTATCGCAACTGCACAGATAGAAGGAATGGAGAGAGACAGGAGAAAGTTAAGGTTAAAACTAATCAGGCTTAGGACAGAAGTCGAAGCAAGGCCTAGCAAAAGAGGCTTAAAACCAGCCCAACTATAAATAATTTACAAGTCAATACTTCCTGACAGGACAGGGCGTATCTGATAACGCAGAAACCATAAAAGCTAAGAGTAACGCCCCGTATTTCCGTAGCAAGGCCGGATATATATCCTCCGTCAAAGAGATAAGCCAGGCCCAATCAGAAGACAATACCTAAGTAGGTCAACCAATAGCCTACGGCCACGTGAAAAAGTCCCACCAATTAGGAAAGAATCACCTAAATAGGTCAGCCAATTAGAAAGAAGCAAGGTCGTGGTGTTAAATCGAGAACCTAGAATTGTCAGTCTACGCTTGGATCCCGAAGGTAACACTTGCTCAAAAGATCTCCCTCTCTCCTCATCCCATTCCTTCTTGACGTCAGACGCTTTTAGTGGAATCTCTGTTTGTTTATTTCACCTTTGGCCCAGCTGTGTCGCCTTCCACCACGACTGCACGGTAGAGTTGACATCGAGGTTCGTCTAGCATCAGGTAACACTGGTCCCAGAGGTCCCAAGATATCACAGACTCCCCCGTAACGAAGAGTCGACAGGATAGTGGACGCCAAGGTACAAGTAAGCAAGTAGACCACTGTCTGTACAGAAAGATGGAACAGGGAGGAGAGGAGGATTCAAAGGAGCCCATGAAGACCGATCCCGACTACGAAAGTGGCGACAACCCCACTTTTCCGAAGAAAGAAACCACCCTCGGTAAGACGCAGGAAATTGCCCCCGGCCAGGAAGACGTCACGCCCCCCGCCGCCGGTGTCAGATGTCCTAGGGAGGTTGACGACGACGCTACATCAGCTTTCTGCCGTGACCGGACATCGCGAGAGGTGGAATCGCTACGATGGTTCGTACGAGGCGCAGAGCTTCTTCAACTACTACGACGCCCAAGCAGGTCGGGCCCAACTACAAAACTCTACAAGACTGAGAAAGCCAGCAAACCTCCTGCAAGCGCCCCTCCGAGTTACCAACACGCGAGCGTATGTTACCTGCTCCCCCGACCTTCTCTAAACCACGAGCCCAGCGCAAACAATGAACTCTGACTGTCCCAAGGAACCTCCAACTATGACAACAGACCAGGCCTGTCCCGACATACAAGACAGCACAACAGTAGGTTCCTCCTTCTATACCTTATGTTGAACAATTGCTCGTTCGAGCGGAACTGTCCAATAATGTAAACCTACTCTACTACTTGATTCAGGAGCATCTATCGCTATAATTAGGCAGAATACTTTTAAAATAATAGAAATCAGTTTGTAAAAGAAAATACCTGTCCATCCATTTAACTTAACTATTAATGCCATAGCTAACAATATTTTCACCATAGATTATATCTTTTGGATCTTAAAAATAAGTAACATAACGCGGAATCTAAAATTCCATATAATCGATACACCTTTGCCTTTTGTCATTTTATTCCTTAATTCTCTAAAACGATTTCTACTAATTATAAACTGTTCTCAGATACTCCTGTATCAAGATAATGTGCCTCTACCTACTACCTTTTACCAATTCACTTCGTGCAAGCAACACGTGTCCCATGGACAGGTTAATACAACTGTTCCATTTACTAAATTTTCCCCTCCTATAACGGGTTGCTCACACGTGGTGAACTCCAACACTCTTATTTAATCTTATTGTAATGTTCCTAATCCCATTTTCAACGCCCCTATGTCCTTTTCTTTCGTAGCTTCAGACAGAAATAACCTAAGTCACAGCCTTCCAAAACTATTCCAATCGTTAAATTTCCCCATAACTACACTCCTTCCTTTTACATGCATATTTAAATATCGACAAATCGCTCTCAACAAAATAAACAACACCCTATCACATAACTTTTTCCAATTGACGACAATTTTCAATGCGCGACTTCACACCCAAATCAAATTTCGAGCCACACAAGCTTTAGAACGTCGCCCTACTAAACACACACAATCTTTTTTTTTCTCACATTAAACGTGTCATATCCACTAATAATATAAAAATTCTAGATATGTTCGTACAACCAGCACCCATGACTTGAGTAAATTTGTTATTCTTAGTGTAACAGGTTAGATTTTGTACAAAACAGAGACTTCACGCGACACCTTTTCATTTACAATTTTTTCGCTTCGTGTCACAGCGCCACACCACTAAACTCTTTCAATTTTCAGGCCAAAGACGCCTTCACCACGCCTGTGACACATTTATTTAACCACACATTGTTCACGTCGATAGTCGCAATTTCACTCAATTCTAACCTGATATCATTGAATAACATTTTTACTAAGTCCGCCAAAAACCATTCGATTTAATAACAGATACAATATCCGAATTTTCGAAATACAAACACAAATCTAACAAATGCTTGAACACACGGAATAATTCAACCTCTGTATCTCCCTATGTCAATCCCATAACGCTTGTCACCAAACGTGACAAATCAAAACGCTTTTGTGTTTACAATTTTAGAAATAATATCTCCGAACGTAGTTCGAATTAACTTCCAATAAGTTGAAAGAAAGCAAGCCCCCTCGCTCCCCCCTTGACCTACATCCCGAATCGCATTAAAAATAGCTTCGCTCCCCCTCGCCCCCCCGAGCAAACAAACAGCCGACATCTTGTTACATCCGTCGCCACCCCGTGTTCTCTAATGAACTTTCGCCACCTATTAAATTAAATATTAGTGCGTGCCAAAGACAACACTTTACCTACAAAAATCACACACACCCACATAAGTTAAAAAAAAAAAAGACAACATTAGGACTCAGTTAGTTTCACAGTTGGAAACAATGTGATCCACGAGTCACGTCAAACATAAAACAAATTCGATAAGTTAGAAAAACTTAGGCCAACAAGACCAAAGATATCAATCGAGGACAATTTAAAGCTCTCTCTACCCATCCTAAAAAAAAAAAAAAAAAAAACAGGAACATTACGTTTGGCCTACAACTTTCCATTCTTTCACGATATATAATTTCTATATATAATCTTACTTGCTCTTCCTTCTCGATGAACATTTTTTAAAAATTTTTCATTTTAATATCCTTTATATAATCATTATATAGCTCTTATAATTGTTTTTTTTTACGTCAACCAATTAGTTTAGATTATTGTCTTTTTTTTATTTTTCTTTACCAAAACTTATTTACTTTTGCTTTATGACTCTATTTTATAATCAACTTTATATTTTATCTTTCATATCATATCTAATAATCTCAAGTTTATATTTCATGTTTATATCACTAATTTGCATTTATCATTTTATATTTTTTCTCACTTTATAAATTAGATGTTATTTACATTGTTTCATCTTCCGCTACCATGTCAATGCTATCGAGTATATTATTGCTCATTATTTTTTTTTTTCATTTAATATTTTCACTTTCTATTACCCCTTATATACTGCTGTAGTGTGTAAATCTTTGTATCATATCATCACTATTTTTACTTTTTTCTTAAGATTACTTTGCATTTAACTTCGCCATTCTATTTTCGATTTTTCAAATCCTTTAACGCTATATGCAAAGCCTTAATTTCGCAATTTCATATCTCAATGATATATTCTTTTATAATCAAACTCAAAATCATGATCTAAAAACAGGGCAATCTTCAATAACCTCTTAAACAACCACTTTAAAGGTTACTTCTTAAGAATTACTAACATTCCTTTTCCGCAGGAAATTTTAACTCCTTCGCAGGCTAGACTTGACCTCCTTTGATTTCGTAATTAACAATCTTGACACATCGTCCCCCAGATTTACCTTCTCCCAACTTCTGGCTTGGATACGTGCAAATTGTATTTTTTTTTATTCCAGGGCACTCTCCTGCCACACGCTGGCACATTTTTTTTTTTTATTTTTACTCTTTTTCTCGCTAAGCCCCTGACGACTCTAATTAAAACTTTGATTTCTGGTCACTGATCTTCGCCCTCATTTATCCTGCATGCGTACGTCTTAACGACTAATTACTAAAACCCATAACAATCCCCTTATCTTACTTTTCGATTGTGGTACTGTAACTTTATTAGGTCCTTAAATTTACATGTGAAACATGGCCTAGGTTTTCCGCGCCGTGCACATTAAATGGTTTGGGACTTGAGTCAAAGTGACCTTGCCTCAACCAAGTAATAACTAACCCCTCAACCCTTTCTAACGCCCATCACGAAAAGATCATGATTTACCCATCCAATCATTTATATTTTTACCTATAATCATTATATGTTCTCTATTAAATATTTTATTCATATTTTTATTTTTACTTGTATGTTTAATATTAGTTGTTTATGCTTTATTATCTCTTATGGATATACAGAAATCAACCCCATGTTATATACCAACTCATTTCAATTAATTTTTAAAAATTACTTCCTTAATCACAGTCTTCCTATTCCGCTCTCTTAAATCCCTCCATATGAACCCTCTCACATCCGGGGCCATCTGTGATGATTTAAGACCATGGAATTGTTGTAAATAGTCTAGATATCTCCTACCACATGTTCCACCCCATGACTGTATATAACTCCTTATGTACTGCACATAGAAAGCCTCAACTAACATCAATCTGTACCGCGTAAGAATCTAATAAAGTATCGCAACTGCACAGATAGAAGGAATGGAGAGAGACAGGAGAAAGTTAAGGTTAAAACTAATCAGGCTTAGGACAGAAGTCGAAGCAAGGCCTAGCAAAAGAGGCTTAAAACCAGCCCAACTATAAATAATTTACAAGTCAATACTTCCTGACAGGACAGGGCGTATCTGATAACGCAGAAACCATAAAAGCTAAGAGTAACGCCCCGTATTTCCGTAGCAAGGCCGGATATATATCCTCCGTCAAAGAGATAAGCCAGGCCCAATCAGAAGACAATACCTAAGTAGGTCAACCAATAGCCTACGGCCACGTGAAAAAGTCCCACCAATTAGGAAAGAATCACCTAAATAGGTCAGCCAATTAGAAAGAAGCAAAGTCGTGGTGTTAAATCGAGAACCTAGAATTGTCAGTCTACGCTTGGATCCCGAAGGTAACACTTGCTCAAAAGATCTCCCTCTCTCCTCATCCCATTCCTTCTTGACGTCAGACGCTTTTAGTGGAATCTCTGTTTGTTTATTTCACCTTTGGCCCAGCTGTGTCGCCTTCCACCACGACTGCACGGTAGAGTTGACATCGAGGTTCGTCTAGCATCAGGTAACACTGGTCCCAGAGGTCCCAAGATATCACATATATATATTAAAAATAAAGAAGGCATCTCCTGACCACGAGCACATGTGGTTTATATATATATATATATATATAAAATTGGGGAGGAAATTTATCCATAAGAAGCATAGGGCGCCTCTCCCTTCAGAAAAATATAATAAAATAAAATAAAAACTCCAGCATAGCTTCGGCAGTTACGCGTCATGGGCTGGGTAGAAAAAGGAATAAGCGAAGAGCTAGGTTTGTATAAAATAGCAAAAGACAGAATCATGAAAATAAATTTCCAATAATTATAATTAAGCTAAAGGGATAAAGAGATTTTTTCCCTTATCTTCTCACAAGAAGAAAGATAATAATAATTTTATTATATATATATTTTTTTCAAATTAATTTTTGTGATTTTTTATAAAGCCTATATTGATATCAATCTAGTGTGAAAATGGAAGATACAATATATAAGACAAAATGCCAAACAAATGAATTTAAAATATTTACCATATAAAATTTAAATAGAGAAAGTAGCAAGTATAAGAAATTTTAAAAGAGAAAGCCCTGCGAGGATCGCACTGAGCCATATGTGTGAACGTCAATGCATGTTTATTTATTTGAGCTTATATGTCCCCCCTCACCCCAAATAGAATATGTATACATACAATTTAACAGTACTTTAGGTCTGTAAGTAGAATTTGTAACATTTTAAACCAATAAAATATTATATTAACTAAATACGTACTTATTTATTTCAGTCAGAAAATGGTGATGAAAGTATTGCTGCATTCTGTTTAATGGGCTGAATAAATATTCTTTCAGCGAACAATTACTCAAGAATAACAGAGCGGTATAATTTCAATTTTCGTTTTACAATCATCAGCCGCGTTATATTGTATTTTAAATGTTACTTTAAGTTTTAGTTACGAACGGAAAAATACGTCCAGGGTAGCCGAGTGGACAAGGCACCTGCCAGGTAAGCAGAAGGGTGTGGGTTCGATTCCCGCCCCTGGACACTTTTTATTTTTCCGTTCGCCATTACTCTTCATGTTTCACCTTTCCATACCTCATCCTCAAAGTTAGAAATGTTGCTATTTCTCTTTGAAAAAAAATTTCGATTTTTATAAAAGAAACATTCGCGGTATAATTTCAATTTTCGTTTTACAATCATCAGCCGCGTTATATTGTATTTTAGAGCACGCTATATATATATTCCTTTTATTACCTATATATATATTATTCAAATGGCTTATTTTTGATGAAAATGAAAAAAAAACATTCCATATTTATATATATGTTATATATTTTTTAAAAATATATAGAAATGTCATAAATATAAATCTTTGTAAATATTATTTTATTTTAATCATCTTTCTAAAATAACTCTGTTATTCTTTGGCCACCAGAGGGCGCCACTTTAAATATATAAATGAATTGTTTTTGTTTTTTAGAGTAGGTTAGGTTAAGTTAGATATAATTTTTATAAATATGTAAATTGTAATATAGGATTAATTGCTAAATTCTATATTTACTCTAAATTTAATGTATTCTTTTGCTCAAGAGTTCACAAAATAAACTTCTTTAGATTAATTTTCTTTTTTTTTTTAAATTATATTCTTAACGACTGCACTTTTACTTTCAAAAATCATTTTAAATTCACATAGTTTGTAACAGTTAGTCGACAGGATTTACTTAGTAATAATTGATTTTCAAAAATGCCTCCGAAAATAGAAAAGCCAACTGAGCAACAATCTTCTACAAATAATTTTGATTTACCAAAATATGATGGACAAAGTTTTGATATAACTTCATGGATAAAGTTCTTTAACAAAAAATGCCAACAAAACCATTTTGATGAAGACTATAAGCTAAAGAATATTTCAAATTATCTTGATGGAGAAGCTTTTAATTTTTATATAGAACAATTACAAGATATAGATAATTGGGGGAACTAGAACAAAAATTACTTTCATATTTTACAGTTAAAGATTCTAATCTATTTAGTAAATTCTTAAATTTAAAATATAATGATAAAGATGATCTTGATATTTATTTTAAAGAAAAATCTTCATTAGCAAAAAAACTTAATTTAGATACACCCCTATTATTAGAAGCTCTTACAGATGGGATGCCAAATTACCTAAAGAAATATTTAATTGCAGCAAGAGTTAAGGAAACCTCAGATTGGATTAAAATAACCACTCAATTAAAATACTCTACCAATCAAGAAAAACAGGAACCACAATGTAAATATAACTCAGATAATCAGCAACCATCCACAAGTAATGATAATAGGCAGAATTTTCAAACTAGATCATATTACCCAGCAAGGTCAAGATTTAACCCCAACTCTTCTCCAAGTCTACAACCCCAGCCACCTCCAAGGTCATCTCCAAGGTCAACCAAAGCTCATCACCAGGAAGCATCCAGTAGAACAATCAATTTACCACCCTACCCCTGCAAGATCTGCTCTTCCCATCAACTGCCCAATCAATACCATTTCCACAGAGATTGTCCACTCAACAAACATGAAAAAGAACTGCCAACTAATACCCATTCAGAACCTCTAAACCCAGGTAGAACTTTATTATTATTCTCTGTACTCATAAACTATGTATCACTGCCTTGTGTACTTGATACTGCATCATCTATCTCCATCATGCCCTCAAAATAAGAAAACTGAAATTATACATTCTAATAAACTTAAATTATTTTATCCTGAAACAGACTTTTTACTTCAAAATAGCACTAACATAGAAAATAACTTAATTTTAACCCAAAATTCTAACCAAAAATTGATAGATATTGATGGCAACCCATGTTTTTTGCAGGAAGAACATATTTTAGATGTGGAAAATAAAGAACTAATTTTAACACCAGCACTTTTACCTACAAAATATATTTGATTTTTATCTAAATACTCTAATATTATCAAAATGCAAGTTTTACTATTTTTAGAACAATTAATTTCAATGCATTGTGTATAAATAGGCTATTTTCTTTTGCTTAACAATCTTTTGAAATCTAATTCATATTTTAAATACCTTTTCTTTTTGTCTCCTTTAAATTTTTGTATCTAATTTTCATTATTTTTTCATACATAATTATTATATACATCATATACAGTGTGGCAAATAATTTTTAAGATTGGTTTGTAAAATAAAACATAAACAAGCTAATTCAATTTCTACTATTTTTTTATTCAAAATAATCCCCTCCGGATTCAATACATATGTTACAACGATTTAATAAGGAATTAAATGCCTCTTGCAGGCCACTTTGAGGAATTGCCTCCAAAGTGCTCGTCGCAGCTGTCTGGATGGTCGGGATATCATAAAAAAAAGCAACCTTTCAACTTCAATTTTATTTTTGGGAATAAATAAAAGTCACATTGTGCTAAATCAGGCGAGTACGGAGGATGATTCAACACACAGACGTTATTTTTGGCCAAAAAGCGACGAACAGTGAGTGATGAGTGACTCGGTGCATTATCATGCAGCAAACACCAACTGTCTTCATCGCGATATTCTGCACGAATGCGACGATTTCTAGCAATCAAACGTTTCAAAACGTTTAAATAATACTCTCCAGTAATGGTTTGTCCAGCGGGAACAAATTCTTTGTGGATAATACCTCTACTATCGAAAAAGGTAATCAGCATTGTTTTGATTTTTGATGGCACTTTTCGCGTTTTTTTGGCTTGTGGAGAGTTCTTTGACTTCTATTCGGCACTTTGGCGCTTTGTATTTGGGTCATACTGAAAACACCATGTTTCATCACCCGTAACAATTGATTTCAGGAAGTTTGAATTATTTTCATAGGCAGAAATGATGTCCCTGCAATGTGCAATTCACACTGATTTCTGCTCGCCCGTTAAAGTGTGTGGAACAAATTTAGTACAGACTTTAGTTTTACCTAAATCTCCATGCAGAATGGTTCGAATCGTTTCTTTGTTGATGTGTAAAACCTCTGCCATCATTGTTTTCAACAAATTCTCGCACTTTTTCTATACTTTCTGGTGTCTTTGAAGAACTTGGTCGTCCAGTATGCTTATCATCTTCTAGCGTATTTCTTCCATCCGAAAAACGTTTGTGCCAAATGAAAACATTTGATTTACTCAAACATAACGTACCATAAACTTGCTTCATCAAAATATATGTTTCCGATGCACTTCTACCAAGTTTTGCATTAAATTTAATGACCGCTCTCTGTTCCATCTCAGAATTCCGACGAACAAAAATTTTTACTTTTCAAAAATCGCCTGTATGTTTTTAAAGAGTTAACCAAAATGGCTGAAACAAAGCCACGCGCTAGATAAGGCTTCGAATATATATACGCATGCGCAATTTCATAACTGGCTCTGCTATTGGCCTTTATCTAGCGCGAGTCTTAAAAATTATTTGCCGCACTGTATATTTTAAAAATATTATTTGTTTATAAACAAACTAATTAAACAGAAGATTTTGGACATTGATTTTTATTGTTTAATATTATATTCTATTTTGTAATTTATTTTCCTTTTAATTTGACACCTTATATAAGTCTTTTCACAGGGGGGAAATGTTATATAATTTTAAAAAATTTATAGAAATGTCATAAATATAAATCTTTGTAAATATTATTTCATTTTAATCATCTTTCTAAAATAACTCTGTTATTCTTTGGCCACCAGAGGGCGCCAATTTAAATATATAAATGAATTGTTTTTGCTTTTTAGATTGCCTTAAAAAGCTTACCGAAGCTTGTAGAAGGCACAATAATAGTATATATTTGTTTTTTAGAGTAGGTTAGGTTAAGTTAGATATAATTTTTATAAATATGTAAATTGTAATATAGGATTAATTGCTAAATTCTATATTTACTCTAAATTTAATGTATTATTTTGCTCAAGAGTTCACAAAATAAACTTCTTGAGATTAATTTTCTTTTTTTTTTATTATATTCTTAACGACTGCACTTTTAACTTTCAAAAATCATTTTAAATTTACATAGTATATGCCATTTTTAATATTGATTTCTACACCTGATCTTTTCATCTTTTATTTTTTATTTCGTTTTTTTTTAATGTGCTAAGCGTATTTACGCAAGTTTGGCCTTAAATACCCATTTCTTGTTTTTTCAGGAAGCCATTGGGATCAAAAAATATTTTTTGGTCGCAATGGTTCAGCCTACTCCATGCTGACGAGCGCCAAAAGCGCGAAACGCGTTCGTGGATGGCTTTTCTTGATTTATCAAGAAACTGGGTTGGCCAAATATCAGGGAACAGGCTAAATCAATGTTTAGTTGATTTATGTTCCACCAGATGGCGCTCTGCCTTCTGTAAAGCACATGTGCTCCTGGTCAGGATATGCCATTTTTAATATTGATTTCTACACCTGATCTTTTTATATTTTATTTTTTATTTCGTTTTTTAATGTGCTAAGCGTATTTACGCAAGTTTGGCCTTAAATACCCATTTCTTGGTTTTTCAGGAGTCATTGGGATCAAAAAATATTTTTTGGTCGCAATGGTTCAGCCTACTCCACGCTGACGAGCGCCAAAAGCGCGAAACGCGTTCGTGGATGGCTTTTCTTGATTTATCAAGAAACTGGGTTGGCCAAATATCAGGGAACAGGCTAAATCAATGTTTGGTTGATTTCTGTTCCACCAGATGGCGCTCTGCCTTCTGTAAAGCACATGTGCTCCTGGTCAGGATATGCCATTTTTAATATATATATATATATTAAAAATAAAGAAGGCATCTCATGACCACGAGCACATGTGCTTTTTAGATGGCAGAGCGCCATCTCGTGGTCAGGAGATGCCTTCTTTATTTTTAATATCAACACCTGACCCACTTATCTTTTATTTTTTTCTATTGTTTTTTCATGTGTTAAGCGTCTTTACGCAAATTTGGCCTTAAATACCCATTTCTTGATTTCTCAAGAAGCCATTGGGACCAAAAATCTTTTTGGTCGCAGTGGTTACAGTCTACTCCACGCTGACGAGCGCCAACAGCGCGAAACGCGTTCGTGGATGACTTTTCTTGATTTGTCAAGAAATTGGGTTGGCCAAATATCACGGAGCAAGCTAAATAAACGTTTAGTTTATTCTTGCTCCACTAGATGGCGCTCTGCCATCTAAAAAGCACATGTGCTTGTGGTCAGGAGATGCCTTCTTTATTTTTAATATCAACACCTGACCCACTTATCTTTTATTTTTTTCTATTGTTTTTTCATATATATATATATATATATAGTAAATTTTAAACTGTATGACACTTTTAGTATATATCACATATCTTTCATTTAGTTAAAGCCGATACCTTAAAATATCCTACCCTTCTATTGAAATGTATACTATTTCTATTTACTACCACCCCATATTTTGTATATTAAATATTTGTATTTTAACCCCCTACTTGTATGTAAAACTAAAAATGTTGACATCAAAATAAAGATCCAAAGAGTGTTCGGTCAGCTGGTGGCAGGGACAGAGGGGAGGAAAAGGCAACGCCTTCTGACGTCACTATTAGCATATAAGATGTGTTACTTCTGAGCCCACAAGAGCATAGAGAGAAGACAAGAAAACAGCCAAGTCGTCATTCTGCCTGACTGACCATAGCGATCTCAGGACACCCATAGTCCAACTCACCTCTCCGGGTGCTGCCCCCTCTATACCGGAGTAATCATGTTCCTATGCGTGTGTTTTTCATTTGACTTAAGGCTAGTACGCTCCCACTCTGGCTCGTAACTTCATGTTGGATAAGGACACGCTGCGACGATATATGCTCCATACATTATATATATGGAAATCTTTCCTGGAGACAATTGATCTATAAAAGTATAGGGAACCTCTCCCGTCGAAATAAACGTCCGAACTTGGACGCCATCTGTTGACTGTCGCCGTAAGCTATTGTGTGACAAAGCCACAACACCAGCTTTGGAAAACTAAGAACCGTCGACCTAGAGACATTGATTTAGGTCTAATGGCCAAAATATAAATTTATTTTTCTGGGAGGAAATATATTTATAAAGCGCATAGTACACATCTCCCGTCTAAATAAACGTCAATCAAATAGATGGCGTCAAATTTTAAAGTTTTTAACAGGAGATTAGCCCTAGGCTTATATATGTTTAGGAATGTGTGAGTGTTTGTGAAAATAAGAAAAAACTTAGGTGTTGATATTAAAAACAAAAAGGTCACGCTGTGGTATGATGTCGATGTGATTATGCTACACAAGTTGTTGATTTAGAGAGACATTTATAACCTAAATTACCATAACCAACATATTTAATGAGGTTGGATATTTGCATTTTACTGATTAGCTTGAGTGTTTTGATATTAAACATTTATAATGTTTGTGAAAGGTGGTATTCCTCTGTTGGAAAAAAAGAAGGCAAAAAATACGAATTCTATATTTAAATACTGTAATTAAAATAGCGATAGGCTGGTAATCTTCTGGAGGAAGAGAGCGACAAGATCAGTTGAATTAATATATATGAATTTATTACAAAAAATGAAAAGATGACATAAAAACTATTTCTAATCAGATAAATTATCTGAAACTATTTAGCCGATTACTAATCAATTTATTATAGAGAAGATCCGCTTCTGTCTTTCTTTATCAGGCACTCCAATCCAATTCATAAATTTCCTTTTCGGAAGCTCTGAAATGGGATTAGTTCTCTTTCCCTTGTCTTCCCGCCAACCAATCAATCCCCTTTACAAATTCAAATTATCAATCCTTTTATAATTAAAAAATCTGCCTCTGTCCATCATTCTGTTCTTCTATACTTTGTTTGTGAAATGTCTGGCTCTTTTCGACACGTGATCAGTAAATGAAATTATACAAATGAAATAGTTTTGAAATCCTCGGTGGGGGTGTTGGTTTGAGGTTATGTTAGTGGTTTTAGGAGTGTTGTAATTTTTGCTAGTGTTACTCACGAGGATTCCCCTTGGTCTTAGATGGAGGCGATTGAGAACTGTTTAACGACGTTACAGGTTCTTTCGGGGTTGTTGGTTGGATTTCTTCGTGTTAAAAGAAGTAGTATTGTGGTTGGTCGTCGTGTTATGAGAGAGCATCGAGAGGTTAGTCTATTGCAGAAGTAGCAGTTACAAGTTTGTCCTAACTATAGAGGGGTAAGAGAGAGAGATACAAAAATAAACAAAAAATTATAATAATGTTATTTTAATGCTAGGATGTTAAATTGGGAATTGACCTAAAAGTTTTAAGTAAAAAAAGGCATTTTCTAATTGTGTACCAAAATGTTTCTTATGGTTCGCGCCATTTGTCGGAATAAATTCCAACTAATTGTTGATATTTCATAATTGGCCTAATACAATTTCTTAAATAATTAAGAAACGCTAACCATGTACTCGTTTAGGGCTGTTGACTCTAATCAGCGTGATGTAAGCTGCATCTCAACGACCATAAAATAAAAGAAGGTCTTTGAGGCATCTTGATCGGACTGAAAAGGGCAGGTTGGTCCATACGTCAAATCGCAGCTGATACACACCTTGGTGCGTCCACGGTGCACCGACTGTGGAGAAGATGGTTGGAACAAGGAAATGTGGCAATTTATAGGAATGCCGGTGCAACCAGAGTGACGTCAGCACGTGTGGATCGGCGTATCCTTCGACAAGCAGTGGCGGCCCCACAAGCCACTTGTACCGCCATCCTGCAACATGTGCAAGACACCCTAGATCATTCCATCTCGACCAGAACCATTTCCCGTCGATTGGTTGCTAATGGCTTGCACTCATGCCGTCCGCTAAGAAGACTGCCATTGACCCCACCGAATAGGCGCCAACGTTTGGAATGGTGCCGGGCTAGATCGACGTGGATGACGGAATGGCACAGGGTCGTGTTCTCAGATGAGTCGCGTTTCTGCTTGTCCAGTGATAGTCGCCGTGTACGCGTGTGGCGTCGACGTGGAGAAAGGTCCAATCCGGCAGCAATTGTGGAACGCCCCACCGTGCGACAACGTGGAATCATGGTTTGGGGGGCAATCGCGTATGATTCCAGGTCACCTTTACTTCGTATTCAGGGCACTATGACGGCCCAACGATACGTTGATGATGTGCTGCGACCGGTGACACTCCCCTACCTTCAGGGGGTACCCAATGCCCTTTATCAGCAGGATAACGCCCGACCACACACTGCCCGCATTAGCCAACAAAATCCGCAAGATGTACAGATGCTTGCCTGGCCACTGTACTCTCCTGATCTCTCACCAATCGAGCACGTCTGGGACATCATTGGACGCCGTTTGCATGCCTTGCCACAGCCGCGTTCAGAAGACGAACTGTGGCAAATGGTTGAGAGGGAATGGAGAGCCATCCCTCAGGACGCCATCCGTACTCTGATTGACTCTCTACCTAGACGTGTTGCTGCGTGCATCGCCGTCCGCGGTGGTCCTTCTTGCTACTAAGCCGACGCCGTTCTCGCTCTGTATTATGACTATCATTTTGATATATAGATCACTTATTGTTCGTCCCTGTCTCTCTCTGTCTGCCGAGTTTCATCACTTTCTGGCCACTATTTCTTGGTGTTCCATTTTCAATGTCACGCAGTGTATAATATATTTACAATTGTTATATTTAATGATAATAATAATTAAAAGAGTATATCGATCCAGGGAGGGTTAGATTTTGAAAGATTCAATTTCATATATTAAATACCTTCATTAAAAGAATTGTCAAATGCATGATTCAATCCTGCGTCATATTGTCGAAAATCCACAACATGCACCATTCCTCTAAAATGTGTTCTTCTGATGTCGCTTAGATGTGGCTGCTAATTTTGAGATGGTTCAGATTATAATTTAACAAATTTTACACAACAATCTTAGTCGCTCATCAGGAGGAGCACTAATGAGAAATTAATATTTTATATAGAATTTAAACAATATATACATGATATAAACTTTCGGGAAGATGATATTCATGTACCTAAAGAATATTTTATTGCATAGAAATGGTAATTTGCCACAACCAGTGTTGGGGGCTCATTCTTTATCTCACCGCGAGTGAAATATTTTAATAGGATGATAAACCTAATACATCATTTTGATTCATAATTGAAGAGGAATGTGCTTCTCTCTCTTCAAATACACATACATATATGTGATATCTTGGGACCTCTGGGGGGTTTAGGTTGAAACGTGATTCTTCCTAAAGCGGCATTTATATTGTGTGTGCAGGAAACACGGCGATCTATTCTAACCGGTCAAGTTTTTTTTTTAACATATTTGGGTGTGTGTGATTTTTGTATGTAAAATGTTGTCCTTGGATCTAAATATCATTGTTAAGTGAACAAGTTAATCGAGGGCGAGAGTATCTAGACCTGGTGACTTGGTTTTGGGTTATTAATGAAAGAATATATTTTTTAATTCATTAGGGATCAGTAGGCGGGTTTAGTTATTGAATTACTTAGTTATTCTGTATGTGGACTGATTTGTTAATAAATGTAAAATAACGTGCTAGGCAAGTTATTTGTAGCTAAATGGGATATCGGAGTAGATTAATTGGTTAGGGATTAGAACGGTATATAGTAAGAGGCACGCACTAATATTTGATATAATCGATGGCGAAAAATTCATTAGAGTGACGCCCGAGAGTAGCGAGGGGTCGTGACAAGGCAATGCCGGCTGTTTGTTACCGTCAAATGGACGAGGGGGGGGAGATATTTTTATCGTATTTATTTAGGTCAGGGGCTCCTTTCGGGGACAGCTAGCTTTCTTCCAACTTATTGGAAGATCTCTGCAGTAAGATGAAGAAAAGGGGCTGAGCAAGTCGGGGGTATAAGATGGGATTTTTGAGCGTCAAATATCGTGGGACCTAAATGGTTATATTCTACATCAGGTGTTATGCAAGGTGTTTGAATTAGTGGCGAGTGCGCGAGGAATAGGATGTTTTCTGTATAGTATTTAAGTTTGTCCACATGAACTGTATCATCTTTTTTATTTAGGGATCGATTGCGTCTGTTAATTCGGACAACGTTCGGAGATATTATTTCTATAATTGTAAACGGACCTGTGAAGTATGGTGCCAGACTTCCCGTATCGGGATGTTTATAATTTTTTACGAGGACTAGGTCACCAATCTCGAAATGCGGGGCTTGATGACCTTTATCATATCTTTGTTTGTCCCTTTCATGCTTAAGCTGTGTTCTGCTGAAGGCAAGTTGCCTAGCCTTCTGTACGTCGGGAAACGGGTTGTAATGTTTTTTTAGTTCTGGTGGGATGCTATTAAACATCAAAAAGATCGGTGGGAAACCTGTAACGGTGTGGGGGATTGAATATAGATTTGGACAACTTGTTTAATTAATTTGGTCATGGATGTCTTTTGGGTTTTCGAGATATAGTAAACTTAGCTTTCCAGTGATTGTGGCGTTCAATCGCTCTATCAATCCGTTAGCTTGCGGGTTGTTACTGGTGGTAAGTAGTGGTTGTATACCGCGAGATAACAGAAATTTGCGGAATTTTTCGGAGGTGAATGCAGGCGCTCTATCCGAAAGTAGGCGGTTAGTATCTCGCGATAGTCCGGTCGCCGCGGACAGCTGATGTAGCGTCCTGGCCACACTCACCAGGGCATCTGATACCGCCGGCGGGGGCGTGGCGTCTTCCTGACAGGGGCCGACTTCCTGCGTCCTACCGAGGGTGTTTTCCATCTTTAGAAAAGGGGTGTTTTCGCCACTTTCATAATCGGGATCGGACTCCATGGGCTCATTTGAATCCTCCTCTCTTCCCTGTTCCATCTTTCTGTACAGACAGTGGTCTACTTGCTTACTTGTACCTTGGCGTCCACAATCCTGTCGGCTCTTCGGACGGGGGAGTCTGTCATATCTTGGGACCTCTGGGACCAGTGTTACCTGATGCAAAACGAACCTCGATGTCAACTCTACCGTGCAGTCGTGGTGGAAGGCGACACAGCTGGGCCAAAGGTGAAATAAACAAACAGAGATTCCACTAAGAAGCGTCTGAACGTCAAGAAGGAATGGGACGAGGTGATTTCTGGCAGGAAAGGGTTTACCTCTATCGGAGCGGCATGCGCGGCTGGACGAATGTTGGACTGAAACAAAGGACTAACTAAGGACTGACTAACTGAGGCTTGGGGCCTCCTTTTATAGCTTAGCTGGGTCCAAACAGGTCACTGCCCTTTTCTGACGTAAACAGGAGGGGGTGGGAAGTTTCATTATCCAGGAGGGTCACGACCTCGTAAAAATTGGTCTGTGCTCGCTAGGCCTACTCTTCTATTCTCACCTAGGCCTGATTAGTTTTAACCTTAATTTTCTCCTGTTATTCTCCATTCCTTCTATCTGTACAGTTGCTATACTTTATTAGAGTCTAACGCGGTACAGAATGATATTATGTGATGCTTTCTATTTGCAGTAAATAACAAGTTATATACAGTCACGTTGTGAACATGTGGTAGTAGATATCTGGATTATTTACAACAATTCCATGGTCTTAAATCATCACATATATTTACAAAAATGAAGGCATATCCTGACCAGGAGCACATATTATATTTAGATGACAGAGCGCCATCTAGTGAAACAGAAATCACTAAACTTTGATTTAAACTGTTCCCTGATATTTAGCCAACTCACTTTCTTGATAAACCAAGAAAAGCCATCCACCAACGCGTTTCGGTCTGTTGACCCTCGCCAGCGTGGGGTAGGTTGTATCATAGTGTTGGCCAAATATCAGGGAACAGGTTAAATCAATGTTTAGTTGATTTCTGTTCCACTTGATGGCGCTTTGCCATCTAAAAAAACGCATTTACTCCTGGTCAGGATATGTCTTCATATTTTTAATATCAACACCTGACCTTTTTATTTGTATATATTTTATTGTTTTTTCATCATTGCTTAATATATATATCTTATTAGATAATAAAAAGGCATATATTGGATTTAATAAAATATTTATTATCTTTTATTAAATCCAATATATGCCTTTTTATTATCTAATGAATTAAATATGGATTGCTCTATTTTCAAAACGATATATATCTTATATAAAAAAAAATATATTTGATGCTTGAATTTAGATCATGTTGAGGATTATGCTATGGAGTTATTTGCAGGTTCTTTTTAGTACTATATGGTATTGGTGATGCAGTCGTGGCTATAATCTTGAAAAGTAAAATAACGAAAATAGCCTTGATATGAGATTGTTTTAATTGAGCTTTAGGATTATATAATAAACATAATTTTGTAAGAGCACTGCCTGGTTTAAGGCGAGTAGAATTAGGAAAACAAAAGATTATTCACATAATGTACAAAGGTTTTAGCCGGCCAACGGGATAAAACAAAAACGAGTTTTTATAGGCAAAGCGTGACCTCTGGCGGTCGATTTAAACAGAGTATTTGGATCTATGAAATATATTTCTGAATAAAATAATATTTTAATATAACATTTTAAATAATAACCTTCATATAACATATATACGTATATATGCACCAAATTCTCCTCTAGGTTGTTATGAAAATAGAAACAATAAAAAAGAAGAAATCAATTCAAAGCAATCAGAAGAGAGCCTGGGGCTGAGATTAGGCCAAGTTAACGTGATAAAACTGAACGCCTGCTTTTATATTCTAATGTATTCATTGCCTGAGGCCCTAATTTGAAGTGTTTTCACATAGTCTCGATTGGCTGTCCTAACGTGAAGGTATCTAAATATTTAGCAAACATTTTACATAATAAACACACACTATATTCCTATTCAAGAAAAAAATAATTAATCATGATTTTAATGGTTAAATATCATTGTTTTTTTTTTCATTTTATTAATATAATTTAACACCGTGTTTGAAGTGAAAAGGCAAAGATATTAGAAAGGAGCGTCTCATCATTGTTAAACGTTCACAGATTTTATGACGCTGAATCATCAGACCTCTAAAATTCTATGTGACTACAACAAAGGTGTTAAAATGTAACTTTATAAACGTTGCTATGAGACTGCAACAATGATGCTATGATGCAACTTTCTCAACGTTGCTATGTGACTACAACAATGGTGTTAAATGTAACCTTCTCAACGTTGCTTTGTGACTACAACAATGATGTTAAAATGTAACTTTCGCAACGTTGCTATGTGACTACAACAAGGGTGTTAAAATGTAACTTTCTCAACGTTGCTATCTGACTACAACAAGGGTGTTAAAATGTAACTTTCTCAACATTGCTATGTAACTACAACAATAATCTTAAAATGTAACTTTCTCAACGTTGCTATGTCACTACAACAATGGTGTTAAAATGTAACTTTCTCAACGTTGCTATCTGACTACAATATGGGTGTTAAAATATTACTTACTCAACGTTGCTATGTGACTACAACAATGGTGTTAAAATTTAACTTTCTCAACGTTGCTATGTGACTACAACAATGGTGTTAAAATGTAACTTTCTCAACGTTGCTATGTGACTACAACAATGGTGTTAAATGTAACTTTCTCAACGTTGCTTTGTGACTACAACAATGGTGTTAAAATGTAACTTTCTCAACCTTGCTATGTGACTACAACAAGGGTGTTAAAATGTAACTTTCTCAAAATTGCTATGTAACTACAACAATAATCTTAAAATGTAACTTTCTCAACGTTGCTATGTCACTACAACAATGGTGTTAAAATGTAGCTTTCTCAACGTTGCTATGTGACTACAACAATGGTGTTAAAGTGTAACTTTCTCAACGTTTCTATGTGACTACAACAATGGTATTAAAATGTAACTTTCTCAACGTTGCTTTGTGACTACAACAATGGTGTTAAAATGTAACTTTCTCAACATTGCTATGTGACTACAATAATGGCGTACACTAAAACTTTATTAGCATTGCTTCACGAAAAAAACAATGTTGTATAATAATGTACTTGCTCAAAATTGATATGTGGTTGCAACGTAGTAAGCAATGTAGCTCTCTAAAGGTTTATATATAGCCGCAACAATGGTGTTCAACATTGTACTTTCAAACAACACAAATATCACAAAGCTGTAAACACCTCTTATATCATTTAGAATAATTTAAAATTCATTTTAAATTCATTATATGATTCAAATGTATTTAATTAGTTTGATTTTATAAATGCAATTAAAAATTATCTCAAAATTTCACGCTATTTTTTATCCCTTTTCCAAACGACTTAGTTTCTTTTTACGATAAAGCTGACTCGCCAAGTATCCATTGACTGAATTATGGAAATAATATCTCTCCTTCTGTTCACATCGACATTGTGTTTCTAGAGGACAATCCATGGAAATATTTTCATAACCCCAAATATTGATTCAAGAAAATGCCTCAACTTTGAGACAAAATAATCGAACAGAGTTCTGATGACTCGCCCTGATGTGTGATTCTAGGGACAAGAGCCTCTCACTATGACGTCTAGACACGCATATTTGGGTTAGCAGTTAACAAATTTAAAATCAGCTCGCCAGGCTGCGCAACATTTTAGAAACAGGGCGCTGAATGTAATCAATGCGTCTTGGGGAATATTGATCAAATAGATAATCAATACTACCAGATGGTAATTCAGACTCTTAAACTCAATGATCTAGTCAACGCTTCTCTATGTTTTACGCAAAGAAAGAGGAAAACCTTCTAGTTGAAATTCAGGTCATCTTCCTCGGAAAATGTTAAACTTATTCAGATGTACTCTTCCGCCTATACTATTTACGTATGGAATGTAGATGAAAGTGCCTGTAAGTTACAGTGTTGAAAATAACACTCAGGTTCTGGTTTGAAGTTTTGTAAATGGAGAACATCCAATCACCACTCCCCCAATAACATAAACCTATTATGTGACTAATAGTTACCTAGAAATTATTTTGAAAAGAAAGAATAAATAATTTTAAGGTAAATAGTTTCTTTAAATATTTATTTCGCAAGGTTTCGAAAATAATTTCTGCTCTTTAACGAGCAAATACTTCTATGGTGTGTTCAAAAAGTATCGCGACTTTTGTGTTTTTCAAAAATTATTTATTCATTCATGAATACCTATTTTGTCCCCTTCAAAGTAATCCCCATGAGATATTATACACTTATGCCATCGGTTTTTCCAATCTTCGAAGCACTTCAAAAATTATTTTTTTAAAAATATTTTTCAGCTCCTCCTTCAATGCCGTCTTTACCTCGTCAAGCGTAGCGTAACGTCGTCCTTTCATGGGCCTCTTCAGTTTAGGGAACAAGAAAAAGTCACAGGGGACCAGATCTGGGGAATATGGTGGCTGCGGCATCATCAGTGTGTTGTTTTCGGCCAAAAAGTCGCGCACAAGAAAGCCAATTTTTGTTCTTCCACAAATCCGGGCGTTTCTGGCGGATTGCTTCGGGAAAATTGCGCATAACTTACAGGTAATATTCCTTATTGACCGTTCTACCCTGTGGCAAGAACTGATGATTCACCACGCCCCTGCAATCGAAGAAAACTGTCAGCAAAACTTTCACATTCGACCGAACTTTGCGCGCTTTTTTCGGTCTTGGTTCGTGCGGCAGCTTCCATTAAGATGATTGAGCTTTGGTTTCCACGTCATAACCATAAACCCACACTTCACCAGTTATGACCCTCTGGAGCAAATTTGGGTCGTCGCGGACAGAGTCCAACATCTCATTAGCAATGTCCATGCGATGCTGTTTTTGGTCGCAATTGAGCAATTTTGGTACGAATTTCGCGGCGACCCGTCTCACGCCCAAATCATTGATAAAAATCGAATGGCACGAGCCAATCGATATGTTTAGGTCCTCAGCAACTTCTTTAACGGTGATTCGACGATTGGCCAATATCATTTTCTCCATTTCATTAATTTTTTCGTCTGTTGTTGAAGTGCTCGGGCGTCCGGCACGCTCTTCGTCGTTCACATCTTCTTGGCCTTCTGAGAACATTTTGTACCATCGATAAACGTTGCTTCGGTCCAAGGTAGCTTCTCCGTATGCCACAGTCAACATTCGGAATGCATCCGCGCACTTAATTTCGTTTTTCACACAAAATTTGATACAGGTTCTTTGATCCATTTTTTTTAATAGATAAAAATCGAAGACGATCCAAAACACCTGCAGGCAAAGCAGCTGTTAACAATTAAGTGAACATTCAAAATGTCCGAGCTTGTCGGCATAAGTGAGAGACATGAGTACCAACATAAAGCCACAAAAAGATCGAAATTCGAATATACGTAACCCGCGAAAATTCAAAATTCGCGATACCTTTTGAACACACCTTGTACAATATAAAGTTGACCTTTGTACAGAAATAATTGGAAATTCTGTTAGTGTCAGAGCAGAATATTTGCTCGAAAGCTGGCGAAATCAAAATTAAAAGAAACTCTTTACCTTAATATTATTTTTTCTTTCTTTTTCAAACATAAACACATACATTGGGTTTGCGGAAGGTTTATCCAACATCATAAATTTAATTCCTAGATTAAAAAATCTTCTTTTCTCAATATGTGGAAAATCTTGGGATCTTGGCACCCAAAAAAAGGCTTACACTTTATAAATGTATAACAAGACCAACGTTAACTTACGGAACAGAAATATGGTTTGAATTTATTAGCAAAAAATATATGTACAAACTGAACTCAATGCAATATCAAATGCTGCTATGGTGTACCCAAACATATAAAACAACCAGTTATATCTGTGTTCACACCTTAGCCAATATTCCTTTGACCACTGATTATATGGAATTTAGAATTATAGGTTATGAGCTGAATAATTTATCAACAGAAGATAAACAATTTTATGACTTGTATATTCCAGGTATACTCAAAGATTTCATTATATCAAGGATTAATTTACTGGAAAAGAATACTAATCAAACATTTCAAAGTTTCTTTCCTTATGATATTCTGAAATATTTTCGACCAAACTATTATAAGGTATTATTTCAGGTTTTTTCTTAAGAAAATTCAGGCTGTGCAAGATTCGACATGTTTCTGTGGATTGGGGGAACAAAATTCAATACATCTCTTGCTGGAGTGCCCTGTCTTTCAGGATTACAGAGTCAACAACGGTTTAATAGCTATAGGCCCTAGTGATTTAATATCAAGTAATGACACATATATAAATTTTAATTTTCTTTCTAAATATATTTTGGATTTCATTAAGAAAAATGGTCTTTGATGTAACGATCTCAAGGAAATATTGGACATATTTTATGGTTGTAAACAATATATAGGTGTATGCGTGTATATGTGTGTATATATGTATATATTTTTAAATTTAATGATGTAACTGTAAATAAAATTCAAAGAATATCTCTATATGTAAATAATATTTTTGAATCTCTGTAAGTCACCTTCTGTGTAACTTTCCTTGTTGAATATTTTCTTTGATATATTTGTATGTACATTTAGCGCAATTGTCCCTAGGGGGACATAGCCTTTGGAATTGAAATAAATGAATAAATCCTAAATTCAACATCCGAAATTCCCTATCGTGTTTCCTTGTTTAATCTACTATGTATCAATTTACAGAAAAAAAAAATACCCTCGATAATTGATATGACCGTAGAAAAATCCATACAAAGCGACCAGGCTTCCTGAAATATACAACTCTTAATTATATATCTACTATAAATATTTACAGATCTCATTTTTGATAGAAATATTTTTATTTGACGATATTTTCCATATCAGTAAATCGCTTTATCACACAACAAAGGGTGTTCATTTTTCCGGAAAAATCACATGAATATTCTCAGAAAAAAACGATGCAAAGTGATATTTCAGAAAATAAAGCATTATATTTTCGAATATCAGAGTATATGTAAAGAAAAAAGAACAATCTTTTAAAGTGAGGTTTAAAAATGAATTTAATCTATAGTTAACCTGATATTAACCAGCGCCATATCAAGTTGCATTTTTGCTCGGAGCTTTTATAATTTTTAACAGAGCTGCAAATAGAAGAAACAAACTTTTATGAAAGTATACTATTTTCTTATAGAAAATATAAGAAAATATTATATATATGTGATTATTTAAGACCCTGGAATTGTTGTAAATGGTCCAGATATATACTAACACATGTTCTATCACGTGGCTGTATATAACTTTTTATTTACTGCAAATAGAAAGCCTCAAATAACATCAATCTGTACAGAGTAAGAATCTAATAAAGTATAGCAACTGTACAGATAGAAGGAATGGAGACTAATAGGAGAAAATTGAGTTAAAACTAATCAGGCTTAGGTGAGAATAGGAAAGCAGGCCTAGCAAACCCAGTCCAACTTTTACGAGATCGTGGCCCTCCTGGATAATGTAACTTCCCACCCCCCTCCTGTTTACGTCAGAAAAGGGCAGTGACCTGTTCGGACCCAGCTAAGCTATAAAAGGAGGCCCCGATCCTCAGTTAGCCAGTCCTTAGTAAGTCTTCGTTTCGTTAATTGTTCCACAGAATGTGTGTAAGCTCACAGGTAAATAGGCGCTAACCGGAAAAAAAAAAGTTCCTTTGTTCAATATTAGTTTCCCTTTTATATTTTGTTCTCTCTCTTCTAAATCAATATATATAATGTTTAATTAATATTTATTGGTATCATTTTCATTAATAATTCTAAGCAAAGTCAACAATTGGTAGCAGAGCGTGGTTATTTGATATAAAGCTCAAAAGCGAAAATATTTAATCTGAAGATTAAGCAAGAAGCTTATTCTAATTGGTAAACTGAAGCACTTGTAAGAAAATTAAAGGTATTTATATAGATTAAGTTAAATTATATCTATATATTGCATGTTTAAAAGCTACCCAATATTTAAATAAATCTAAAATATATATTTGTATTTAAAATATATTGGTTTGTTTATATTAGCTCAAAAGGCGAAAATGGCTGAATATAATTTTTTATCCCAAACAAAACTTTAACCATTAACAGGAAATAATTACCAAATATGGGCGTTGTAAATCGGCGCAGTTCTGAGGGGAAGAAAATCATTTAAATGTGTAATTTCCGATCCAGAACCTGATATGGAAGACAAAAGTTCTTGGGAGATTTGGAGTGATAAAAATGATGAAGCTTTTGGGATAATCATCACAACATTGAGTAATGAACAAGCTGGAATGTTCATAGGAGAAACAAATGCTAAGAAAGTATGGGACTCACTGAGAAAAACATACACAGGCAATTTGAAAGATAAAATTATTGATATAGGCTTAGAATTAAAGAACATTAAAATGAAAGATAATGAAACTGTAGATGAATATATAACAAGGGCAAAAAATATTGCTGCTAGAAGTTCATCATTAGGGCATCAATTTCCCTCAAGAGAACTTTCATTTCATATTGTCAGAGGCATACATACAAAGTATGAAAATATTGCTATTGTCTTACGATCTAAGAGAGATGCAACAATTGAAGAGATTGAACAAACTATGAGAGAAGAAGAGTGTGTCGAAAAGAAATATGAGATTAAATCAATCGGTTGAGAATGGGCACGGACAAGCATACGGAATTAAAGATAGAAAAGTTAAACAATTTCAGCCAAAAATATGTTTTGTTTGTAATAAAAAGGGACATCTAGCTAATGTTTGCTGGTTTCGAGATAAACAGAAACAAGGATATCAAAGGAAATGGACTCCAGATTATAGAAATCACAGATACAATAGGGAACATTCAAATAACCTAGTGGATACTATGAAAAAGTGGAATTAATGAGCAAGCATTTGAAACATATGTAAAATAATTTGAATATTCACCAGATAGGAGGAATGATAGGCAAATATGGTGTATAGGTTCAGGATGCACTGCACATTTTACGCCAAACATAACTTTGATGGAAAATGTGATAGATTATGCAAGTGAAATCAATCTAACTGAGAAGGGCAAAACTACCCAAGCCATAGCCAAAGGAGATATGAGACTTACTACATGCACAAGTCAAGGCCAAGAAAATATTGGTATCAAAGATATCTTACATGTACCAAGTTTAAGGAATAATTTCTTGTAAGTATAGGAATTAGTCAACAAAGGAAATTCAGTTATTTTCAATAAGAATGGAGCAAAAATTTATAATGAAGGGAATGATTTAGTTGCTGAGGCATATATTAAAGATAGAATGTTTATGATGGAAACAAAACTAAGAAATGTACCAATATCAAAAAATTAAAATGTCATGGTTATAAATACACATTTATCAAATAAAAAAAAAACAATATAAGTTTTTAGCATGAGTGATTAAACCATATAAATGAAGAATACATGAAAAAAAATGATTCAAGCACACATTGTAAGAGGATTGGATCTTAAATTCGAAAGGTTACCAGAGTGCGAAGCATGCATAATGGGAAAACTGGTTCAGAAGCCATATAATATTACAGAAAATTATAGTTAAGCCCCTGCAGTTGATTCATATGGATTTATGTGGACCAATGCCATGTCAATCTTTAGGAGGATCCAAGTATTTTCTTGCTATAGTAGATGATTACAGTAGAAGAATCTTTGTATATTTCCTGAGGTCAAAAGATGAGACCTTTGAGAGATTTGAAAAATTTAAAGCAAGAGCCGAAAACGAATTAAGTCTTAGAATAAAATATGTAAGAACCGACAAAGGAACTGAATTTTGTAACTCTAGATTTGAAAGAATTTTCAAGAGAAGTGGGATCCATCACCAACATACCACCACATACTCACCACAAAGTAATGGAGTCGTAGAGAGGGTGAATAGGACTCTTATAGATACAGCGAGAACCTTACTAATTGACTCAAAATTACCCATGAAGTTTTGGGCAGAGGCAATTGCTACAGCTGCATACATTAAGAATTGTACACCCCACAGGTCTATCAAGCACCATACACCCTTGCAGAGATGGAATGGCAGGAAACCATCGGTCAAACACATTCGAATATTTGGATGTTTGACACATTGGCTTGAGAGAAAACCAAGAAGAAACAAGTTTTCACCAAAGGGTAGAAAGGGAATATTTATTGGTTATTCCATTAAAAGAAAGGCCTACAGCATATATGATATAATGACAAAGAAAATTCAGAAGTCAGATCAGTAAATTTAGTGAATATAAGAGAGGAATTGATTATGCAAATGATATTCAGGAAGATACTAATTGTGATAATTTGACCTATAAAGGAAATTGTGAAGAAATTGTTAAAGACTTTCTTATCTTGAAAGAAGACAATCCTGTCACAGAGAGTAAAATGAAGTCTCAGAAAGATACTTCAGTAAACCTAGGTGGTGACTTTGAAAATGACTCATCACAAACTGAACCGATAGAGGAAAGATGCGTAAAAGGAGGAAGAAAGAAAGGAGAAACACAGAGCATCTTAGAAGAATGGCACAAAGCAAGACTTGAAGAACAAGAAATAAAATTGATCAAAGAAGGAGTTCGACGCTCACAAAGAATAAAAGATAGGAATGATGCAAACTTAATTATGGAAATAGATCATTATATCCCGGGGAACTTTAAAGAAGCAATGGATAGTGGAGAAAGAAATGAATGGCACAAAGCAATAGAAGAAGAGCTCAGTGAGATAGAGAAACATAAAGTATGGACACTAGTACCAAGGGAAAATGGCATGAAAGACATCAATAGTAAATGGGTCTACAGTACAAAGAAAACCTTAAATGACGGCATTATAAAAGAAAGGCCAGACTGGTTGCTGTTGGATGCAATCAAAGATATGGTGTGGACTATAAGGAACCCTTTTAACCTGTACTCAAATAGGAAAGCTTGCGAACAATAGTAACTCTTGCAACACAACAGAATTTAATCATAAAGACTTATGATGTGAAGACAGCTTATCTCTAAGGTGAGTTAGAAGAGACAGTATACATGAGACAACCAGATGGTGTTATGCAAAAAGGAGAAGAAAACGAGGTGTATAAATTGGAAAAAAGCCTGTATGGTCTTACACAATCAGGAAAATGTTGGAACAAAAAGATCAATGAAATTTTATACCAGTTGGGAATGATTAGAACCAAATGTGATCCATGTGTCTATAAACTCCAGAGAGGAGAAGAGTATGCAATACTGGGTCTATATGTAGATGATCTCATCATTGCTGGAACTAGTAAGGAAATTAATGACAACCTAGCCTCAGAAATAGGAAAATATGTTACTCTAACAGAAAAGAAAGATAGCGAACCATTTATTGGAATTGAAGTAAAATGGGCAGAAGATGGATTTTATCTATCTCAGACTCATCATATTGATACAATTATTCACAGATTTGGACTGGAAGAATGCAACAGTGTGCAGACACCTGGAGATCAAAATAAAATTTGGATAAATATTTGGACTCTAAGCCAGTAGATAAAACTGTATACCAGGAAATGATTGGATCACTAATGTACCTTTCTACGGGTACTCGACCGGACATATCCTTCAACGTCAGCAATTTATCACAGTATAGTGATGATCCAAGGGAAATACACTTAACTGGAGTTAAAAGGATTTATAGATATCTGAAGGGAACAAGAAATAAAATGTTGGCATATAAGTCAAAAGACAACAACATCACAATAAGTACTGATGCGAGCTGGTGCACAACCCGAGACGCAAAATCCTATTCAAGCTACACAGTCAAACTTGGCAACAACTTAATAAACTGGAGAAGTAGAAAGCAAAATTTAGTAGCCTTGTCTACATGTGAATAAGAACTTATTTCAATATGTGAAGGCATTTCAGAAGTATTATGGTTAAAAGGATTACTAGAACTTTGTGAAAATTTAACTTTCCCAATTACCTTGAAATGTGACAGCCAGGCTGCAATAAACTGGATACAATCTGACAAAATTACTTCACGAACAAAGCACATAAACCGAAAGTATTATTTTGTGAAAGAGAAAATTCAAAATGGAATCAAGCTGGAATACACTAAAAGTGAAGACATGGAGGCGGAAATACTAACGAAGAGTCTACCTAAGGACAAACTACGGAAATGTGCAGATAGCTTTGGACTTGCTAATTAGGGCTTACACACAGGGGAGCGTATGTTGTATATATATTAATTAATTGTTCCACAGAGTGTGTGTAAGCTCACAGGTAAATAGGCGCTAACTGAAACAAAAAAGGTTCCTTTGTTCAATATTAGTTTCTCCTTTTATATTTTGTTCTTTCTCTTGTAAATCAATAAATATAATGTTTAATTAATGATTATTGGTATCAGTTTCATTAATAATTCTAAGCAAAGTCAACATGTCTAATTGTTTATCTTTAAAGTGAAAGTGTACCTACGGAGACATAGCGCTCTAAATCGAAATAAAGAATAGAGTATTATGTATAAAGTAATTGCATTTTGTATTATTATGTATTCGCCGTAATAACATTATTCGCCAAGTAATAAGAAAAACAACGTTTTAAGAAAAAAACGAACTCTTGGGACAACTTTATATTTTATTCATTAGCCTATTCTAACAGACACATGATTGATAATATCTATTCTGTCACATTATCGACAAAAAGGCTGCTATTTGTCATTCAGATGGAATAGAAAAAAATCAGAAAAAAATGTAATTTCGAATATCTTATTGGATATTATATAAAAATTGTTATTGGAATAGTTTGTCAAGAGAGTATTTTACCATTTTAGATGATTCAATTGAATTCAATTCAATTTAATCAGGCGATAAAATAGGGTTTTAGAATATGTTTCTTTAACAGATACCTCGTTTATATTATATGTATCATATGTACCATGTAGATTTATCATATCGTTTTAAAACATATTTGTTTGTGTAAATATTAATTGAATTATGAAAACAGACATAAAGTACGCATATTTAACTGAATAAGAATATTTTTATTCATACAGCTAAATTGGTTCTCCTTCTACTGAGCTTCTGGAAATTAATTTTTGTATGAATAGAAATATGAGAGAAAAATTATTTAAAATATTCATCGCAGAAATAGCTGCAACTGATAGTTCTTTAAACAATTTATAAAAATGGTATATTAAAATGTGGATACACGCCAAAATTATTTATGAAATAAATATGAAAAATGATATTTTAAAAAATAATTTGCATAACCAAATTCATTTTAAAACCCTTTTAGGTTATTATTTATAATTTTACTTAGAAAAATTTTCACTCTATTGTTTTCTTTTTTTATTTTCTCTTGAAGTTATACAGAAAAATATATTATATATGATGTTTGAATGTGTATGTACATTGCAGGTCTGTGATGTTGATTATATATTTAATTTTAATTCATGGAATAAATTTTGTTAATTACAGAATGTAAAACATCAGCTTTTCAAAATCCGGGGATAGTGTATTGTTTAATACGTGTATATTAAGGGTTTTCGTCTTTTTTTTTACTCATTGAAAATTTTTACTCATTTTTCTGATATAATGATTAATCGATAATTGACCTTAATAACATTACGGAGGTTGGTGGAAGGATGGTCTAAACCGGATTTGATTCCCGCATTCAGCACTTTTTTCTGATTGAAAAAGTGCTCTAGCGGCCTCCGATTCTTGCAAAAGTATGACCCCACCAGCGAGTGCAAGTAACCAAACGGGGCTCTTACACATTTATAAGTGCAAAGTCGAACTGCTTTTCACATGTGTTGACATGTGGTGCACTTACATTAAAAGCAGTCGCCTACTTCTACCCACCATGATTTTCATGGCCTGTACCACGTGTACTAAGGATAAGCGAAAATAAAATAGCATTACAGGATGCAAAGCAAAGTTCAAAACTCTAAAAATATTGTTCTGTCGCCGTTGTTGCTATATCAGGATTGTTGAAAGAACAGTAGGAAACGCTATCGATATCTATTCGAATTATTTTTATTTACCTTCATGCATTATGGAGAACAACAAGTAACAGACTGGGATAATCATTCAACAACACCTTCAGCAAGAAAGAGCAAGACTTGACTGCCCTAGCTTATTTATCTTATATTTATGGTACCTCCACAGGTGTTGAACTGTTTTAGCCACCTTTTGATGTCGTCACAACACGGCCCTCCTCCAAAGCCTGTTTGTTCAAAACAGGCCAAACTCTCTTCAGGCTCCTGAAAGACCTTTACGCTCTTGAATGTTTCATACCACATGTGGCTTGTTAACCGTCTTAAAGCATAACGTCAAGATTTGTGTCACACCTTGTTGTTGAATCACTTTCTAACTCGGGCCTTCTCTGAATCCCCAAAAATTGCCAATTGAATAACCCGCCTATCACAGATTGATGGTTTACCACATAATGCGACTCTGGTTACTTTTTTCGATTATTTAGATTATGGCTTGGTGTATTTCCTTGTGTGCACCCAGGAACAACTGTCGCCGTTTCCCTATCACTGGTAACTTCCATATGCGCCCTCGTCACTTATACTCAAAGTAGAGCTGTAATTCTTCTTTATTTCCTTTTGCAGTGTCTTCCCGACTCACTCTCTCCATCTTGTACCTGTCCAGTGTATTTTCGTTTTTGGAAGACTCCCTGAGGCTGTACTGACTCTAATTTACGGTGTAAGTTTTATATGACCTCATATTTCTTGTTCTTCAAGCTTTATATTTTCAAACCCTCTAGATTTGGGTTTCTTCTCGCATATTTCGCATTGGACCGTGGACTAGGCAAACCTGCTTGAAGCATCGAGCAGCGTGGTAGTTTCAATTACGGAAGAAATATTTTCAGGAGATGGCTGCTTGCCTTGCATCTTGTCGAACGTAGAAGAGAAGATAGCGGGCAAAAATTCGTGGATTATCTCCGAGTGTAATGCAGACGTCAGTTATGTCACATTACATGAGACGTCCTGATTTCACACATTGTCGTCGGACTTTCCTAGCGTGCACAATGCTCAGCCGGCTCGAACTGCAGTCTGATTCGATCATACATTTTCATCTTACTTTAACATTTCCTCTGTAGTCCGAGACAGTTTGTCCTCGTCGTGGCATTCTGTTACGCTGTCATATGGCAGTTCACCATGATCGCCGATGTTCTGGCGGAGATGTTAAGAATTTATACAGAGGGCTGAGTTTTTTCACGGCACAACATCCACGAGGTTCCCTCCTTCCACTGGCCCGTTTTTTCCAGAGATTTGACGACCTTGAGAGATTATTCAAAGCTGTAGATTGTATTCCCTCAATTTCGTTGCTATGACAGGCATCCTGAACTCCAGAACCAAATAACTTCACATTTGACACCATATATCAGAATATTCAAATGATCACTCGGGATCTGTAGAGGTCTTTGTTCGACTCCATTTTACATCCTGAAATATGTTATACAAGCAAATAACAGACAGAATGGATCATCCAACTACATCTTAAACAAGGAAGAGCAAGTCACAACTTCTCCAGACAGGCTTCTTTCTTCCTTATCAGTCCGTCTGCCCTCCGCTCCACAGGTGATGGACGGCTTTAACCACCTTCAGACGTCATCGTTGAATCAGAACAGGACATTTTAAAGAGATGAAAATAAACCCAGACATGACTAGATCTTACAGAAACACTACAATAACTCTCTCCGGACTACATAAACAGTTGCCTGGCCATCCTTGCAGCCCTCTATTTGGCAGATATCAATCCATAAGAGGACATCCATACTGACAAGGCACCTCAGTTGGCCGGTATTGTGATCAGGGTGCACAGACCGATCTGATATGCTCCATGGACAAGACACCACCACCACGTCGTCGTAACAATATTTTTAGATAATAAATAGTTAATTTAAACAAATATTTCATAAATATATTCTTTAAAATGTGTATTAGCCTCGTGCAAATTTTGACTGGGTAGAATTTAATCCAAATATGAAATTATAAGGAATTTAAAAAGATTCAAAATGGATTGTTCTATATTATTCAATATGTATTATTATATTTTCTAATAAACGTCAATTTTAAAGAGGTCTGAAATAGTAAAGTTTATACAGTTGAAATATAATTTGAAATATTCTACTTTTATAATATGTGAAATTGGGTGTAAATAAATTTCCTTTTAATGTTACAAAGGTGGCCGCTTGTTGTATGTTAAAAACTTTAATTAAAAACAAATTTCCATTGTAAGTTTTGAGGTCATTGTGGGATAAACTTGTTCCACCAATTCCATGCATACATGCAAATATACACATAGGATATAGCGTGTGTTTTGTAATAAATCAATAAATATGGTTTAATTTTTATCCTCAAAGAATAGAAGTGAGGCTTGTTATAAGAAATTTCACCTATTAAAGAATAATATTTTCAAAGATTAGAAAGAAATAATAACTGAATAAAATGAAATTATAAAATAAATATCCACCACATTCAATGTCAGGTTTCCTCAATTATTTCAATTTCGACGTGAACGTGTGATATTTATTTATTTCAGATACTATTCCCAGCAAGCGAAACTTACACTCAGCGTAGAGCACCAGGGATATATTTTATTTATAAATAATATACGAAAATATATTGAAGATTAGAAACTTAATATTACAATTTAGTTTAAAATATTTAGATATTTACAAAGAAAAAGAATTAAACGGTAGATTTATAAAAAATTATAAAACTAGAAATATAACAGCAGAGAAATATTCGTTATTATTAAAGAAATGACAAATAAATTAACAAAAAAGAAGGTAAAATAAATATAAGATTCTATTATGAAATTAGTCTTTAGTTTAGATACGAAAAAAACGTAGTCTGACGGGGAGGCATCAGGGCTGTACGCAGCGGAGAAGGGCAGTACTTCAACGCGCTTCTTTTTGGCCTTATTTGGCCTGGCATTATTTGCCTGAAATAATACGTGTTTATGTCGAATCAGTGATCGAAATTTCACCGTCAAATAGGTATAGACCCGTTTCAACTGCTCAGAGTACAGGCCGGCGTCTACGGATCGTTCATTCGGGACTAACTTGAAATGTAGGACACCCTCGAAATTCCACCATACCGGTATCATCACCTTCTTGGCAAAAATAATTTGGCGGTCGACGGATGGTAACCCTTGGCCTCGTGCAACCCATCGTATGTGACGATTGTGGTTCACAAGGTAGACCGATTTCTTGTCCATCGTCACATATGTTTCCAAAAAACGATCATACCGTGGGTTTTCAAGCATCTGGCGGCCAATGTCAATGTGTTTCTGTGTCTGTGCTGTAGTTAGCTCATAGGGGTCTTGACGAGGTTTTTATAAGCTTAATACAAACGATGCAGATTGTTCACTTCGGATCTTTGCCTGATATAAAGCGAGGTTTCCAGTTCCTGGCTACTCGATTCAGGCTTGTAGAAATAAAGATTTTCAACTTTCAAAGTCTTTGGCCGTTTTGTACGGATTTAATTTGCAAGGCTGTATTCACCTAATTTGAAACGTTCATATCAATTTGATTCGGTAACAGGGGATACTGTTTCCTCACCTTAGGCGTCACAATTTTTATTGAGGAATCTCTTGTTGAGAGATGTCGCCTCTACCAGTAGCGTATCATGACCCGGAGTTCCCATTTGTCCAGTGGCATTCTCCCGGTAGAACGTATTTTATTTGGGACTGGATACTACTATTAGTATATATGCAAATAAGCGCATCAAATTGCGTATCCGATATGCATATTTCGCTGGTGGTGAATAACTATTTTCTCAACATTATACATAAAATATACAAGGGCATGTTTTTGATTCAAAAAAATGAATTTTAACTGTTGAATATAAAGAAAGTTTGAAATTTTTGAAGCTTGAAATATTCTACTTATAAATATCTTTCTATATATTATATATTTTCCACACATATAAAAATGAATCATATTTTAGCGCTATATTTATATTAAAATATACGTAAAAAAGCTATTACTTAACCTCTTATTTAAAAAAAAAAGAATAAAAATCGACAAAGGATTATCATGGCACGTCAGTGATGAACTCCCCAAACGGTTTTGCTATTTTAATCTCCATACAGTTCTTCTATTGTATTAAATATAATTTTTATATTTCCTATATACCTTTTCTATTGAATACAATTATTATATGTGTTCGAAAAATCATAGACATCATTCTTGGAATGTATAAATCAACATATATAGTCACGACCGTCTTTCCACCGTCAATTCCTCAATTCCTCATGTCACAGATGCGCGCGTATCATCATTAGTATAATATAAAAAGCCAACAATGAAGAATGAATGTAAGATAAAAAGCCAACAATGAAGAGTAAATATGATATAAAAAGCCATCAATGAAGAATGAATGTAAGATAAAAAGCCAACAATAAAGAGTAAATGTAATATAAAAAGCCAACAATGAAGAATAAATGTAAGATAAAAAGCCAACAATGAAGAGTAAATATAATATAAAAAGCCAACAATGAAGAATAAATGTAAGATAAAAAGCCAACAATGAAGAGTAAATATAATATAAAAAGCCAACAATGAAGAATGAATGTAAGATAAAAAAGACAACAATGAAGAGTAAATATGATATAAAAAGCCAACAATGAAGAATAAATGTAAGATAAAAAGCCAACAATGAAGAGTAAATATAATATAAAAGCCAACAATGAAGAATGAATGTAAGATAAAAAGCCAACAATGAAGAGTAAATATGATATAAAAAGCCAACAATGAAGAATGAATGTAAGATAAAAAGCCAACAATAAAGAGTAAATGTAATATAAAAAGCCAACAATGAAGAATAAATGTAAGATAAAAAGCCAACAATGAAAAGTAAATTTAATATAAAAAGCCAACAATGCAGAATAAATGTAAGATAAAAAGCCAACAATGAAGAGTAAATATAATATAAAAAGCCAACAATGAAGAATGAATGTAAGATAAAAAGCCAACAATGAAGAGTAAATATGATATAAAAAGCCAACAATAAAGAATGAATGTAAGATAAAAAGCCAACAATGAAGAGTAAATGTAATATAAAAAGCCAACAATGAAGAATGAATGTAAGATAAAAGTCAACAATGAAGAGTAAATGTAATATAAAAAACCAACAATGAAGAATAAATGTAAGATAAAAAGCCAACAATGAAGAGTAAATGTAATATAAAAAGCCAACAATGAAGAATAAATGTAAGATAAAAAGCCAACAATGAAGAGTAAATATAATATAAAAAGCCGAAAATGAAGAGTGAATGTAAGATAAAAAGCCAACAATGAAGAGTAAATGTAATATAAAATGCCAACAATGAAGAATGAATGTAAGATAAAAAGCCAACAATGAAGAGTGAATGTAATATAAAAAGCCAACAATGAAGAATGAATGTAAGATATAAAGCCAACAATGAAGAGTGAATGTAAGATAAAAAGCCAACAATGAATAGTAAATGTAATATAAAAAGCCAACAATGAAGAATGAATGTAAGATAAAAAGTCAACAATGAAGAGTAAATATAATATAAAAAGCCAACAATGAAGAGTGAATGTAAGATAAAAAGCCAAAAATGAAGAGTAAATGTAATATAAAAACCAACAGAGTGAATGTAAGATAAAAACCCAACAATGAAGAGTGAATGTAATATAAAAAGCCAACCTTGAAAAATGAATGTAAGATAAAAAGCCAACAATGAAGAGTAAATGTAATATAAAAAGCCAACAGAGTGAATGTAAGATAAAAAGCCAACAATGAAGAGTAAATATAATATAAAAAGCCAACAATGAAGAATGAATGTAAGATAAAAAGCCAACAATGAAGAGTGAATGTAATATAAAAAGCCAACAATGAAGAATGAATGTAAGATAAAAAGTCAACAATGAAGAGTGAATGTAATATAAAAAGCCAACAATGAAGAATGTATGTAAGATAAAAAGCCAACAATGAAGAGTAAATATAATATAAAAAGCCAACAATGAAGAGTGAATGTAAGATAAAAAGCCAACAATGAAGAGTAAATGTAATATAAAAAGCCAACAGAGTGAATGTAAGATAAAAACCCAACAATGAAGAGTGAATGTAATATAAAAAGCCAACCTTGAAGAATGAATGTAAGATAAAAAGCCAACAATGAAGAGTAAATATGATATAAAAAGCCAACAATGAAGAGTGAATGTAAGATAAAAAGCCAACAATGAAGAGTAAATGTAATATAAAAAGCCAACAGAGTGAATGTAAGATAAAAAGCCAACAATGAAGAGTAAATATAATATAAAAAGCCAACAATGAAGAGTAAATCTCTATATATATAAAAATGAATGTTTGTCTGTTTGTATGTTTGTTTGTATGTCCGGTATACAAATTCGCAGTAGTTCACTAATTCAAACCAAAATTTCCATACATAGGTAAAATATACGGGGAAGACGATAGGCTATTTAAAAAAATATATAAATCAATTATTAAAACTATATATTTTCAGTCAGAAAATGATGATAACGATATTGCTGTATCATGTTTGATTATCAGATACAAAATAATATCGGGAAAAATTCCAAAAAGCAGAGACCACGGGTGAAACCAATTCATTATTTTGTACGCAGGAACAAAATTCTAACAGAAAAACATTCATTCGAGCAGAAAACAAAAGCCAGATCATCTTTCTATAAAAATATCGCTTCTCAGACACAAAGTTTGCAGCGGGACGTTTCACAAGTGTGACATCCACGGCGCCAATTTATAATTGTAACGAATAGTATTTGAATAAAAACATTTAATCGGGTAAAACCCGGGCGTTGCCCGGGTCATTCGTCATTAATATATAGTCACGACCGTCTTTCCTCAATTCCTCATCGCTGTCACGGATGCGCGCGCATCATCATTATGATCATTATCTTCTATAGAAGCTTCTATCTTTATAATTATGTATATTTACAAAAAGTCAATTCGCTCGCGCCTCTAGCGGTAAAAATGAGGGGTAATACCAGCTGACCTAATGTACATATAAATTTTGGAGCGGGACGTTTCACAAGAGTGACATCCACGGCTCCAATTTATAATTGTAACAAATAGTATTTGAATAAAAACATTCAATCGGGTAAAACCCGGGCGTTGCCCGGGCCATTCGTCTAGTATATATATAAACTAGACGCAACGCGCGGGCAACGCCCGGGTTTACCCGATTAAATGTTTTATTCAAACACTTCGTTACAATTATAAATTGGCGCCGCGGATGTCACTCTTGTGAAACGTCCCGCTCCAAACTTTACAGTCAGATTAGTTACGATATAAATCTTCAAATCGAGCGAGCGTCTATAAATATTTCGATTTAGATCAAGTATTCTAATTATTAAGCGAATTATTATTAATAAAATTTTGAGAAGATTTCGATTTTAAACGTATTTATAACCTTGATAGAGGGCGCTGTTCGTGAGCTAAGTAGAATAATTTGAATATATAGTTTTAAATTTTAATTTATATATAATTTAAAATAGCCTATCGTTTTCCTCGTATTTTTTTACCTATGTATGGAAATTTTGGTTTGAATTAGTGAACTACTGCGAATTTGTATACCGGACATACAAACCAACAAACAAACAAACAAACAAACATACAAACATTCATTTTTATATATATAGAAGATATAATATAAATGAGTTTTAAAAATTGTTTTAAAAAATGCATCGGCCGGGAATCGAACCCGGGCCGCCCGCGTGGCAGGCGAGCATTCTACCACTGAGCCACCGATGCGTATACAAAATGGCCATATTTGGGTATTCATTCCATTCCGGATTACTCCGCGTAAAAAAAAAAGTTCTTCAAAAGAAAAAAAGAAATAGCCAAAAATACTAAGCAAATTGTATCCAAAATTTTTCCTTAGGTTTATAAAAAGCGACATGCAAAATTTGGTACCAATTGGTTCAGTAGTTTTTGAGTTTATCGCGAAACAGACAGACAGACAGACAGAAATTGACTTTTATATATATAGAGAGATAAAGGCATATCCTGACCAAAAGCACATGTGTTTTTTTAGATGGTAGAGTATCATCTAGTGAAACACAAATCAACTGAGTTGTTATAACCTATTCCCTGATATTTGGCCAACCCAATTTCTTGATAAATTAAGAAAAGCCAATCACGAACCAAATATCAGGGAACAGGTTGAATCAATGTTTAATTGATTTCTGTTCCACTAGATAGCGCTCTGCCATCTAAAAAGCACGTGTGCTTTTGGTCAGGAAATGCCTTTTTTATTTTTAATATCAACACCTGACCTTTATATTTTTTCTATTGTTTTTCATAAAGGTTTATATAAATGAAAAGTATACATATTGAACACTATTTTTTCGTAAAATCATAAAAAAAAAATCAATGTGTCAATAGTTCTTTCAAAACACTCCCATTTCAATAGTAGATTTTTCTGGAGATTTATACAAGCGAAAACGTTGGTAACGTTTACCATATTATCCATTTTTTAAAAAATTCATTCATTACAGTAAAAGGGCTGTAGATATAGATGTTGATTATATATATTTAATCGCTAGGATGTTGATGGTTGTAATATACGTATATAGACGTGACAATGAGTAGAGAGAGAATTATATTCATGTATCTAGAGAGACATTTCTCTCTTTAATTATACATCGCTCTGATACATAATTAAATGGAGAGATGTCTCTCTATGTACATAAATAGAATTATGTATAAAATATATCAATATAGGTGTATATATTGATATCTAATTTCCGTTTGTTCTTGTAAATACTGTTAGATTTCTTTAGATAGATATCAATTGGTTGATTGATTCTTTGAATCTTTTAAATTTTAAAGTGGTTTCTTTATGAGAAAGTGTGTGAATATAAACTCAATTATATTAAACATAGAGAGAATAGATAACATTATATATTAAATTCATTAAATATTAATTAGTAGATCAATAGAATTAATTTAAATGTCAATATTCCCAGAAGAAGATGGCCAACCAGCTTCGTTGAAATATCGACATTTAAAATTAATACCATTGATCCTGAATTAATTGATAAATTATTTATATATATTTTTTAAATTTTCTCTTATATATTTTTTATTTTAGTTAATTATGAATATAAATAAATTTTCAACATATTATTTTTAATATTCTTTGATTTTGAAATATAACTTTTATTGACGTGACAACGTCTTAAATTAGGTTGCGGCTGGGAGTCACTTATGAAAAAGTGTAACGCCCGGTAACGTTACGATGAGTCATCGAACGAGAGTGCTGCGCGCGCAGCGCTAGAGAATTAGGCGCATTGAATCGGCGCATGCTTGCCTCTGTCTTTGTCTTTCTCGAACGTTCTTGGCGTTGGAAAAACAAGAAAGCGTCATAATACAAGTTCACACGTGTGGTTAAAGTATCGTCAGCTGTGTCTGTAGTGAAAATGTGGAGTGCTTAGATTCGTCATTTACAACAACTACAACAATAAAGGTAAATAATTGTACACTGATATTTCATTATCGTAAACTATGATTGATTGATTAATTGTTAGATTGACACAAAAGTTGAGAAACTGAGTTTATAGGTTATGTCATACTATTGATAAATGTTGATATTGTTAAGTAAATTATTAGTTTAAAATTAATTAATTAATTAATTATTATTTTACAAATTTTAAATAGTTTCAAATTTATTTAGCAAAAATTTGAACCTTCGATCTGAATAAATGTTTTGATTTTCGAATTGATTCTTTAAAATTACAAATATTAAGAAAAAGTGGCAGATATAAGAAAACTTTATTTAAACTGTGTTGAGCAAGAATTTTAACATCTAATTTAAGTAAATGTTTTAATTTTCAACTTCATCATTTACAATTACAAATTTTATTTAATTTCAAATATATTTAGCAAAAATTTGAACCTTCGATCTGAATAAGTGTTTTGATTTTCAAATACCAACGCGGCTGGTGGAGTGGCGATCTATCGTAAATTATCATCGACATCTACGGCGGAAGTGTTCCAAGTTGCGATTACAGACGTAACTCGTGTCATTAAAACCAAGGGTGACATGTGCATGACTGAAGTTACTTGCTTCGCCGCTAATACTAGCTTCAAGTTTATACTCGGTGCTGTATATATTCATCCAGGAGCTAGTATGCAGGATATTGGAATGTTACTATGGCAAGGACTCGGTCCGTACATTCACAACAGCCAGTACGTGCCACCGTTCGTGCAAGTTGATTCTAGTATACCGATTCTTCTGTGTGGTGATTTTAACAAAAACGTAAAGCCTGACAACTCGTTTCTTAAATTCATGAAAAATACGTATAATCTTGATTGCGTATCAAACGTTTCTAAGTCAACTACGTTAAAAGGAACAACTATCGACTTGACTTTCGCAAGACACATTACAGCAGAAACACTTCCTTTCATTTCATATTTCTCCTATCATCGATAGAAATATATTTCTATAGTTAAAATTTGTGCAATTCTTATTTTCATTCAATTCCTTGTTCCTATTGTGCAATTTAATTATATTCATATCAATAAATATTCTACCGTTGTCACGTAAAATCTTCGCCCGTAAAACCGACTTTTTGTGCAATTTTTATTTTCATTCAATTCCTTGTTCCTATTGTGCAATTTAATTATATTCATATCAATAAATATTCTACCGTTGTCACGTAAAATCTTCGCCCGTAAAACCGACTTTACAGGCTACCATTGTTTTTTTATATCACACTTTATAAATGATTTAACTAAAATTCATCAATAAACTATGAGAAAAAAACTGATTAATATTAAATAATGAAAACTCAATTTTAGAACATGTTAAATATTTAGAAAAATTGCATCAAACAAAATATTTCTTTATAATTAATCAAATATTTTCAATTGATGTGAGAATAGGTTTTATTTGATTAAAAATATTGCCTTTTTTATCGAATAGCCACAGAACTATACATTAAAACAGTAGGTCGCGAAGAAAGAGTTCTTTATACTTTTAAAGTTATGTGATCAGGGTTAATTTTTGATTTAAATATTTATTTATTTGATCGGCTACACGCCATGATAATCATGCAGGATAGCTGATGGCTTCCATATGTAACTGCACCATATATATGAAGACATAGAAAGTAAAACTTTGAACTTTAAATATACCGTTTGTAACTCGCTTTCACTGGTGAAGTTAGATTTGTGGAAGGAACGAAATCTATTGAATAAATTTTTATAATTATTTTTCAATTTATCAATTTGATACAACTGTAAGTTTATGGGAAAAGTTCCTTCAATCTTATAAACCCAGGAATGTGTGGCTCCCTGACGTTCAACAGGAGTAAATACAATAAAGGTTACAGAAGAAACGGGTCACAATATTTACACTCCTTGGTAGGCAGAGACGCTAGAAATATTGTGCTTTTAAGATAATAGTACCCCGAAGTAGCATAGCTCAGGGGGAAGAGATCTAGAGAAAGGAGACGACAGGTATACACAGATGATCTAAAACAATGGATTGGACGACACACCTACGAGGAGAGAATGGCGGAGTATGTATGGAGAGACAATGTGGCCCACCCTCAGTATAAGAAGGTACTGAAGGAGGAAGTATGGAGAGACCATGTGGCCCACCCTCAGTAGAGGAAGACACTGAATGAGGGAGATATGGAGAAACCATGTGGCCCACCCACAATAGAGGAAGGCATCAAAGGAGGAAGAGGAGGAGGAAAAGTAGTATATAAGTATGAAAAAAGTAGTCAATAATTATACGATAAGTATAATAAAAGAAACTCATATCCAGAGTCCTGATACGAGAAGTAGTCCAAATTTATATATACGATAATAATACAAAAGTAGATAAAGGCGAGCAATAAATAAACAAGATGTTCAGTTTAGGCATAGCAAGCACAAATATCACATTTTATACAATAAAACGTATAATATAAATAGAAGTAACTGGGGCAGGAATCTAGAGAGAACCAATCCCGTGACGGGTACACTAGCTTTGTGGAGATTATCACACTAGATCCCGGCATCAATAGTAACCCGAAGGAATGTTATATAAATGGATTCACCAATGGCTAAGATTGTTGGGGAAGGCCATGATGTCTTGAAATGTTACTCTTTTTAATAAGGGATATTTAAGTATTGAGCCAAAAAATCAACAACAAAGTGATACATCATTTTGACTTTTCCAAGCAATAAATACACACATATTTTTGATTGAGAGCTTGATAATATACAAGTTCTACATCAAGGATTTAAATTTAAAAAAAATATAAAAATAAACTTGATTCAAGACATATTTATAGTAAACTGATTTTTATGATACATTAGCGCGCCATCTGTTATGAAAATTCGAAACTATTATAGACGCGTATGATTCTTTAGAAAATTTACAATTTCTAAAACAGCGGTATAATAGATTAAACTAGCGACACCGCTTGAGGGTTCACTATTGATGAGCCAGCCCTCCCATTAATTTTTCCATTGAAGTAAGGGCAGTAGAAATTGTATAATTTTCAAAAGAATCATACGCGTCTATAATAGTTTCGAAGTATCAAAACTGAATTTTATCTTTTCTAATTTGTGTATATATACTAATTTCGCCTCTAATATATCTGTATGAAAAATTGTTTGGAAATGTTTTGACTAGTAACTCCAAGGATATTCGAAATATTAACCTGATAATTTGGATTCCTATCTCCTTTGAGGTCATGGAATAAACGCTCCAAAAATAAAGCCTCAATATCCATCCATTTCAGAGATGAAACCATGAAGAATCCATAGACAAACATCGTATTTATTTAGATGGATGAGGGAGAGGTGCCATTTTAGGTAAATATAATTTTATATATATTTATGAAACATTTAATCCGTTATCTAAACCCTATCATAATTATATATTTAAAAATCAAGTATATTTATTGTTTTATATTTAATAAAATGTTTTATATTGAAAATACGCTTCAATTTAAAAAAAAATAATGTGAATAAACAACATACAAACACCGATTAATTATCGTAAAGATAGAAGCTGCCTGGCCAGCATTCATAGTTCTTCAAATTAAAGATACTTCGGCCAGTAAATCTTTTTGTTATCTCAACGTTTCGAAACGTTGAGGTAATAAAATAATTCACTGGCCGAAGTATCTTCAATTTTAAGAACATATAAATAAAATATAGATATATTTAATTAATTAAAAAGGCATATATTGGATCGAAATATCCTCAATTTTACCAATATTTCAGTTGGCTGAACGCCAACCTTTATCAAAGTATTATAATATATTAATGTCTGTCAACAACAACCATATATGATGTGGCGCTGAGTTTGTTGTTGACACACATTAATATGTTATAATACCTTTATAAAGGTTGGCGTTCATCCAACTGAAATATTGGTAAAATTAATGATATTTTGATCCAGTATATGCCTTTTTAATTAAAGATGTATTTATGAATTGCTCTATTTTCAAAAAATATTTATTCATATTTCATATCACAGAAACATATAGATAATGTTATATGATTAAAACAAGAAACTGTAACGTGTATTACAGAATATATATATATAATAACGAATAGATTATATATTAGAAAAAAAATTTCCAGTTACCATCTGGCGAGTTCTCTATTTAATAAATATGTCTGTTCACCCTCTCTCTAGTCCAACATGTTGCAGCAGAAAGTTTTGACAGGATATTTCTTCTGGCGTTAATATTTTATTACGCTATGTAAATATTTTTGCAACACCTTTTGGGAGTTTTGAATATATATTCGCCTTTCCCTCTTTTAAATATATCAGCTTCCATACCGAAGTATGTATAGGTCCCTGAGGGTGTTCGGTATATCGGAATTTGAATTGTTTATACGTACGCATGTTTACATGGAGGCGAACAATATTATTTTAGAAAAGGAGTTTATATATTGTGCCATATATAAGTGACAGAACACATATATAAATGCAATATATTCATTTCACTCACGAAAATATAATTACTCTGATAAAAGGTAGAGCTTCATTATAAGATTAAAATTATTTTCCTAGCACTTATAGGAGATCTTATGTTATAAAAAAAACTAATAAATACACATGGTATTTAACATCATTGATATGTAATTTTATAATTTATTTTCACAAACTTATATTTATATAATACAATAAAATGCGGCTTATGATTGTAAAACGACATTTAAAAATTATCCCGCAAGTGTTTCTTTTAAAGGAAAAATCTAAATTTATTTTAAGGAGAAATAACGATTATTTCTCACCTTAGGGATGAAGTATGAAAGGATGAATTGTGAAGGGTAATAATAAACCTAAAAATAAAAATTCCCATCGCTGGACACTTTTATTTTTCCCTTTATCATTACTCTTCACAATTCTTCCTTTCATACCTCACCCCTAAGGTTAGAAATAGTCGTTATTTCTCCTTAAAAATAAATTTCGATTTTTGTTCAAAAGAAACACATTGGGGATAATTTTCAAATGTCGTTTTATATATTTATATAGATGTGTGAACAAAATAATAGAAAAAGATATTGAAAGATCAGGTGTTGATATGAAAATAGAGAAGGCATATCCTGACCAGTAGCATTTATTATTTTTTTCACATGTTAAGCGTATTTATGCAAGTGTGGCCTTAAATACCCATTTATTAATTTCTCAAGAAGCCTCTAGGACCAAAAATATTTTTGGTTGCAGTGGTACAGCCTACTCCACTCTGACGAGCGCCAACAGCGCAAAACGCGTGCTTGGATGGCTTTTCTTAATTTATCAAGAAATTGGGTTGGCCAAATATCAGCGAACAGGCTAAATCAATGTTTAGTTGATTTTTGTTCCACTAGATGACGCTCTGCCATCTAAAAAGCTCATGTGCTCCTGGTCAAGATATGCCTTCTTTATTTTTTAATATTTATTATGATATTTGATAATATATATTTAGGTAAAAAAGCATATATTGGATATTTGACACATTTCTTTTTCGAGGATGTTTGTGATTTGAACACGTATTCTCCCCTATCGTTTTATAAGACCTACGTAAAATTGATCTCTGTATTAAGAATATTATATCAAATATAAATTTAAACCTATGAGATATTATGTATATTAACCTTATCAATATATTAACTATTCAAACCTCATTTATCATCAAATAATTTGAATATTCACCCAAATGTTCCATTGATTGAAACAGACCATAATCTCAACTGAGAGGAGGTTAAAGAAAATATCAACGCCATCTATTTATATAATTTTCTGTCTAGCTATTTAAATGGCGTGGGGATTGGGATCGTCTTTAGAAACTTTAAAACGAACCTAAATCTGTTCCATATACTCCAGGACATAGTAGACCATGGTTAGCTGTTGACAATAAAGTTCTGAACTGATGGACTCAACATTTCGAAATAATTCGAATTGAAATATTTATTCTAAGTCCCACCTCCTTCCTAAATACACAACATAACATTATAAACAAACTAATCTTGATGGCAAACGGATGGGAGTTCGCTGAACTCGTCGTTTTTGTCGGTTGTGTGAAGATCTACTTTTCGTCCAATGTCACAATACGCTCCTTGTCGTTCTACAAATCTTTAATCAACTGGTTAAAAATCTCTAATCTCTTGCAGTTTAAAATGGCTAAATACTTTTTAATGTGAACGAAAACTTCTCTCCGCTATTTAAAACGAAATTCGTTTTTAAAAAACCGCAAAAATATAATTTAATCAAATTTATTTATTAGCGCCCTCTCTCTCTAAAATGAGGAAATGCACGAACCCATCTCTCAAGACCCTAAAACTTTGAGTATTATATAATAGCAATATTTGGTGAGAAACATTTCATTTGAGAACTACTTCAAGGATTCCAACTGTCACTTTGGGTTGATGAGAATTTTCAAAATAACGATGCAATATAAGATTTATAAATTATTCAACAATAAGTTTTTTTTTTAAATCAAAAGGTTCCTGCAATAATCATGTCTAAATATTGCTGTGATTCTAAACTTTTGACAATGAATCACTGAAAAATTCGATTTAAATGTTAGCTTTATTTTATAAATGCGCTATCTATTATTTGCATCGTCATGTGAGGTGATTTTTGTTTAAAGTTTAATCCATGGCTACACTAGGAACAGGATCAGAGCGGAGGTAGTCAAATATACAATAATTCCTATTAATTCTCAAATATCAATTAATCACAGCCTTCTACATTACAACATCGAAATAGAAGTGATATATCGACAAAATATTTCCAACAGATGTTGAGGTCACTTCAGACGATTGATGAAGATAAACTGAGAAAGTTATTATACGAGAGATAGAATAAAATATAAAAACATACATAGAGGCAGTTATAATTAAAATCAAAGTAATATTAAATGGAAACAAGGTTATTATATATACAAATATGTTTATTTACACACAAAAGATGAGATAAATATTTCTTCGAAGCGCTAATTGGATTTTACAAAGAGAGTTTGACAGACTTTACTAGATTTCTGACATCTTATAATATTTCCCTGAATTATCAAAATAAATATACCCGCCAAGATTTCTCCCCCGGAATTACAAATGTCGAACTAGAATTCAGGTCACGTCTATCACTCCACTAGTTATACTTTTCCCTGTAACTCCTAAATGATTTTCTTAATAGAAGATAATATCAGGAATTATTTTCAAATGATGAAGTTTGCCAAAATCTTTTTTGACAACAGTTGAGCTTGTGAGTTGAGAGCTATTTCTATATAACCAATTATTGACTATTACAATTCGTAAAAAATCCATTTCTCAGATATAACCTTTTATACGATAATATACTTTTTGGTCGCAGTGGTTACAGCCTACTCCACGCTGACGAGCGCCAACAGCGCGAAACGCGTTCGTGGATGGCTTTTCTTGATTTATCAAGAAATTGGGTTGGCCAAATATCACGGAGCAAGCTAAATAAACGTTTAGTTTATTTTTGCTCCACTAGATGGCGCTCTGCCATCTAAAAAGCACATATGCTCGTGGTCAGGAGATGCCTTTTTCATTTTTAATATCGACACCTGACCCACTTATCTTTTATTTTTTTCTATTGTTTTTTCATATTTATATATATTTTATTATAAAACTATTTTAGTGGCGTATTATTCTTTTTAAAATAAAACAATTTCTACTGTCCTTACTGCGATGAAAAAATTAAAGGGAGGGCCTGGCTCATCAGTGGTGAACCCTCCCAGCGGTTTCGCCAGTTTAATCTACCATACCGCTGTTATATTGCATTTTTGGAACTTCCTTTTATAGGTGACCGTTGTAAGAATCTTGGAATGGGTATTTTATTTGATAACCGTTTTGATAATTGATAACAGATGGCGCTCTAGTACATCATATATATTTTATAAATAATCAGATTTTCTGCTGATTTTGATTATTCGAGGATTATTTTATGGATTTTTTGCTGGTTCTATTTTGTACTTGTGATGTTCTTTCGGTTAAATAAATAAATATGCTTTATTAAATTACTAAACAAATTTTAGTTATATATCTTTCTAATGTCACACATACAGTTTTTAATAGATTCATAACAACAACAATCATTACAGTGCTGCCAAATCTAAACAATCAAAAATAAATTAATTAAACAGAGTATATTATAATATTATTATAAGGTATATTACATCTTCCCCGACTTCAAGCGACTTCATCCCTTCTGGGATGTCGATACAGATAAGGTTGTATATTGGAGATGTGAGCAGTTCTTTAAGTTTTATCATCAGACTCATATTCAACATATTTGGGGTGGCCATCCATTTTGGTTACCCTTGTCACTCGATGCGGATCAGATAGCTTCCATTCCTTTCCAACCTTCTGATGTCTTACCAGAAAAATCGTCGATATTCATCTCTGGTGGCAGGGCCTTCGTACGACTGTTAAAATAAAACTTTGTTCTTTGTCGGTAGAGGTTTTGCATGATTTGACTTTTTTTCTGTTTCATAAAAGGGACAGTGAAGATTAAGCTCTTTATCGGCAGGTAAAACAGGGGAAGTTTTTGTAAGTTTGAATAAAGGGGAGCAACCCAGGTAGGATTTTTAGGATCTATTGTGGTAGCGTACTGCCGCTTCTAAGGCATTTTTCCATCCACCCTTGAAGTGAGGATAGCACGAGAGAAAGGCCTTTATATCTCGTATAGCTCGTTTCGCTAAACCATTTCCTGCAGAGTGATAAGGAGAAGTAGTTATTAATCGAATGTCTTTGAGGTTGCCCACCTAGGGAATTCTCCATACACAAATGATCTCTCTTGATCGGAGACTATAGTTTTCACTGATTTCAGATCCTCATGTCCGTTGAAATATTTTATTAGAGCACGGCCATGCTGCTTCATTGTCATTGCTTGAACCACCCTAGTAGCCTCGTCAATAATTAGTAAAAATGTTTAATTCTTATCCTTGATGTTAGAAGGAGCCTCGGCGAAATCTACATGTACAGTATGGAAAGGTACCCTTGATTGATGGTGCAAACTCATCTTTGAAGGACGGCTCTTATACTTGAACTTGACACTTTGAAAGATAGGACAGGAGGATACATATCTCCTTATGTCATTCTTCATACCAGGCCAAACAAAGCGTTGCTTCATTTTATAATATGTCCTCCAAAACCCCGAATGTCCTCCTGATAAGAGGGATCATCATGGTACATAGATAAAATTGAAGTTCGATGTTCGTGAGGGGCAAAATATTTCCCGTGATCTTCTAATTGTAAAGGAATACTCTGATGTTTAACAAACAGTACGGTTTGATCGCTGGAATTAGGTGTTTCTACGGCCAATCTAGACAGCGCGTCTGCATCGCTGAGCTCCCTGCCAGAACGGTGGTTCACTCTCATTACGAATGAGCTCAGAAACAACTGCCACCTCGCAAGTCGATCCCGGAGATGGCCACAGGAAAGTAGCTGTGCCAATGCGCGATGATCCGTGTGGACAACAAAAGACTTGCCTTCCAAATACCATCTGAAGTGTTTGACAGCCTTCAACACAGCAAGGCATTCTTTTTCAGTGATGGAATAATTTTGTTCAGCCTTGGAAAATGTATAGGAATAATAACTAATCACTCTGAGTTGAAGTGGCCTCCTTTTATTCACGTCTCTCTGGAATAGAATAGCCCCTGTTCCATAATATTAAGCATCTGTTGACATTTCATAAGGCAAAGACTCATCCGGGATTGCCAGTATTGGTTTTGACGTAATGATATCAATAAGATTTAAATAGGCCTCTTCACATTTATCAGACCACATAAAACTAGAATCTTTATTCTTCAGGTTGTCCAACGGTCGAACTATTTTGGCATAGTTTGGTATATAGGCCCGAAAATGACCTGTAAATCCAGTAAAACATTGTAGTAACTCAATGTTATATGGGCGTTTAATGAGTTTAGCCTTTTCGATTACTTCCTTCTTCATTTGCTTCGAGTTACCGTTGATAATTCTACCTAAAGGTTCCACCTCAGATACACAAATTTGGCATTTGTCCAAGTTCACTGTCATATTATATTGATTCAGTCTATTCAGAACTTTGTAAGTGAGGGAAACACATTCTTCAAGGGTTGTGGCGACACAACAAATGTCGTCAATTTAAACAACCGCTCTGAGTTCCAATAAATCAGCCAACATCTCGCTCATAACCCTTTGAAATCTAGGAAGTGAATTTTTCCACCCGAACGGTAGTCTCTTAAACTCATAAAGTCCATCAGGTGTTAAAAAAGCAGAAAACTTTCTCATGGGTTTAGTTAGACCGACTTGCCAAAACCCATCCTTCAAATCAATTCTTGTAAAGTATCGACAACCCCCAAATTTATTAATGATTGAGTCGATTCTAGGAAAAGGAAAAGGGTCCAAAAGGGTCTCTTTATTCAACTGTCGATAGTCAATACAGATTCGGTAGAACGAGTCTGTTTTAGGAACTAGAATACAAGGTGATGCGTACTCAGAAGTAGAAGGAGTAATAATATCCCCATTTAGCATCTCCTTGATTTTTCCAGCAGTCCATGCTCTCTTGTGATCTGACATAGGGCAAGGTTTACACGCCACGATGTTATTATTGGGCTTCAATAGAAAGTCGATCTCGTGCAATGGTAATTCCTTTTTGGAGACATTGCAAAGCTTGGGGAATATAGTGATCAGGTCATCACTGTTAAAAATAACTTCTTTTGACCGCAACGACAAGCACTTAATCTCATCAGTCCCAAAGTTCCATTGAATTTGGGGATCCCTCATGGTGGGCTTTCCTATTAACAGTTCGAATGGCATCTCCCTCAATTTTGTCGCCGTCATCATTCTCTGTTGATTGTCAATCTGAAGTTCCACCTCAATATTGTCTGGTAGGGCTTGGGTTCAAAAGGTTTTTTCTCCAAACTGGGGCGGATATTTTTCAGCAGCTGAAGAATAGTCTCTTTGTTTTCGATTTTCACAGCGGACAACTGATTCTGCATATCTGGGGGTACCGTAAATCACTCCAATTATCAATAGCTTTTCACTTAAGCCGGGCATCCCTAATCGCATTCTCCTTTGTTTTTGGTGGAAGTAATCGATCAGAGAGCCGCCTCGATATCTCCACTTTAACGCCCTATCATATTTATCTATGGGGTTATACCCAAATGAGGATACAAAATCTTCTTTCCATGTTTCCCAGCTAAAGTTGCATTCATCAGCAAGTCTGCTATCGAACCACAATTGTGCAATTCCCCCTAGGTAGTTTCTCATACCATATATTTTGGATTGATCTTTTACCCAACCATTATTTGCACAGATATTTTCATATAGGGTTATCCATGTGGCTGGATCTAAGTTATTACCGGAGAATTCAGATGCTTTCATTTCGACATGTCTTGGTACATATTCATGCTGGTTCAAACTTAAATTTTGAACTAAAGAATTAACTAGTTTTTGTTGTTCCGGTACAGTAGTTATCAATTTGCTAAAAATGTCTTCTGTTAATAGAGATTTTGCATCTAATTCCTCCTCATCCATTATGCAAATTTGTAAATCTTCAAATGATCGATTTTTGTATATTTCAATTATTTTTGATTGAACTTTAACAAATATATTAGAATCCCCCCCCCCCCCTTTTCTAAATAGTAAGAAGTTAGATTCTTTCCACATTTAAACACGAGCTCGTGATAAATGGGCAATTGAAATTCTTCAGGGATAGATTGAACATTAGCATCAGGGTTAAAGCTTTAGCCAATTACCTTTTAATTCTTTAAATGCAGATTGATCAATCCTGTCGGCTGCGTCAGTTTGTGATGTTCCTTCGATTAAATAAATAAAAATGCTTTATTAAATTAATGAACAAATTTTAATTATATATCTTTCTAATGTCAAACATACACTTTTTAATAGATTCATAACAACAACAATCATTACAGTGCTGCCAAATCCAAACAATCAAAAATAAATTAATTAAACAGAGTAGATTATAATAATAACGAAAAGATTCAAAAAGGATAAGTTTCTTTATTTGAAAAATAAATTCGAGCTTTCGGGCGTAAGCTGCCCTTCTACAGGAATAATAGATATAATTTTAAGTATTTTTTAAGTCTTCTGTAGTAATAGTCTTGCCTCTGCATAAATTCCTTAGATCTTTTGTATATTGAGCATAATATTATTATAAGGTATATTACAGTACTAAATGGTATTGGTAATGCAGTCGTGGAAAATATCTTGAAAGTATAATAATAAAAATAGTTTTTCTCGGTAATTGCTTTAATTTATCTAAATGAATATATAAAAAACATAATTTTATAAAAGTACTGCCTGGCTCAAGGCATAAGGTTAAAAAAAAAAATACTTATTTACATAATTTACAAACGGTTTGAGCCGGCCATCGGGAAACAACAACAATGGGTTATATAAAGTGAAAACGGCAACCTCTGGTGGTCGTCTTAACAGAGTATTATAATCTTTGAATTATAATCCTAAAATAAAATACAATATTTATATAACATATATATTATTTCAAAAATCCGTATAATTACACATTTAAAATGTAAAAATGTCAATAGAATATACATTATATTTTACAAGTGATAGGTTATGGTCAGATCAAATATTAAATAAACAGGGTAAACATTCAGAAATTTAGACTAGTATACATGTATATATTATAAATAAATAAAAAAAAGATATTTTCTTCTTGAATTTATATCTTGTTGAGGATTATGGTATGGTAATGCTGTCGTGGTTAAAATCTTGAATGTACACTGCGTGACATTGAAAATGGAACACCAAGAAATAGTGGCCAGAAAGTGATGAAACTCGGCAGACAGAGAGAGACAGGGACGAACAATAAGTGATCTTTATTTCAAAATGATAGTCATAATACAGAGCGAGAACGGCGTCGGCATAGTAGCAAGTAGGACCACCGCGGACGGCGATGCACGCAGCAACACGTCTAGGTAGAGAGTCAATCAGAGTACGGATGGCGTCCTGAGGGATGGCTCTCCATTCCCTCTCAACCATTTGCCACAGTTCGTCTTCTGAACGCGGCTGTGGCAAGGCATGCAAACGGCGTCCAATGATGTCCCAGACGTGCTCGATTGGTGAGGGATCAGGAGAGTACGGTGGCCAGGGAAGCATCTGTACATCTTGCAGAGCTTGTTGGCTAATGCGAGCAGTGTGCGGTCGGGCGTTATCCTGCTGATAAAGGGCATTGGGTACCCCTGAAGGTAGGAGAGTGTCACCGGTCGCAGCACATCATCAACGTATCGTTGGGCCGTCATAGTGCCCTGAATACGAAGTAAAGGTGACCTGGAATCATACGCGATTGCGCCCCAAACCATGATTCCACGTTGTCGCACGGTGGGGCGTTCCACAAATGCTGCCGGATTGGACCTTTCTCCACGTCGACCCCACACGCGTACACGGCGACTATCACTGGACAAGCAGAAACGCGACTCATCTGAGAACACGACCCTGTGCCATTCCGTCATCCACCTCGATCTAGCCCGGCACCATTCCAAACGTTGGCGCCTATTCGGTGGGGTCAATGGCAGTCTTCTTAGCGGACGGCATGAGTGCAAGCCATTAGCAACCAATCGACGGGAAATGGTTCTGGTCGAGATGGAATGATCTAGGGTATCTTGCACATGTTGCAGGATGGCGGTACAAGTGGCTTGTGGGGCCGCCACTGCTTGTCGAAGGATACGCCGATCCACACGTGCTGACGTCACTCTGGTTGCACCGACATTCCTATAAATTGCCACATTTCCTTGTTCCAACCATCTTCTCCACAGTCGGTGCACCGTGGACGCACCAAGGTGTGTATCAGCTGCGATTTGACGTATGGACCAACCTGCCCTTTTCAGTCCGATCACCATGCCCCTCGTAAAAGCGTCTGTCTGCTTGAACTGCCTCCGTTTACGATGACCTGGCATTCTCTGTTATTACACGTGTCTTTTGACACAAGAACAAAATTTCTACAATGATTTTCCTTGAAGAAATAACGACACGAATACTGTCCTTTCTGCAAGTTCCTTCCCTTATATCTTACTCCATGTGCGCACGAGAGCTGCGCATTTTACATCATTTGCCTAACTCGATTAGGCGCGTCTACCCTGAAATTTGCATAATTTTCTGGCCACTATTTCTTGGTGTTCCATTTTCAATGTCACGCAGTGTATAACAATAAAAATGGTTTTGATCAATGGTTTCTTTAATCGAGCTAAAGGAATATATTAAAAACATAATTTGATTAAAGTACTGCCTGGCTTAAGGCGTAAGAATAAAAAAATGGAAAACTTATTTACATAATGTATAAAAGATTTGAGCCAGACAGCGGGAAACAACAACAATGAGTTTTATAGGGTAAGCGTGACCTCTGGCGGTCGATTTAACAGAGTATTTGTATCTATGAAATATATTTTTAAATAAAATAATATTTTTATAAAACATGTATATGTATATATATATGAAAATATAGAAAAAATGTAATATTGTACTGGGATAAGGTGCATAAATTAAAAAAAAGGCATCTCCTTATCGTGCAACTGAAAGTTGCTGATGGCTTGCGCCAACTATCGGAATAAATATTAACTATTCTCGTTGATTTTTAATTATTCCAGAATCGGCCAAATTCTCATTCTTGATTAATCAAGAATGGGTATTTGCACGATAAGGAGATGCCTTTTTCTTAATTTATGCACCTTATCTCAGTACAATATTACATTTGTACTATATTTTCACATTGTTTAGCGTTCTCACTCAATTCTGGCCTTAACTACCCGTTTCATGATTTTTCAGGATGCCTTAATGACCAATTTTTGGTCGTTGAGGTACAGCTTGCACCACGCTGATGAGGGCCAACAGCCCGAAACGCGTCTGTGGTTAGCTTTTCTTGATTAATCAAGAATGGGTATTTGGCCATTTCTGGAATAATTAAAAATCAACGAGAATAGTTGATATTTATTCAGATAGATGGCGCAAGCCATCAGCAACTTTCAGTTGCACGATAAGGAGATGCCTTTTTCTTAATATATATATATACTTATCGTTCTTAGGTATAGAATCGTTGGTTGTTTTGAAGCAGCTGTTGAAAGATTGGCTTGAACACTAGTCACGTATAAATCAATAAAGAAACGTATCATTCTATAATATTGAATGGCCGATCTTTTAATTCTATCGATAAAAATAGTCAAATTATAATAAATATTTATTTTACCTGCGAACATTCTCACGTATAAAGATAATATTATATCAAGTAATATCAGATTATCAGAGGTTTTCCTGATACACACTCTTCGAGAATAAAAAAAAATCAAGCATAAAAATGACAAATATTCCACTATATTGCATCGTTGTGAAATTACACTTATACCGCTTTAAATAGTTCAAATTACCATTGATATTTAAGAGAGACATAGAGAGTAATTTTTTTTCTATACTTGTTTACGTGTAAGAAAGATAAACGAGATCTGGTGTTCTTGAGAAATTTCTCTTGAGATTTCCTTAGAGAGAAAAATGGAAAATTTTATTTTCTTAACTGAAAATATCCAACGGATAATTATCAGGATTGAGAAAAGCCAGATAATCTAAATAATAAAATTAATGACGTAGCGCGCCATCTTCGCGTGAATTTTGAAATTATTTTGACGCAAATTAAAAGAAAATAAAATCATTAAATTTCTACTGTGATGAAAAAAATATTGGGAAGGCCTGGCTCATCAGTGGTAAAGCCTCACAGAATATCGCTAATTTAGTCTTCCACCCTGCTCTGATATCCGACAGCGATGGATACATAAACAATATTGCCCGATGCAATGCCAGAGGAATAAACTGGACACACCGCTCAGAGAGTTTACAACTTATATATGGGAAAGGCCCTCACAATATTTTCAATCGTAGAAAAAGCAGTAGTAAGTTAATTTATTTATTAGTGAAAATTTCGTTATAAATTATTTTCAAAGATAATATAACTTAAATAGTACTGCCATATCACATGAATAGTCGAATAATTGGGAAATATTTATTTCAGGTAAGAGGGAGGAAGAGACTATATAAGAAAAGATGACAGATCACATTGAAGGGATTATTGGACAAAGTCTGGAACAAACAAAGGCCGTAAATGGTGGAGAGATTGTGGGCCTAAGACGGTTGACAAGAAAATTATTATTTTATTATTTTATCACTATAATTTTCCTTATTGAATGTGGATTGAATCTTAACCATTAAATATTTCAAAAGATAAAATTAGAAGATAATTAGATGAAATATAAAAATTAGACTAGTTTGCAACATTTTTTTTTTCTTATTGCATTTAAGCTGACAAGCGATCGAACCAATACAGAGGGTGTTCACACTTATAGGAAACAAGTTTTATTATAAAATATTGAAAATTAACACCATATTTGAAAATTTTCAAATGTTATATTTGAAAGCTTTTTTGTTTATTTACAGAACGGCACCTGATTTTCCACGATAGCAGACACTTTCTGATTATGGTCATACTCTAAAGATCCCATTCTTCCTTTACCACTTTCCAGAGACCTTCAATTGTCCTAGGGTGCCTCTTTCCAAGTTCTCTTTTAAAGCATCCAAAAATGCAAAAATACATCTGGGCTAAATCAGGAGATTTTACAGGGGTTCTGTTCTTTGGAATAGTGTTGATTCCTGTTCTTTGCCTTAGATCTTCCAAATAAGCTTGGGTTGAAGATGAGGTATGACTTGTGGCGTTATCATGGTGAAACCAGACTTAGTTGCTCTGCTTTCCATAGATAGAGGAAATATCATTTAAAATAATATAGGTTCTAAAATGTTGTCTTGATAGTACTCCGAGTTTATTTTGGCATTTCTTTCAACTTTTCTTATTTTTAATTTTCCTTCATATGATATACCGCATGCCACCATAAATCCTTTGGGGTAACTTTCGGCACATTCCTTCAACCAAATTGGCCTAGATTTTTCCACCCTTTTTTTGAGAGTATATAGCTCTTTTTCTGTCGCAATCGGTTAAATATACCCATGCTTCGTCATATGTAACAATAAATTTCCATCTATCAGCAGTCAAGAAAAGTTCATAAAAATATCTGCTGATAGTGTGTCGCTGACGAATATGGCTCTGAAACAATTTGTGAACCGCATGTTTTTTTGTAGCTTTTAGGCCTAAATCTTAATTTATTATTTTATTTATTGTTAACACTGATGTTCCTATTAATTTGGCTATATCTCTTCGTGGCATAGGATTTTATTTTGTAATATATTTTTTCACTTTTTTGACAGTTACAGGAGTTCTCACAGATATAGGGGGTGAAAATCTTTTGTCCATTTCTCCGTAGGTGCTTTGAATAAAAACTTGATATTTTTGTCGTGAATAATATTATAAATGCCTTTTTAGAAATGTCGATATCATCTTGTTTGCATATTTTAATTTTGTCCAAATAAGTAAGATTATCTCTGGAAAGTCCTAAAATATAACCACTTATGCTATTATTGTATTTGAAGGGCATTTTTTTAAATAACAAAAGATATGTATTGCGTGTTAGAATTAGATTAAGCCTTTTCGAATTCCACGTTGTTGATTTTTTAAATAAAGTAATAGTTCCTTTTTTACACCGGGCGCTCGTTTCCTATAAGTGTAAACACCCTCTGTATTTCTTCAACAGGACAATTAAATGAGGGGATATGGCAGGGGAGATGTTAAACTCTTAGCGAAGTAAGTGAATACTGGGATTTTTTTCCATCTGTAAGTGAGGTAAATATCCCCTTTTTTTTTTGGTATTTGACCGCTACGACCCGAGATCGATTCCCGCATTGGGCTCTTTTTTCTGATTAAAAAATAAATAAAACGCTCAAATGGCCCCTATTCTTTCAAAGGTCTAATCCTACCAGCAAGTGCAAGTAACCAAACAGGGTTCTGGCACATTTGCAAGTTCAAACTCGAACTAATTTTCACATGTGTAGATATGTGGTGCACTTACAGTAAAAGCAATCGCCTACTCTTACCCACCAAGATTATCATGGCCTGTACCACGTGTACTAAGGATAAGCAAAAAAAAAAACTTTTTTCTCTTCAAAGTATATAATAAATCTTATAATTTCATAGATATAAGTAAATATTCTCCACAGATGAATCAAGTCAATATAGAAATTTTCTCTTTGAGACAGTGATAGAGGAAAATATTTTAAATTCAAATGGTTTCAAAATTATTTTCAATATTGGCCTTATTTAGGTGATGCAAAAACTAAGCAAGATAAATATAGAGGCTTCCTGGTAAGTCAAGATGTTGTTATTAAAAGTCAAAGTTCGAAAGCACACTATATTTTAAAAATATTTCGATGATACATCTTTTTGAAGAATAACATCAGATTAGGTTTTAGGTAAAATTCATCCCCAAACATAACGCAGACCCGCTTTAACGTTGGGTTCTAACTAGTACTTAGCTACAATTGCAGAAATGGTTTTGTGACAGTATGAAGAACATCCCAATATAAGTTGAAATATATCACCAATTAACCTTTTAGAGATTTAGAAACCCGTTGTTTTAAAAATAGAACACTAACGATAAAAAATATTCTTAATGGTCTTTAAAATATACGTGCGTCGATTATTGTAAAGAAATGGTTTGAACGTGATAAGATTTCACTTTTTCTTGTATTTCTTGGTCATTAAAATTGTCCCAATAATTTATAAATTCAAAAATTGAAGGAACCACGATTTTTAAATATTCCACTGATTAATGGCACGGTGAAAATCTACTTGTATTAAAAATAATATATTGCGCTTTCTTCATATAAAATATTTTTAGCATTACTTGCTTGTTAGTGTTCATTATTCATATTTTTAGATTTTATAAATTGTTGAAAATATATATTTATGGGTAAAATTTTCAATCTTCGACAGATAGATGGCACTAAATGTTGGGTTAATGATGTTTAAACATATTCGTTTTTTTTTTTTTTTTGAGCTGGACAACGCACTCAGATGATTGCAATTTTGTTTTTAATTTACTATATAATAAAATATACTTTGCTATATAAAGTGTAAATAAAGACAATTCTTCTGGAAACTTCTTCAACCTATAAAAACAGAATGAAAAATTGATTGTAAAACTACATTATAATCAATTGTTTCAAGCCATTATCCGCCAATGTAGACTTTATTCTCTTTTTTTTTTAATGCTCACAAAAAAAAAATGCACTTCAGGTCACCATATAAAATAAGCACTTTGGTGTAAATACTGAGAGATACCAAATGACAATGAAGACTGTGGAATGTTCTGGCAGAGATTGAACTGTCGCTGGGAGAGTTGATGATTACTGAACCAGACCCTCTGATCATTATCGTATAGAGAATGTTGAAATTTAATTATCTCAGACAAAAATATTTCCATTTCGAATGAACAGATAGTGCGCGCTGTTATGTTATAAAACCGTAAAACACTTTTGATTATTTCAATTTATATGTAAACATAAAATATTAATATAAAGAAATAACGCGTCATCTATATATAACAAATAAAAACATCAAGACGCGAATGTTTCTTTTCACAAATAAATCCAACTTCTAATGTCCATTCTGCGATACATTTTTTTGAAACCCAGTATGGACATTAGATGTTTGATTTATTTGTGAAAAAAGAAACATTCTTAATGTTTTCATTTGTTATATATAAATATTAGCCATATTCTATATATGGTAATTTAAACCAACAACCCCATATTGTATATAACTTATAACAAGATTTTCATGTTGTATAATAGAAACTCATCTGTAAATGATTATACGCATGATTGACATGTGTCATTACATAATCATATGTAATGTACTTTGTACAAACTGATATAAATAAATAAAACTCTGTAATAGATTAAGAGTTGAGATGAAGCAAGAGATAGAAATCAAAAACGTCTAAAATCGAGATAGATGTAGCAGTCCCAAAACAACAAGGTCTAAAGATGGAAACTGCCACGGCGCCAGTGTCCAATTTCGCCCCTGATCCACCCTCGTGTGCATCTGCTGAAATATAATACTTCTTTTCTCGGAAAAGGTATATAAGGCCCCCGTCTTAGCCAAAAAGATAGTCACTTGTCAGTCATTTCACCATCGACGCGAGCCCTCGTCGGTTGTCACCAAGGTCCTCCTCATCCACCATGTAGACCAGTAAGAACTCTTCTATCTCCATCTTTGCTCCTAGCTCAACATTTATCTGTTCACGGACTTTCTTAGTGCAACTGTGTCTTCGTTTTTTGTGTATGGACATTCCCAAGCTTTCCACTCTGCCTCGACCACGACTGCCTGTACGCTGTGAGAACTGTTAAAGGTCTCCCAAGGTGCAGGGAGGTATTGGAAAACTCTCCACGCCCTGACCGTCCCTCTCGGTTACTAGAGGTTTGCCCCTTTCGGTTACCATACCACAGCAAGACCCTCGGTTACCACAGTATAGCGAGAGTCGACAGGATTCTACAAGAGTAAACAGAACTTCATCATCACATATATATATGAATTAAATTTTTAATAAATAAGGTAAAAAACATGTTAATATGTTAAAATGATTAGTTCGAAAATAATCTTAGAAAATGACTACTATAATTGACTCCCTTGTTCTTGTAACTTGTTCAACCTACCATATTGTGTAGGTGAGTACAAAAATAGAAAGTTTCTATTGAAGGCAACATTTTAACGCATCCTTTTTCAAATTAAACTTATTACTGTCCTTTCTGCAAAGGAAATTTATTTGGAAAGCCTATTCCAAAATAATAATAGAGTCGTTTGGTGGATTAAACCTCAAGGATCCACTGATGATCTCGAACTTATTTGACATCGCATAAAGAACAGTAGGAATGGTCTATATGGAAATGAGAATTGTTCCTTTAAAAATATCCGTTTTTATGTATACAGATGGCTCGTTTATATAGGAGAATGAGTTACCTTGTAATTAAACTGTAGGCAAAGAAGTCGATCCCATAACGAGCTATGATGACAAACACGTTTTTATCATTCACCTAGGCGTTTAACTATCCCTCTGGAAATTAAAATAAAATTATTTGTCAATATTTTAAATATTCACAAATATATATATATATATATATTATATAATCAAAATATAAAAATATTCTATAATATAAAAAATATATTTTATTTTCATTCATTGATAATTCTACTTGTGTTTTGACCATAGTTTAGGAATACGCCGACTTTTAATACTTGTAGTAAATATGTAGTTATCTAACCTATTTTTGAAATTCACTAATATAGAATCCATTTCATAAATTCTATATAACTGTGAAAAATGTTTCATTGTAATTTTCTTCAAGTAATTTAAAATAAAAACTACTTGATAGAAATAATTATACTTCTGCTTTTCTTTCAAGATGACACGACTGCAAACGATACCATTAGGTACTCATGTACTGAAAAGAACCAGCAATTAATTTCTATCTCAAAATAATATTTATTATAAGGTGGGAAGAGAAATAAGGACACCACAAGTTGGAGAAGGAACCCAGACAACCAGAGAGAGAGAGAGACGGGCCTGCCACCGCTGAGCGGCCGTTCGTGTCGCACACAATCCCCAACTGTCATAAAAGTCCCAAGGTGTTAACGGACGGACCCCCAGTTGTCGCTCCTTGGAATGTCGCTGCTGTGACTGGACTTTACATCCCGTCTCTCTCTGGGCTGGCTCTAGGTTTGCCTCATTATTCCTGGAAGAGTATATATATAGTTTATAATTCAATGTATAGCACCAGGTTATGTCGTGAAAGCTTGTAAAGTTAAAATTAAAAAAATATATTTTTTTTTCATCATTGATATATTCCAAAATTAAATTTCAACAAAGATAATGTTTCATTCTTTTCGATTCCAATCACACAATGGATTTGTCAAAAAATTTACAAAATGATGATATTTACAAAATTTACAACATGTGTTTTGGAGAATTGGCTACAATAATGAATATAATGAGGGCTGAAAATAATCTTTTGAACAATATAAAGTTTAGAATGAATTAATATGGTGTGTAAACTTATAAATTCCCTGAGTGTATCCAGTTTTCAACTGATTCGTGAAGAGGCCTTTGGAACATATTGGTGATTCGATTAGACAAGGCCTGCATCAAGCTCCCTAAAATCACTCATGGTCTGGATTTACAATTATTTATCACTAAAGTCTTATAGATAATATTTTCGTACATAAATAGCATCAACATTTAAGCAATATCATTCCTTCTAATGAATGGTGTAGGAAATTATTTAATTTTTAATCACATTTCTATTGTGATTTCTAATTGTTTTTTTTTTTTATCTTTATCCCTAGTAAACATGGTATAAGCCATGATAATCATGGTAGGTATAAATAGGCGACTGCTTTTACTGTAAGTGCACCACAGGTCTACACATGTAAAAAGCAGTTCGACTTTTGAACTTACAAATGTGCCAGGGCCCCGTTTGGTTACTTGCACTCGCTGGTGGGGTTGGACTTTTGTAAGAATCAGGGGCTTATTGGATCATTTTTTAATTAAAAAAAAATAAATTAAATTAAAAGTTCTTGGGATTCGATCCCGGTTCGTAGTGGTCGAAAACCTACGGTTTAGACCATTCTTTCACCGACCCCCAATAAAAATATTGTAGCGAAGTATTTATTATTTTATAAAAATTTATTATTTTACTATTTGGTTACTTGCACTCGCTGAAGGGGTTGAGCTTTTGCACGAATGGGGGCCTTTGGAGCATTATTTTTTAATTGTTCCAAATGAAAAAATTAGACGAGCTTGCAGTACCTGTTTTATGGTGTTTTATACACATACTAATATTATATAAATATATAGTATATTTCTAAATATTTTTGATTGCTGAAAGGTTTATATTTTCTATATTATTTTATAAGAGAGAATTATACACATGAATGAAACGGTTTACAAGCTTGTAGTTATAGCTTCTAGAATCCTACACATAGAAACTATTGTTATATGGTGTGCATGAGTGCGGTCACTTGGAATGAGTGAACAAGAAAAACATTTTGTGTCTGATTGTGTGTGTACTTCAGATAAATATAAAATAATTTATATATTATTATGAAAGAGAAGTTCTATATCACATCATGTGATAATTTGCTATTGTGAAAATTCGAAACTATTATAAACGCTATGATTCTTTTAAAAATATAAATTTTACTGTCCTTACTGCAATGGAAAAATCCCATTAATTTTTCCATTGCAGTAAGTGCAGTATATATTGTTTTTTTTAAAAGAATCATACGCGTCTATAATAGTTTCGAATTTTCATAACAGAATACATTATAATATAATTGCTATTGTGTTAGACAGTAATATATCAATAAAATATTTATAAAACAATGTTTTTTTGAAAATGTTAAAGAATATATTTATAAAGTTTTTTTTTTTATTTTATTTTATTTCAATTTAAAGCGCTATGTCCCCCTAGGGATACTTGGGCTGTCATACATGTATATATTAATAAAGTATGGGATGTGTGTCCAGGGTCCTCCATTGCTGCAGACTGAGGGTCCACAAGAACCTCGTGCTGTCTCTCATCTTCCACTCGTTCTTTCTGCTCTCCCTTCCTCTGGGAGTGCTGCTGCCTGACTTCCACATCAGGAACATCGTAAGTCCAGCCATGGTAGCTTTGCTATAGATAATTGCCACGAATACAAATGAAAAAGTCGAATATGAGGATTATATATATATATATATATGAAAAAGAAAAAGGCATCTCCTTATCGTGCAACTGAAAGTTGCTGATGGCTGGCGCCATCTATCGGAATAAATATCAACTATTCTCGTTGATTTTTAATTATTCCAAAATTGGCCAAATACCCATTCTTGATTAATCAAGAAAAGCTAACCACGGACGCGTTTCGGGCTGTTGGCCCTCATCAGCGTGGTGCAAGCTGTACCTCAAAGACAAAAAAAAATTGGTCATTAAGGCATCCTGAAATATCATGAAACGGGTAGTTAAGGCCAGAATTGCGTGAGGACGCTACACAATGTGAAAAAATAGTACAAATGTAACATTGTACTGGGATAAGGTGCATAAATTATGAAAAAGAAAAAGGCATCTCCTTATCGTGCAACTGAAAGTTGCTGATGGCTGGCGCCATCTATCGGAATAAATATCAACTATTCTCGTTGATTTTTAATTATTCCAGAATTGGCCAAATACCCATTCTTGATTAATCAAGAAAAGCTAACCACGGACGCGTTTCGGGCTGTTGGCCCTCATCAGCGTGGTGCAAGCTGTACCTCAAAGACCAAAAAAAAAAATTGGTCATTAAGGCATCCTGAAATATCATGAAACGGGTAGTTAAGGCCAGAATTGCGTGAGGACGCTACACAATGTGAAAAAATGTTACATTTGTACTATTTTTTCACATTGTGTAGCGTCCTCACGCAATTCTGGCCTTAACTACCCGTTTCATGATATTTCAGGATGCCTTAATGACCAATTTTTTTTTTGGTCTTTGAGGTACAGCTTGCACAACGCTGATGAGGGCCAACAGCCCGAAACGCGTCCGTGGTTAGCTTTTCTTGATTAATCAAGAATGGGTATTTGGCCAATTCTGGAATAATTAAAAATCAACGAGAATAGTTGATATTTATTCCGATAGATGGCGCCAGCCATCAGCAACTTTCAGTTGCACGATAAGGAGATGCCTTTTTCTTTTTCATAATTTATGCACCTTATCCCAGTACAATGTTACATTTGTACTATTTTTTCACATTGTGTAGCGTCCTCACGCAATTCTGGCCTTAACTACCCGTTTCATGATATTTCAGGATGCCTTAATGACCAATTTTATTTTGGTCTTTGAGGTACAGCTTGCACCACGCTGATGAGGGCCAACAGCCCGAAACGCGTCCGTGGTTAGCTTTTCTTGATTAATCAAGAATGGGTATTTGGCCAATTCTGGAATAATTAAAAATCAACGAGAATAGTTGATATTTATTCCGATAGATGGCGCCAGCCATCAGCAACTTTCAGTTGCACGATAAGGAGATGCCTTTTTCTTTTTCATAATTTATGCACCTTATCCCAGTACAATGTTACATTTGTACTATTTTTTCATATATATATATATCATCGACCCGAGGCCGCCAGTTTTTTGCGACGGTCATTAGATGGCGTCAGGTTTTTACATAGATTTTAACGGGAGAGGCGCCCTGTGCTTCTATATATATAAAAACAAAAATGGCATATCCTGACCAGAAACACATGTGCTTTTTTTTTCAGAAGGCAGAGCGCAATCTGGTGGAACAAATATCAACTAAACATTGATTTAGCCTCTTCTCTGATATTTGGCCAACCCAATTTCTTGATAAATAAGAAAAGCCTTCCACGAACGCATTTCGCGCTTTTGGCGCTCGTCAACGTGGAGTAGGCTGTACCAAGGCGACCGAAAATAATTTTGGTCCCAGAGGCTTCTTGAAAAACCAGGAAATTGGTATTCAAGGTCAAACTTGCGTAAATACGCTTAACACATGAAAAAATGATAGAAAAAAAATAAAAAGGTCAGGTGTTGATATTTTTGAAAAAATGGCATATCCTGATCAGGAGCACATATGCTTTACAGAAGGCAGAGCGCCATCTGGTGGAACAGAAATCAACTAAACATTGATTTAGCCTGTTCCCTGATATTTTAGTTCGTGGATGGCTTTTCTTGATTTATCAAGAAATTGAAATTGGGTTGGTCAAATACCAGGGAACAGGCTAAATCAATGTTTAGTTGATTTCTGTTCCCCAGATGGCGCTCTGCTTTCTGTAAAGCATATGTGCTCCTGGTCAGGATATGCAATTTTTGTTTTTAATATCAGCACCTGACCTTTTTATTTTTTCTATACTTCTAATATATATATATATATATATACTAGCGGATGTGTACCCGGTTTCGCTCGGGTTTTATCCGAGTGAAAGTTTGCCTAACAAATATTATTCATAATAATATTCCGGAACACACAGAATATTATTATAATAATGATAATAATATTCGTTACATTATATATTTATATAATATTGTTACGACGCTTCTCATATATATATATATATATATATTAAAAAAGGCATATCCTGACCAGGAGCACAAGTGCTTTACAGAAGGCAGAGCGCCATCTGGTGGAACAGAAATCAACTAATCATTGATTTAGCCTGTTCCCTGATATTTGGCCAACCCAATTTCTTGATAAATCAAGAAAAGCCATCCACGAACGCGTTTCGCGCTTTTTGGCGCTCGTCAGCGTGGAGTAGGCTGAACCACTGCGACCAAAAAATAATTTTTGGTCCCAATGGTTTCTTGGTTTTTCAAGAAACCATTGGGACCAAAAATTATTTTTTGGTCGCAGTGGTTCAGCCTACTCCACGCTGACGAGCGCCAAAAAGCGCGAAACGCGTTCGTGGATGGCTTTTCTTGATTTATCAAGAAATTGGGTTGGCCAAATATCAGGGAACAGGCTAAATCAATGATTAGTTGATTTCTGTTCCACCAGATGGCGCTCTGCCTTCTGTAAAGCACTTGTGCTCCTGGTCAGGATATGCCTTTTTTAATATTGATTTCAACACCTGATCTTTTTATCTTTTATTTTTTTCTTTCGTTTTTTCATATATATATATATATACTAGCGGATGTGTACCCGGTTTCGCTCGGGTTTTATCCGAGTGAAAGTTTGCCTAACAAATATTATTCATAATAATATTCCGGAACACACAGAATATTATTATAATAATGATAATAATATTCGTTACATTATATATTTATATAATATTGTTACGACGCTTCTCAGCCGTCGATGTTTGCGTGCAAGGTTTACTGAGAAGACAATGTGAGTTCGTTTAGGATACAGCTTAGTGCGGTTTATTTATTATACGAGCTTAAAGAGTAGATAAGTAACTATACAGTAGAAGATTGACTTGCCTTCAATGCCGCCCCAGGTAGGTTTCTCCTCGTCCTCCACTTGTTAATCCACACAGTCAAGCACTACAACCGTAAACATAGGAATTAAATTCTAATCTGTTCTTTTCTCGCGCGCGCGTGCTCGCGCGGGCGTGCCCCGCCTCTCTTGGCCTTCCCACTTCTTCTCTTCTACCTTTCTGCATCGCTTCACTGCCCCTTCTCAATCCTTTTCGTCCCGAAAAGGCTGATTTCACCAGAGACGCTGATCGGCGGCCCTTTGATCTCCCTGACGTCTCTGGCCACATAAGGGTCGTCAGCCTCCCGGAAGCGTAACGGCAGGGTTAACACCAACCCTTGTTTGCAGAACCACATCTCAACTCGCGCTTTCTTTCCACTATCAACCAGTGCCGACGCCATTGATTGGTCTCGCTGTCTAGCACAGGGCGGTGGTTCTCCACAAGATGGCGGCCATATTTCACTGCCTACGATGCTTCCATCTGATATTTTGAATTCTCTTTGTGAACACTCTGTAGCCGCAATGTACAAAGGGTTGTGATCGTTTGTATTGCGCTTTCGCCGCTTCCTTCCACGACGGGGCTGTAGATCGCCGATCCCCACTGTGGACTCGTCCACCCGATCCACGCCGTCCATTTCGCGGCCTCCCTTTTCCTCTTTAGGCTTCCCATTCTCCTGCTCCAGAGGCTCTCCTTTTCCTAACCCTTCAAACCTGGGCTCCCTAGTGCCGACCACGCACAGGGCTGTGAATTTCTCAAACCCTCTGGAGGTGTCGGATCCCGTGGCAGTCCCAAGGTCGGCAGAACCTTTCCCAGGCGGTGGCTGCTTGATCTGCACCTTGTCGGGCGAGGGAACGAAGATGAATGGTACACATTCTTGGCACATCTCTTCAGCTTGCATTGCAGACGACGGCGCTGACACATTGCGCGCGACTTCCGCGTCACAGACAGTGTCGTCGGACTTCCATAGAGCGTCCAATGCTCTATCCCGTTCAGTCGGGTTGCCGGCTCCAACTTCAGGGTGCTTCGACCATCTAGCCCTGTCGCACTTCCACGGAGCATCCAGCTCCGTCCCGTCCAGTTGGATCGCCGCTGTAGTCCCTGACAGTCTGACACTGTCGCTGAAGTCAGCCACGCTGTCGCACTGCAGCTCGCCAAGATCGTTGCTGTTCTCATGGAGTATTTCAGAAAGAATCCCAGGGGTTGAATTTCCACACTGTATATCACCTGGAGGGCACTCTCCCTCCGTCCGCTTGATTTGGTTCGAATCACTCGTGCCACAGCCGTTGTCTGAGGCGATCAGCTCGTCCTCCTCCGCTACACAACCAGTCTTGATCATTCCCTGCTGTCGACACTCTTCGGACTTCTGGATCACGGGAGAATCTTCCAGCGTAGATTCTGACGGTTCACTTACGACGTCTCTCGACGTGATGGTCCCTGTTGTGATGGTCTTTCCGGGATCTTCATCACCTGGACTCGTCTCTTGTCCCCTCAGACATTGAATACGTGGGCTATTGGTCGCTGTGATTGCCTTCGAAAAGCCAGCCGGATTTTCTGGCGGTAGTACATTGAACTGAACTTCGCAAGACATGGGAGTGGCAGAACGTTTGATATTCCGAATATGCTCGAGTCGGCTCAATCGAGAATCCCAGTTTTCTCCGAGCACATCTAATTTCTGGCTTATCTGACGGAGCAATTTTGTGAATTTTTCGATTTCGGGGTCGGTTAGTTTTTCCATTTTTCTTTTTAAATTGGCGCAAAATAAAATCTTCAATTAAAATTAACTAAGCTGTATCCCACTTCTGACACCAGTTGTTACGACGCTTCTCAGCCGTCGATGTTTGCGTGCAAGGTTTACTGAGAAGACAATGTGAGTTCGTTTAGGATACAGCTTAGTGCGGTTTATTTATTATACGAGCTTAAAGAGTAGATACGTAACTATACAGTAGAAGATTGACTTGCCTTCAATGCCGCCCCAGGTAGGTTTCTCCTCGTCCTCCACTTGTTAATCCACACAGTCAAGCACTACAACCGTAAACATAGGAATTAAATTCTAATCTGTTCTTTTCTCGCGCGCGCGTGCTCGCGCGGGCGTGCCCCGCCTACCTTGGCCTTCCCACTTCTTCTCTTCTACCTTTCTGCATCGCTTCACTATATAAAATATATTTTTCGCGAGCAAACATACCCACTCTCTCTAATGAATAGATTTTTAAAAATATATATATGAATAGAAATATCTAGAGATATACTACATGATCTTAGCCAAAAGGCCGAGAAACGATATTTTTTATATAGAGATGACCTGGCTTCGTGTGTCTTCTGCTCGAGTGAATGTTTTGCTGGTAGAATTTTGTTCCTGCCTACTAAAAATGATTATCTGGCTTCGCCCGTAGGCTGCTTTAGTGAATATTCCCCTAAAGAATTTTGTTTCTGTCAATCAAGCATGATACATCAATATTGTCATTATCATTTCTGACTAAAAAAATATTGTTGCACAGTACCTGGGTAATCATTATGCGACAAAAAAAAACCTTTTCCAGATTTAACTCTCTTTTCTGTTCAATTTTCAGCGAGATTAGTTACATATTGAGGGCGTGTATAGCCGACCAAAATATGTATATATGATCCCGGGTTCGCCCGGTTTTTACCCGAGTAAAAGTTTGCCTAATGAACATTTGTTAAAACGATTCTAGTAAACATCCAATCCCTACTGAATATATACTTGTCTATACTCTCATTAATTTGAAATGTTTTCCCGGTCCCTTGAAAAATACTCGATGTTTGGTTAAAAAATGTATGTTTCATTCTTATTTGTCATTCATTGCTAATTATTGTAGAAATTGTTGGTAAATATAATTCATTGTTTTACATAATTAATTCTTTATTGTTTTATTTTTAATCTGAATATACAGGGTGATCCAAAAGTCCCGCACAACTTTAAAAATTAATAACTCCGCGAATATTTGCGCTAGAGCAATGCGGTAAATACCATTGTGTTCAGGATTCAATGGGATTTTTATGGCAAATAACGAAAAATTCGAAATTGATTTTAGTTACAACTTTATTCGCTAGATGGCGCTCTACCAGAATCAGCTATTCAGCGGCCAAATTGTTTGATAAATTGGAAAATATAACTGAACGACACGTATTTTTCCTTTTTGAATACCAGGAAAGAACCCAAATAATATCAAATGATAAATTAATAAAACACCATTTTGCCAAAATTTTGAAGAAATGGTTAACGATTTTTAAATACAATCTGAGATATGTAAAATAGGTATATGCAAATTAAAACATGTAGCAAAAAATATTTATATTTTAGATGGAGTTTTGAGAAATAGATTGAATGTTTGAAAATAACTACTGATATCAATACACGATTTTTGAAATGTTAATATAGTACCAAAAATTATGATGGCACTTTTAATAGGATTTCGTGCTATAAGGAATGTATAGTTTCTTGACTAATTGGCGACACTTGACTATTTAACTGGATATTTGTCATGACCCAAAGATGAAATATAGAGGGGAGTGACAAAATATATTTGTCGTACTTTATTCCAAATATCCTATGGGTTTGTACAATAATTTTGAAAATGTATCCCCTCAAAAAAAAAAATCATTTTTAAATCGACCTTTTGCGTTGAAAAAGGTGGTAGCAAAATCATTTTGTATTATTTTTTGCGCAAAATTTCTAAAGTTGGGGGGTAACAGAGAATATTCCTTATGCTATTTCTTCTATTGAGCGAAAAGCGATAAACTAAACATAAGGGTTAAGATTGTATATACCAGTGTTATTCGAGAAGTTATAACACTTTGGCCTGCACGACATAATATAAGATGTGGGAAAATGACAAACAAAAAAATTACTGTTCACAGAAAAAAAAGAGTCAAGATGTGAAGACAGCATTTATTATTCCCATAACCCAAAACAAAGAGCTGCAAAATATAACACATGAGGTAACTGCCTTCTCTCTTGTATTAGGTCACAATCCTTGCTCAATGTGGCGCCCTTCATTCTCAAACACCGCCTGCAGACGATAGATGACAGAATGATCACAATTAAATAGTTGAAATTTATAAAACTTGCCATCTGATAGAAGCCTTCAACATGGCCAATGTGGTAGGCCGGCATCGATAAAAACGCGACTTAATGTACCCACATAACCCAAAGGCGTCAAGTCGGGTGATATTGGAGGCCACTGGTATATAAAGTGGCGACTTATCAACGAATTTCACCGAACGTATCCTTCAGCAATTGTTTGGCACCGCGGGAGATATGAGGAGGTCCTCCATCTTGCATGAATGTTATTTCGCTTATGCTTGTCTGTCCTGTAAAATGGGAATAACCTTTTCTCTCAAAAGTTGAACATAACGTTCATCAGTTACAAAAACGGTTTTAAAAGTTCTTCCATTGATAATTTCAAAGAAAATTGGCCCAAAAATAAAAGAAGAAGTGAACCCACACAAAACTGTAACTCTGTGCTGATGAAGTGGTATTTCTGTAAATATCCTAGGGTTTTCTGTTGCCAAAATGAGGCAGTTTTGAATGTTAAATTCTCCCTTTAGATAAAAGTTAGCATCAACTGTTCTTAGAACATTTGACAGCCAATTTTCATCAATATCAATTTTCCGGAAAACCCATGCAGCGAATTCTTGACGCTTCTCAAAATTGCTGACTTCAACTCGTGAAAACCTTGAATTTTGTTAGGGTATTTTTATAGAAATAGAAATAGTTTGATTGATAGATATGCAGATTTGTTTAACAAAGATTTGGGCTGTCTAAAGGATGTTAAAATAAATTTTAATTTGAAAAAGGATGTGACTTCTGTGTTTTGTAAGGCCAGAAAATTACCTTTCTCTCTAAAAAACAAAGTAGAGAATGAAATTGATCGTTTAGTGAATTCCTGCATTTTATAACCTATAGTTCATGCATATTGGACCGCTCCAATAGTACCAGTATTAAAAAAGGATGGTAGTGTAAGGATATGTGGTGATTTTAGATGTACAGCTAATAAAGCAATAGAATTAGATAGTTATCACTTCCATAGATCGATGAGATCTTTTCAAAATTATCTACAAGCACCGTACCTTCGACTCTAGACCTATCACAGGCTTACTTACAAGTAATGTTAGCGGGAGAAGCCAAAGCTGTTATTGATATAAACACAACAAAGAGGTTGTTTTCTCATAAAAGACTACCATATGACGTAGCGGTAGCACCAAATAAATTTCAGAGGATTATGGAAGGTCTATTTGCTGATTTGCCAGGTGTGGCCTGCTACATAGATGATACTTTGGTTGCAGGAAAAGACTTTGGAGATTATAAACAAAAGTTGGATCTAGTGTTTAGATGATTGCTAGAAAAAGGTTTAAAGTTAAACAGATATAAATGTAAATTTAAAAGGAAATCGGTGGAATATTTAGGGTTTAAAATGCATCCCTTAGAAAATAAAATTAAAGCAGTGATAGAGACGCGTGAACCTAAAGAATGTTTCGCAATTAAGACCTTTCATAGGACTCTTAATTTATTATTATAGATTCATAAAGAATATAGCAAACATTTTAGCGCTATTCTATCAACTTTTGAATAAAAAATGTAGATGGAATTGGACGAAAGAACATCGAGTGTTATTTTAAAAATGTAAATAATTATTAATGGACTATGGACTAGGCGTATTTCTGAGTCATAGAAATGTTAGAAAGGAAGGGGCGTTGAGAAATTCAGACAATACTTACTGGAACGAAAATTTGAATTGGTCACAGACAACCGACCCTTAATTCATATATTTTCACCTCATAAACCAATTCCCATATGTGCATCTTCCAGAATTAAAAGATGGTCCTTAAAATTAGCTGCATTTAATTATACTGTGGAATTTCGAAAATCTAGTGATAATTCCAATGTTGACGCATTGTCACGTCTTACTTTAGAATCGAGTGTCAGGGAGTCTCTTGATGAAGACCAGGTACTTCTTCTCAGGAGGTTGAATGAGGTACCGCTCTCTTTTATGGAAGTGGCATATGAGACCCCCCCCCAAGATAAAATACTGTCTATAGTATTAAGGAATGTTAGAGAAGGCAACTGTGTGTGTGGAAATTCACAAGGGTACCGAGAGAAAACCCACTAGCTCCTCATTATAAGATCAATGAGGAATTAAGTTTGGAGTTTGGTTGTCTTCAATGGCGTGAAAGAGTGGTAATTCCCCAACAATTAAGATCTTTAATTTTAAATGATTTGCATTAAATACACATGGGGATTGTTAAAATGAAGATGATTGCCAGACGGTATTTTCTGGTGGCCAGGCATAGACAGTAACATCGAGGAGTTACCTAGAGAATGTAGAGTATGCCAAGAATCGGCAGGCATGCCCCCGGCTACCATCTCGGAATGGACTTGGCCCGAAAAACCGTGGCATCGACTTCATCTTGATCTAGCAGGTCCGTTCACGGGAAGAATGTTTTTGGTTCTCGTGGACGCATACTCAAAGAGGATAGAAATTTTTATCATCAAAGATATTACCAGCAAAACGATTATAAATCATCTTAGAGACATTTTTGCCAGATTTGGATTGCCCTAATTTTTGGTTACAGATAACGGAAGACAGTTTGTCTCCGGTGAATTCGAGCAATTAACCAAAATGAATGGTATACGGCACACTAAGACCAGTCCGTATAATCCTAGTACAAATGGTTTAGCTGAGAGATATGTAAGAGAGTTTAAAAACCTTTTGAGAAAGAATAATGGGAAGGATGATTTAGAGACGAATCTACAAAGATTCCTATTTGCTCATAGAGCATTCCCCCAAACTGTAATAAAGGAATTCCCCCGCGGAACTGCTAATGAAGAGAAGTTTAAGATCAAGATTCTCGAATTTAATACAAATATGGGAAATCCGCGAGAGGTATTTCATGAGGCCGTAAGAAGGCAGGAGCAGTTTACTACAGTTTGCGAGGTTTATTTCCGCAACTATGCAACTGGACCTAAACGGTAAAAAGGGTACCATTTTGAAATTATTGAGCTACCGTCACTACCTTATAAGTTGCAAGGGCGTCGTGTATAAGAGGCATATCAATCAATTGCGACCTGTGAGAAAGAAACAAGTGGAGACAAGAAATTTGATACTTCCTCGAACATCAGGAGAGAAGCCTGTAGGTGGAAGTCAGAAATAAAGTGAAGAGGAAGTTTCAGAGGTTACATCAGGAAACAAGGAGAAGACTGCTTCTGTGCACGTACCCTCTTGCACTCCTAGATCAGGGACTGTTGCTGTGCACGTGCCCTCTTGCACTCCTAAACCGGAGCCTGCCGTTGTGCAAGTGCCCGTCCGCAGTCATAGACCTCAGAGAGCCAGGAAACCCCCATACCGACTGGAGTATTATTAAGGGGGAGATTGTGTATGTAAATAGATGAAGATTATTTGCATTCTTTAAAGCCTCATTATGTGAGAATATATGTGTATATAAATTGGACATTTTTTGTTGGCCAAACGAAAAGAATAAGAGCTAAAAAAAGAGTCATGGTCAAGTTTGAGTTGTTGTACATCTAATTACGACACAACCTTAACAACATCCATCCACACTGAATACACAAAAGTTGCCTGTTATGCAGATTATATAGCCATATGGCACACAAGTAGCAGTATAGAAATATCAGAAAAATACTAAACACATCAATGAGAAGTGGGCAATGAAACTCAAAATGACAAAAAAAAAACCAATAAACACAAACCTATAGGTCTCCTTCACTGACAGGAAAAAGGGCATGAATTTAACTCCAAAATAAGCATAAACAATCATATAATTGATAAAATTTGTTCTCCAAATTACCTAGGTGTGATACTTGATGAGGAATTGCGATTTACAGAACACATAATTAGCACCTCAAATAGAGCTACCAGAAACCTAAACATTCTGAGAAGGCTATGTGGAACAAATTGGGAAGCAAAACCTAAAATTCTCAGAACAACATATATCACCTTGATAAGGCCAATAATGGAATATGCAACACCCGTCTGGGCTCCCTCAAGTTCATCACTAAAAAGAAGACTAGACAGTGTTCAAGCAAAAGCGGCCAAATTAATCACTGGTTCTGTTTCAAATACCAACAATTAGAAAATTCAGAGAGAATGTGGTCTAGACCTACTTGAAAGCAGAAAACAATTAAAAACAATAAAAATCACCAATAGCTTAAAAACTAAAGAAACCGAACACATATCCCATAGAACCTATTTAAACTGGACACAAAAATAAAGGCTCAAAAAATCTTCAACACTTCAGTACGACAACAATATTAAAAAGAGCATAAATATGAAACATAATGAATTTTAAATTCGAGAATAACCAATATTTCCTACCCCATTGCCATCAAATGCAATCATCAATCTTAACCTGAATGAACCCTTCAATAAAAAAAAGAGAACAAAAACATACTTAAAAAGAAAGGACTCGACACAATTGGTTTATGCGATCAGATAAATTATTTAACAGCATAAACAGATGGATCATCAGACCTTACCATAAGTAATGGAGGGACTGGAATTAACATAATACTGCAGGATGGAACATACATCAAAATCGAAGAAGGAGCAAGAAAGATTTCGTCAAACTTCACTTGTAAACTGACAGCTATCTGGAAAGCTCTTGATGTATGCCTTAACCAACCATCCCTGCATCAAGCAGAAGGAATTATAATATACCGTACAACGACTTCATATCCAATCTAGAAGGAATTCAGAAGGGCAATACTATAATCACACAGAAAATACACTCGTTACTTACTCAACTGATATCATTGGAGAATAACTGCATTCTACAATGGATTCCTGCCAGTGTTTGGATCGGGGGTAATGAAATGGCAGTTGAATTTTCAAAGGAAGCCAGAAAGTTGAGCCAAAGGAAAGAACAAATTATATTATTTGACGCTAATGCTTTTGCAAAATACAAGATAATTAAACAAAAAATAAGAAAAGATCAAAATGTGAAATAAACTTCGAGAGAAAAACGACAAAACTAAAACAAGATTTAGAATAAAACATTATAAAGGATGACAATACATCCAGATGGCACAATAACCTATAGAACATGCAACATTCTGGTGTGGAACTAACACCTACCCACATATTCTCATGCCCGCAGCCTTGAAGAAAATTGACATAGACCCAGAGCAGCTGCTTTACACACCCAAGATAGTGGACAATTCTGCTGCTGCTGTAATAGAGATGCATGGAGTAATCTGAGGCTCTTTATTGGACACGACAAAAACAACAACGGAATTCCAGAGTAAAATAAATCATCAGAGATAGATAAATATTTTTCAAATGGATTAAAATAAATATAATCGATACTGAGAGAGAGTTGAAATAAAAAAATAAAAATTTATTATTTTCGAAATATAAATATCTGAGAGGATTCCAGCAAACCGCATCTAAAATATCATTTTTTTTTGCTACATGTTTTAATTTGCATATACCTATTTTACATATCTCAGATTGCATTTAAAAATTGTTAACCATTTCTTCTAACTTTTGGCGAAATGGTGTTTTATTATTTATCATTTGATATTATTAGGGTTCTTTCCTGGTATTCAAAAAGGGAAAATACGTGTCGTTCAGTTATATTTTTCAATTTATCAAACAATTTGGCCGCTGAATAGCTGATTCTGGTAGAGCGCCATCTAGCGAATAAAGTTGTAACTAAAATCAATTTCGAATTTTTCATTATTTGCCATAAAAAATCCCATTGCATCCTGAACACAATGGTGTTTACCGCATTGCTCTAGCGCAAATATTCGCGGAGTTATTAATTTTTAAAGTTGTGCGGGACTTTTGGATCACCCTGTATTTTAATTGATTCGGCAACACTGTGTTGTCTATATATTTTGTGTTTTGCTTAGTTTTTGTTAGTCTATTTAAATCGAGCCATTAATTCATATTAGGCTAATCATTCAAATTCATGTAGCTTATAGTTAAAGATCATTAAATTCAGAGGTTCCTTGTTCAATTTGCGTAGAGTTCCCTTACTCAAGTCTACAGAACAAATTCAAGTTAATCATCGCTATACCGTAGCTCATAGAATTTGACTTCGGTAGTTAACGCGAATACACTCGATAAGTTGAATAAAATCAATAATAATTGGTCCACTGGGTAATTTGAACGTTAAACGAATTCTTCAGCTACCTACATGCGGAATTTCATGATGATTGATTAGGTAGATTTTGCGCAACGCGATAACAAATATTGATTTTGGATTTCATTTATATATATATAAATGATATATATGAAAAAATTCAAGAAAAAAATAAAAGATAAAAAGGTCAGGGGTTGATTTTAAAAACAAAAATGGCATATCCTGACCAGGAGCACATGTGCTTTACAGAAAGTTCTGGGGGAACAGAAATCAACTAAATCAACTTGATTTATCAAGAAATTGGGTTGGCCAAATATCAGGGAACAGGCTAAATCAATGTTTAGTTGATTTCTGTTCCACCAGATGGCGCTCTGCCTTCTGTGAAGCACACGTGCTCCTGGTCAGGATATGCTATTTTTATTTTTGATTTATATATATATATATATAAAAAATGGCATATCCTGACCAGGAGCACATGTGCTTTACAGAAGGCAGAGCGCCATCTGGTGGAACAGAAATCAACTAAACATTGATTTAGCCTGTTCCCTGATATTTGGCCAACCCAATTTCTTGATAAATCAAGAAAAGCCATCCACGAACGCGTTTCGCGCTTTTTGGCGCTCGTCAGCGTGGAGTAGGCTGAACCATTGAGACCAAAAAAGATTTTTTGATCCCAATGGCCTCCTGAAAAACCAAGAAATGGGTATTTAAGGCCAAACTTGCGTAAATACGCTTAGCACATTAAAAAACGAAATAAAAAAATAAAAGATCAGGTGTTGAAATCAATATAAAAAATGGCATATCCTGACCAGGAGCACATGTGCTTTACAGAAGGCAGAGCGCCATCTGGTGGAACAGAAATCAACTAAACATTGATTTAGCCTGTTCCCTGATATTTGGCCAACCCAATTTCTTGATAAATCAAGAAAAGCCATCCACGAACGCGTTTCGCGCTTTTTGGCGCTCGTCAGCGTGGAGTAGGCTGAACCATTGAGACCAAAAAAGATTTTTTGATCCCAATGGCCTCCTGAAAAAAATTTTTTATATTGATTTCAACACCTGATCTTTTATTTTTTTATTTCGTTTTTTAATGTGCTAAGCGTATTTACGCAAGTTTGGCCTTAAATACCCATTTCTTGGTTTTTCAGGAGGCCATTGGGATCAAAAAATCTTTTTTGGTCTCAATGGTTCAGCCTACTCCACGCTGACGAGCGCCAAAAAGCGCGAAACGCGTTCGTGGATGGCTTTTCTTGATTTATCAAGAAATTGGGTTGGCCAAATATCAGGGAACAGGCTAAATCAATGTTTAGTTGATTTCTGTTCCACCAGATGGCGCTCTGCCTTCTGTAAAGCACATGTGCTCCTGGTCAGGATATGCCATTTTTTATATTGATTTCAACACCTGATCTTTTATTTTTTTATTTCGTTTTTTAATGTGCTAAGCGTATTTACGCAAGTTTGGCCTTAAATACCCATTTCTTGGTTTTTCAGGAGGCCATTGGGATCAAAAAATCTTTTTTGGTCTCAATGGTTCAGCCTACTCCACGCTGACGAGCGCCAAAAAGCGCGAAACGCGTTCGTGGATGGCTTTTCTTGATTTATCAAGAAATTGGGTTGGCCAAATATCAGGGAACAGGCTAAATCAATGTTTAGTTGATTTCTGTTCCACCAGATGGCGCTCTGCCTTCTGTAAAGCACATGTGCTCCTGGTCAGGATATGCCATTTTTTATATTGATTTCAACACCTGATCTTTTATTTTTATTTTTTTATTTCGTTTTTTAATATATATATATATTGAAAATAGAGAAATCCATACTTAATTCATTAGATAATAAAAGGCATATATTGGATTTAATAAAATATTTATTTTGCCAATATTTCGGCTGGCTGAACGCCAACCTTTATCGAGGCAATACATGTAATGCCTCGATAAAGGTTGGCGTTCAGCCAGCCGAAATATTGGCGAAATAAATATTTTATTAAATCCAATATATGCCTCTTATTATCTAATATATAGATGGAAAATTTGCCGGGAATAAATTAATCCATAGAGGCATAGGGCGCCTCTCCCGTCAAAACTAGCGGCCTCGGGTCGGTGACAAAGCCACAACACAAGCTTTGGGAAACTGAGAAGCGTCCGCCCTAGACTGACGAGGGCCATTAGCCCGAAACCATGGTCTCTAGGTGGACGCTTCTCAGTTTGCCAAAGCTGGTGTTGTGGCTTTGTCACCGACCCGAGGCCGCTAGTTGCGGCGACGGTCAATAGATGGCGTCAGGTTGGAGAGTTTTCCTGTACCTCTCTGCACTTTGGAAGACCTTTAACAGTTTTCTCAGAGTACAGGCAGTCGTAGTCGAGGCAGAGTGGAAAGCCTGGAAATGTCCACACACAAAAAACGAAGAGACACAGTTTTAGTAGGAAAGTTCCGTGAACAGATAAAAGCGAGCTAAGAGCAAGATGGAGATAGAAGAGATCTTAGTGTTTTACATGGCGATGAGGTGGTCCTGGGTACAACCGACAAGGGTCACGCCGATGGTGAAGTTCTAAGTAACATTTCGGCTAGGGTTTTATATCTTTGCCGAGGGGGGGGGGGGGGGGGGGGGGGGGGCAGGCGAGAATTTAGACTTTGAACGGGTGCAAAGTGCGTGGGACGTCTGCGATATTCTGCACCCTTTGACCTTGATGGCAACGACTTGCCAAAAATTTGATTCTCCTGAGAAGAATGACAGCAGGTCACTGAAATATCAGAAGTTGAATGAATCATTGGTTAATGTGGCTATTTTTTCTGCATCAACTGTTAATTATATAATAAATGTCCTATTTAGAAGGTCCTTCCCTTTGGAAGTTGTGCCCAAAACATTCACATTTTGTAGATGTAGAAATGAATATCTGGCGTATTTAAGTAAAGGTGGCTCTCAGAATCTTGAAATATGTCTTAGTAGCTTTACATCTATTTTCTTGCGATGTGTGTGTGAAAAGCGGCTTTATAGTCAAAGGGAAATCGTCTTCTAGGGGGGGGGGGGGGGGGGGGGGGGAAATCTTGACTTTGACACGGCGATGGAATCCTGGGGAGTGAGTTGCGAAATTTGTAATTTTCAGCCTCCATGGTCTCTAGTCTCGAAACAAAAATATAGAGATGTCCATGCAAATTATTTTGAACAAAATAATTACAAACTTTTCTAAATAAAAATAGAAAGTCTATGAGATAAATTGATGAGTGAAACAAAATATCGATATTAGTAATATATAGTTGAAATATTTAGTGTTTCATCCAACTATCATAAATTGGATCAAAATTCCTCGTACTAAAAATCGACTGTATTATTTCAATACGATGGCAACACGTTACTTTTATGATAGAATCTGGGAAAAATACAGGTTCTTCAGACTCTTATAACATACATGCTCTTATAGATAGTTGCAGTAGAGCATTTTTCTATAATTTATTTACAGATAACCTTCTTAGACACTTTTAAAATATAATCTCATCTTTCTCTCTCTCTCTAACAGACTTCTTTTAAAATACTATATTTTATATTAAATGATGAACTACTGCATCTGCATACTCGAAAGTTATAAAATTGCACGCTTTGCCTATGGATACAATTGATATTTTTTAAATTCTTGGCGTATGCACGAAATAATGTGTGGCCACTGAATATGTGCCGGACCTGTAGGCTGTTATTGGGTGCTGCACTGCCTGGAGTACAGCATCTCCATTAATGCCTTCTTTCTTCCTCTGGTTAATCTGTATAAGACCGGTGGTCTTAATAAAGCTGTGTGTGATATTTTGTAATTATAGTGCACACAAAATATACGTAAAATTTCTATTCTCTTTGAACCATTTCTCAGATGACTCTTATTTTTTAAATGACAGATGTATGACTGCTACCAGACCAGTCCATTTTGTGTGGATTTGAAAGTATGTAATGGCGTGTTAGCACATTTTAAAGTAAATTAAATAATTAAATATGAAAAATAATTCGAAACTAAAAAGGTCAGGTGTTGATATTAAAAACAAAAAAGGGCATATCCTGACCGATCACAGGAGAATTTTATATAGCAGAGCGCCATCTAATGTAACAAAAATACAATAAACATTTATTTTGGTTGTTCAGTATAATTGGACCAAACCAATTTCTTGATAAATCAATAAAAGCCAAAAAAGTACGCGTTTGGCGTTTGGAAATCAATAAATGGGTATTTGGGGCCGAACCTACGTAAATATGTTCTTAATGTGAAAAAGTAATAAAAAATTGAAAGATATGTTCAATAAAGGAGGAAGAGAACGGTAAGGGGGCATAATTTGAGGAAACAATGAAAATTTAAAAATCAGAAGTTATCTTTATTAAAAAACAAAGTAGGCATATCCTGACCAGGAGCACATGTGCTTTTCAGAATAATAGTATATTATATTTCTTTATATAAATAATTTAAGGTAATATAGGCTTATAAAATGGTTAGATCAGGATTTCGAAAAACCTTGCACAAAAGGTTCCATTATGATATTAAATATACGCAATATAATTTAAAATCACATCAAATTTATTTTGTGCGATCTTGATGCAGTCGGTATGTTGAAAGTAATTAAAGGTGGAAAATAAGCTTTTGAACGCACTTGAACACAGAAGTTAGCGCACCAAACGGTCATCAATCAGGTGCTGCCATCTACCATAGAATTTTGAAACTATTCTTAAACTTTGTATTTTTTAGGTGACATCTATATTGTATTTTATTTTTAAAATATTTCAAAAAGGGACAAAAATGATTTATTATAGTATTAAAATATATATATTTTTTTTCTTTTCCCTAGGACACGTGGTACAGGCCATGATAATCATGGTTGGTAGAAATTGGCGACTGCTTTTACTATAAGTGAACCACATATCTACACATGTGAAAAGCAGTTCGACATTTGCACTTACAAATGTGCCAGAGCCCCGTTTGGTTACCTGCACTCGCTGGTGGGGTTGGACTTTTGTAAGAATCAGGGAGTAATTGAATCTTTTTTTTAAATCAAAAAAATAAAATTAAAAGTGCCCGGGATTCGATCCCGGTTCGTAGTGGCCGAAAACCTACGGTTTAGACCATTCTTCCACCGACCCCTATTAAAATATATTGTAGCGAAGTATTTATTATTTCACAAGAATTTATTATTTTGCACTAGTATTAACAGAGTATCATTTTTTTAGGATGAGATAGCAGTTTATTTCAAGCAAGAACAAACTATGAATGATAAACAAAAGATAAGTAATTAGGGAAATTTATAGAGTAGTAAAATATAAAAATAAAAATGATACTCTGTTAATACTAATGTAAAATAATAAATTATTGTGTAAAATAATAAATACTTCGCTACATAGCTCCTTCCCTATGGGAGCTGTTATCCACAGCTTGCAATTATTGTAGATACTGACATGGATCTGACGTGCTTTTGCCATGGATTCCATCGAAGTCTTGGAACTTTGTCCTTAATTTATTTGCGTCGTTTTTCTTGCGGTGTGAATAGCGGATTTACGTCGTATTGTCTCTAAGGACATCGTTATCTTGGAGGGAAGTCTTGGCTTTGACACGGCGGTGGAATCCTGAAGCCAGTCTTAAAAGATGACACAGCAACTTATTTCAGGCAAGAACAAACTATGAATGAGAAACAAAATATAAGGAATGATGGAAATTTCCAGAGTAGTAAAATATAAACATAAAAAATGATACTCTGTTAATACTAGTGTAAAATAATAAATTATTGTAAAATAATAAATACTTAGCTACAATATTATATAAATAAAGTAGGAATCTCCATGTGAGACATATATAACATATGGATTAGATCTGTACACAAGTTCGAACAGAATTTAGAGAAAATGTCGTGCAAGGTGGCAATTGCTAAACATTTAGGTCGTTAACGGAGTTTTATATATCTTTTATTGTAAATGACATAGTTAAATATTCGACTGGATAGTTTATGTTAGTTTTAGATATGTTATAAATAGCATTTAATCAATAGAATTGAACAGCAAGACAGGCATTTCAGACAAAGACTGCTGGATAGTGGGTTCCAGTATCTGACATACCTGAGCAGATTCTTGATCTTATAAAACGACGAGTTATAATTGCATACATAGCATAGCCAAAAGAGATGCCATTTCTTAATCAACTTATTGAATCGAAAGGTATTAAATATAAATTAACTAAATTTTAACTTTAGACGAAAAAAAAACTATTTAAATGTCCCAAGCATAATAACAAATTTATTGAATTTGAAATAGTTACTTTAAATAACAACACAAATGAAACTTTTCAAAGCGTTTTCCATAACAGCATATCCTCACCCCAATTTATTTCCGGCCAAACATTTGTAGTTTTCAATTCATTTCTAATCATGGATATTTCAGAAGATTTTTAAAAATAATTGAAGCATACGAAGACTCGAGTTCGATTTGTGGACATAAGGAACTAACCTCAATACATCATTTACTGAATTGTCCTGTTTTCCAGGAATATAGAATCAACAAATATTTGATATAAACAGATCCCAGTATTTTATTTACTAGTAAAGAATCGTATATTAAATTTAATATATTTCACAGATACACGTTTTTAAATTATATATATAACAACAAATATATTTTAGCAAATTAAAAATATATTCATTATATGGTAATTTTATATATTGCCATAAATATATTGTACACAGCTCTCCGTTTTCGTTAGAAATTTCATTTAATCTTTCAGAATACTTTTAAACTCTGACATATAAAATATTATTTTCTATTCTCTTTTAATAATCATGATAAATAAACTAATTTTGTTGTTTTTTATTTATTAATATCGTATTACTATTCTTTAAGGTCAATAAAATTATTTTGAATATGTATAAACAACTGTAGAAACAAATATGTATGTCAGCGCAAGTTTCCCTAGGGGAACATGGCACTTAAAATTGATATAAAATAAAACTAGATATAGCACCCTTTGGTAAATAAATAGTAGAGTCAGTGATTTGTTCGTGTGGGGTGTAAGGTTCACATAGAACGATTGGGAACGTGGAAGAATTAAATATTTTAGCTAACATAGTTGTCATCGTTCTGAACATCGATTTCAATTTTTGACTGATCTGGTGCCATTTTCTCTGGGCATATAATTTCCGTCGTCAAATTCTCACTACGGTTTTGATCTTGGCACTTACCACTCGAGACACCTTTATAGACAATTATTGCAGTTGTTTTAAGTTTGCAGTTTTTTTTTTGTAGTTTTCATATTTGGAGTCGCCATTTTAGATTCACGTATTGGTGATCACGAGGAAATTATTCAATCCTGAAGTTGAATTTCCACTTATATTTTTTATAGATTTTATAAAATGGTTAGAGATCAAGACGTGTGGGGCTTGCTGGGAATAGATAGTGGTAGTCTGTGACAAATATCGTGAAAGGCGTCATTAGGACATTCAGAAGTGTGAAAGCTATTCATAAATCACGGGCTATCAAGTCTATCAGTTATTATAAGCATATAATACCAAAACAATCATACATGTACTATAATGCCAAATATATATTCTGGAAACCCAACCTAATAAAAATTTAATTCAACATCGAATTTCCTTACTGATGTAAAGTCTTTACCGTCAAAACCAATTTTTCATAACAAAAAAATATTGAGGATAATGAAGATATTAAAAAATAACACATCTATTTCATTAAATATATATAACAAAATTTACGAAAAAAAATGCATCATACAAAACAGAACTTCAATCAACATTGTTACTAAAATTCTAAAATGCAAGCGATTTTTTCTATTATTCCCCTGTCACAAAACATTACAACAAATTATACACAAAAACAACAACGACAAAACACTTGTTTTTATATAGCAGAAATCAGAAGGTTTTTTATTGACCCAATTGAAGAAATTAAAATGAGAGACAATCTTTTCAAATTATATATATACTTTGAAACAACGAGAATTGCGCTATCCTTGACATCTTGAAATGCTATTATTTATATGGACCGCCCGATAAGATGTATAAATGCAACGAGCATTAAAAATAGGTTACTAATATATATATGGGACGAAAATCAAAGCTATTTGTATATTTTCTCAAAATTGAAATGTTTTTAGTATTGAAATGAGTAAGCTTTTAATTATAAAGTAATATCAGACCTTCTCTAAAATGAAATTCATTCACTTTAACGCTAAATTTTAATTTCTATATAGATAATAGGCTAACAGAGTTTCAGTTGTAAAGTTTGAAGCTATATTCTCCAAAGATACTTAACTATACATAGCCATCTATATATTCATTATTTTTTTTGTTTCAAACGAACTTTTTATTTTTATTTTCCAAATAATAACATATTTATTTATTTTTAATTTATTCGATTTTATAATCGCAGATTTTTTGCTTTCAAATGTTGCTCATCTTATCTTATTTGTTATTTATCTTATTTGTTATTTATCACCATCTGTTACGCAAACTTTGGCTTCATCATCATCGATGCTGACGTCACACTTCTACGCTTCAACCTTTATGTTTTGATTCTTTGCTCGCTTGTTTACAACAATTGTATTGGAACAAGTCGTTCCTTAAATAAATATATATTTGTTTATATCTAAAGGGATGACCTCGTAACTACAACATACGTGAGTACAAAACAACTTGAAATCCTTAAAAAGAAACATCGTATTTTTTCTAAGCCTATATCAATTTGGTAGCAGAGCGTGGTTTGGGCGCGCGAATTAGACTAACCGCCAATCGATCCATTTAAATTAAAAAGAAATTAAATAATTGGACTAACCGCCAATTTAGAAAGAATAAATTAAATGAAAATGGATACACATAACTTAGCAAAAATCGAACAGTTAACAGAAAACAACTATTCAACGTGGTCCATGAAAATGGGAGCAATTCTAGATTCAAAAGATCTCTTCGAGGACGTAATTGTTAATGACGAGCCAGACTTTACAAAAAATAAACTTGAATATGATATTTGGAAGAAAAAGAATCGGGAAGCATACAGCCTAATAATATTGTCACTTTCGATGACTTAACAATCATCTTTCGAGGCGATAAAAGGGCCAAAAGAATTTGGTACGACATAAAGAAAAGGTTTGAAGGATCTCTAGAAAATAAAAGGATACACCTCATGTTGGATCTAGCCAGACTAAAATTGAACCCAAATGAAAATGTTAACATGTATATTGTACGAGCACAGAAACTGGCACAAGAGATCACCCAGCTAGGAAAGACAGTAACAGAAAGAGAACTTGTACGATACATTGTTGAAGGACTCACACCTAACTTTGACACGATCACTGCAGCACTGTTAATAAACAGAGAAATCTCCTTACCAGATTTGAGACAAACTCTACTGGATTTCGAGAAGAAAAGACAGGACAGAAGCAAACATCATGAAAATGCTTTCAGATTATCAGGCAACCAATTTAAAGAAAAGTCATGCTACATTTGCAAAATAAAAGGACATTTCAAGAAAGACTGTTGGTTCAACCCTAACAACAAAGGAAATCAAAAGAATACAACAAACAAAAATAACATGGCCTGTACAGGACGTGTGGATAATTGATTCTGCGTGCACAAGCCACATGACTTCTCTTGGTGAATGGATCGAGCACAAGACGGAGAAGAGAAGAAGCATACAAGTGGCGGAAGAAGGGAGACACATCGAATCTGCCTCATCAGGATCAATCCAAGCTACTGTACAAGGTAAGGACAAACTTAACAACGCTGTAACCCTGCATAATGTCCTCCATGTACCACACCTGAAAGGAAATCTAATGTTCATTCCAAGCGTGGTAAGAAGAGGGAACTCTGTTCTTTTGAATTCTGAAGGAGCATACATATACTCTTCTGATGACAAGCTAATAGGAACAGGCAACTTTGATGGTAACATGTACACATTGAACCTATCACGTTTATCTGAAGCAACTCATGTTCCAAGTGAACATTGCTTAATTTCAAAGGACAATTCTAGGATTGCATGGCACAGAAGGTTAGGACATCCTAGTGCCAACAAATTAGACCTGATTTTGAAGAACAATCTTATAAAAGGCTTGGACTCTATAAATGTGATGCTTGCTCCTTGGGAAAAATGACCAAAGTAGCCTATGTTCACACAGATAGCAATCAGGAAAGCTACCCCTTTGAAGCCATTTATGTCGATCTCTGTGGTCCAATGAGAATAAACTCCTTGGGCGGAAGTAAATATTTCTTGATCATCGTAGATGGATTTTCTAGGAGAATATTTGTAGAATTTCTCAAAGATAAACTCTCAGCAGCAGAAGTTTTGAAGAAGTTTATTGTAAAGAGAGAAAACGAGCTAAACTCAAAACTAAAACGACTTAGAACAGATAACGGAACAGAATTTATCAATAAAAACCTTGAAACCTTCATAGAATCCAAAGGAATTAAACATGAACTAACTACACCTTACACCCCAAGAAGCAATGGGAGAGTTGAAAGAGCTAACAGAACACTATTAGACAAAGGCCGAACACTTCTGGCAGACTCCCAATTACCCCTACACTTCTGGGCAGAAGCTGTGAATACAGCTGCATATCTGTACAATCTAACTCCCACAACCAATGACCCAGACACTACTCCTATGGAAAAATGGAAAGGTAAAAAGCCATCCGTCTCTCACATCATGAGATTTAGTAGTGAAGTCTTCTATAAACTCTAGAATCATCAGATACACAAACTTGAAGCTAAATCTAAGAGAGGAGTATTTGTAATTATTCAAGATGCAGGAGAGCTTATCGAGTATTTGATATCACAACGAGAGTCATTCTTGAAACCGCAGACATTCACTTCAGAGAGAACAATAATGTCATCTCGGAAGAAAAGCAAAGTGATAATAATACGGACACTGACACATATTTCTTCATTCAGGAGGATGAACAACTGGACAATCATTGTCTATCAGATGTTGATATTGAAGAGCCAGCACTAGATACCATGATCAACAGACAGACAGAATCAAGTGGATCAGACAGACCACAAAGAACTCGAACAATACCTAAAAGATTTGATGACTACGTTCTGGCTACTACGAATGAAACCATTCCGAAAGACTATGAAGAAGCCATCGCATGCGAAGACAAGAAACATTGGGAGAACGCAATGCTTGAGGAAATACAGAACATGTACTCGCATCAAGTATGGGAACTGGTACCTAGACCTGTAAACGCTAAAGTTGTCAAAAGTAAATGGGTGTTCAAAATATCTAAAGACCAAGAAAACAAAAACAAAACTTACAAAGCTAGACTTGTTGCAATGGGATACAACCAAATCCCAGGAAGAGATTACAACGAAAGTTTCAGCCCTGTAATTAAAAATGCCACCCTCAGGACTATTTTGCCAATGGCAGCAACAAAAGATTCAGTCATTAAACTATTTGATGTGAAAGCAGCCGATCTAAATGGAAACATTGAAAACACAATATTCATGGAACAACCTGCTGGATTTGTCCAAGACAGAAACAAAGTTTGCAAACTCAACAAAAGTATTTACGGTCTACCTCAATCTGGAAGATCGTGGTATGAGAAATTCAGTCAAGTACTTCATGACTGTGGACTGAAAAAGCTTAAATCTGATCCTTGCCTATTTAAATGGAAGAATGAAGACAAATACTTCTATGTAGGGATATATGTTGATGACTTTATCACTGTCTCAGATTCTGAAGATACCTCAAACAGATTCATCAAAAATTGAGACATCACCTGGAAATAAATGATGTAACATGTGAAGGCATGTTTTTGGGAATCAAGATCATACAAGACAAGGAGGGAATTTCGCTACAGCAAAGCCACTATGTACAACAAATATTGCAGAAATATGGAATGGAAACTTGTAAGGAAGTTCCAACACCAGGTTCCAAAGAAATCAATTTGAACAACCATATTGAAGATGAGAATTGTGATAACCAACTTACCAAGAAGCCCTTGGAATGCTAATGTTTCTAGCTGTTAACACCAGACCCGACATCGCTTACATCACTAGCAAACTTTCACAGTACTCCAGACAACCAAAACAGATGCACTGGACAGCAATCAAAAGAGTGATGAGATACCTACGAGGAACAATTAACCTAGGAGTGAAATTTGAAAGAGGGAAGACTGGAATCCTGAAGTCCTACACCGATGCCAGCTGGTCGACCACCCATGACGGAAAATCCTACGGCGGATATGTATTGAAGCTCGGCGAAGCAACTATAGACTGGAAAAGTATTAAACAACCACTCGTCGCCCTCTCCACAATGGAAGCGGAAATGATAGCTGCTTGTGAAAGCTGCTGTCAAATCAAGTGGATAATAAACCTGTTACGAGAGCTGGAAGAATGGAATTTCATGGAAAAACCAACTGCGATCTATACAGACAGTCAGTCATTGATCAACTGGATCTCCAGCCCTAAACAAAGCAGTCGCTGTAGACATATACAGAAAGTACCACTTCTTGAGAGACTGTTATGAATCCAGAGACATCTGCCTTCTGTACAAGCCATCTCTGGACCTGGAGACGGATATCTTCACAAAGGACCTATCCCGAGACCAGATGAAGAAACACCTGGAGAACCTCAGCATCGTGGGAATAAAGACAAAGTAAAGAGGGAATTGTTACGCAAACTTTGGCTTCATCATCATCGATGCTGACGTCACACTTCTACGCTTCAACTTTTATGTTTTGATTCTTTGCTCGCTTGTTTACAACAATTGTATTGGAACAAGTTGTTCCTTAAATAAATATATATTTGTTTATGTTGGATAACTGAATGCTACGACAGCTAGCGCCACACTGGACCTATCATCATCACAACTGTTTGTTTACCTTCTTCTCTATATTACAATAACTGTTCGCTACCATAACTTTGTCTTTCTTGCTAAATGGATAATAAAGATTATTATCATATAATCCTCAACGTCCTCATGCCTTCCTACAAGCTGTAAGTACCTAAATCTTACAACAATTAGATTATGAGACTGAGTATTGCATGAAATTCAACTAACGAGTTAAGACAAAGAAAAAAGGCTTAGCAAAAATGGCGTCACTCCCGAGCCACGATGTAACCCTAAATAAGCTCGACGGCTATAACTACTCACTATGGTCTTTCAAAATTGAAATGCTCTTGCAAAAGGAAGATCTTTGGGAAGTTGTCACCGAAAATATTCCAGATGAACCTAAAATCGAATGGAATAAGAAAGACTCAAAAGCTAGAGCTATCATTAATCTAAGCATCGCCGACTCACAAATAGTGCATGTCAAAAACCTAATAACAGCCAAAGCTACCTGGGACACTCTTAAAAATATCTATGAAAGAAAAACACTATCAGGAAAAATTTATTTGCTAAGGAAGCTATACAGCTTAAAACTCGAAGAAGACAAAGACATGCAACAGCACATCACTACCATGATGGAACTTGTTGACAAACTGCGAACCATTGGCGAAACACTAAAGGACTCTCACATCACGGCTATACTGCTTTGCTCGCTTCCAAAGAGCTACTCCAATCTCATCACGATGTTGGAATCAAGGCCTGATGACGAGCTAACGCTTGAATTCACCAAGAACAAACTCCTTGATGAACACACACGCAGAGTAGAAAGCTCGAAAGACGAAAGCACCGCATCAAAAGCCTTAAAAAGCCTCCACGGAGCTTCAAGCCAAATAAGAGAAAAAGAGAAGAAATTCTGTTCTTTCTGCCACAAACCAAACCACTCCAAAGAAGAATGTTGGCACTATCAAAAGCGAAACAACAGCAACAAAGAGTACAAATATGAAAACTTCAGAAGAGGAAACGTACCAAAGTACACAAATCAGTCGAGTGTCACCCAAGAACAATCAACAAATCAGAGAACAACAAAAGGACCTAACCCAAAAGCTCTCAATTGCACTCAACGAGAAGCAAGTGTACACAACTGGTTCATCGACTCTGGAGCCACATCTCATATGGCGTACGATGAAAGCTTCTTCACTGAACTTAACAGAGAACAAACACAAAATGTTGTGGTTGCTAATGGCAATAAGCTGCAGGTCAAAGGGATAGGACAAGGAGAAATCAAAGTCATCACACCCCAAGGAAAGACTGACACCTTACTTCTCACAAAAGTTCTCTACATCCCGGAACTAACAGACAACCTTCTGTCAGTGAGTGCGGCCACCTCCAACGGATGTAAAGTAACGTTCAACAGAGATTGGTGTACCATCGAAAGAGACAACACAGCCCTCGCGAACGGTATACTTGACAATGGAATGTACCGACTCCACCTGGATGACAACCCCCAAACTCGCACATTCAAAGCAAATGTTGCAAAACAAAACCACTGCAAGAACAAAAATTGCCTCACGCTCTGGCACGACAGACTAGGACACAGAAATATAGAATCAATTAAGAAGATTCGAAATGAGAACCTAGCAAGAGGACTAAGTCTAAATAACTGTTCGCACAGCACAGACTGCGTTCAGTGCATTCAAGGAAAACTCACCGAAACCCCATTTCCAAAGAAGACAGAGTACAGAGCAACTGAAACGCTTCAACTTGTCCACAGTGATATCTGCGGTCCATTACCAACTAACTCTCTCAGCGGTAAGAGATACTTCATCACCTTCACTGATGACTACAGCAGATACACGAAGACCTACCTCCTGAAAGGAAAAGACGAAGCCTATGAAAAAATAAAAGACTACGTCATCTCAGCACACACGGAATTTGGAAAAAATATCCAAACCATACGGACAGACAACGGTCGTGAGTACGTAAACCGACAAGTCGAAGATTTCCTGAACCAAAGCGGAATCAAACATCAGCTAACAGTCCCCTACTCACCAGCCCAGAACGGAGTAGCAGAAAGGAAAAATCGATCACTAATGGAGATGACAAGATGCATGCTGTTTGACTCAGGACTCCCACAGTCTCTATGGGCGGAAGCGGTTACCACAGCTAATTACCTACACAACCGAATACCCTCGAAAGCTACAGACAAGACTCCTTTTGAACTATGGACCAACAGGAAGCCCAGTCTGAAGCATCTAAAAAGATTCGGATGTAAAGCCTTCGCCTATATTCCCAAGATAAAAAGAAACAAGTTGGATAGCAAAGTTATCGAAGGGATCTTTCTTGGATACGATGATCGAAGCAAAGGATACAGAATCCTGCACGAAACAGACAACATCACAATCAGCAGATCCGTAAAATTTATAGAAAAAGAAAATGGGTTTCACCTCGCTTCCACAAAAACAACTTCACCACAAGTACTAAGTACAGATCTAACTTCCTCCAATCATATTGGTAATGCAGAGGAAAGTCAGGAACCAGGAACACAATCCGAAAACCTTGAGGACTCAGAAACCGAGGATTACTTTCAACCCGGTACAAGCACAGGAACACAAGTGGTCACACAAAGAAGATCCACGAGACCAACAAAGGGAATACCTCCCATAAGAAATGACTACATGCTGTACAAGACTGAAGCTCAAGACATTCAGACACCTACCAACTACTCGGAAGTCCTACAATTACCAAAAATAGAAAGAGAAAAATGGCTACAAGCAATGAACGAAGAACTAAATTCTCTTGAGAAGAACAATGTATGGGAACTAACGCCTCTACCTAAGAACAAAAAGATCATAGGATGTAAATGGACCTATAAACAAAAACTCAATTCCAAAGGAGAAATAGAGCGGTACAAAGCCAGACTCGTAGCAAAAGGGTTCAATCAGAAATTTGGCCGAGACTACGAAGAAACCTTTGCACCAATTGTGAAGCATTCTACAATTAGAGCCTTCCTAGCTGCATCAGTCTACAAAGGGATGCAAGTGATCCACCTCGATGTCAAGACAGCGTTCCTACACGGCGACCTAGATAAAGAACTCTACATGGAACTCCCAGAAGGACTCCATACAAAACAAACAAACGAAGTCTGCAAACTAAAGAAGGCAATTTACGGTCTAAAACAAGCCGGAAGATCTTGGAACACAAAAATTGCAAGCACTCTAATTAAAAATAACTTCAAACAGAGCATTGTAGACCCATGCCTATTCACCAAGAATGAAGAAAACCATTCCATCTACTTGATTCTATATGTGGATGACATGCTCCTCGCAAGCGATTCCGAGATAATCATCCAAAACACTGTAAAAACTCTCGAAAAAGAATTCGGAATAAAGAACCTTGGAGACCCCACTCAATTCATTGGTATTGAAATCTCAAGGAACAGAGAAGGTGAACTCCTTCTGAGCCAAAAGAATAAAATCCAAGAATTAGTTGAAAGGTACAATCTCCAAGAAGCGAAACCTACTTTCACTCCCATGGAAAGCGGATACCCCGGTATATCTGATGAAAAGCTTCTACCAAACAACGTCCAATACCAACAACTGATAGGCTCACTATTGTACCTAAGCGTAGTATCCAGACCAGATATTGCAGCTCCAGTCTGCATACTCAGCAGCAGAAACCAGAATCCTAGAAATTGTGACTGGAATGCAGCAAAAAGAATCGTAAGATATCTAAAAACTACTAAAGAACTCGAGCTACGCATATCTAACCAAAAACCTCCCACGCTGGAAGCATACAGTGATGCCACATGGGCAAGCGACAACACCGACAGAAAATCACTAAGCGGAAACTTGTTCCTACTGGGTTCAAACCCCATCTCATGGATGACTGGGAAACAAGGTTGCGTATCTCTCTCATCCACCGAAGCGGAACTTATCTCCGCAGCTGAAGCCTCACAAGAACTGTTATGGCTTCTCGACTTGCTAAAGTATCTCGAACTGGAACAGAAAGCTCCAATCTACTTCCACCAAGACAATCTATCATGTCTCAAGATATGTTCATCCGAAAAAGTGTCTTCTAGAACCAAGCACATCGCAACCAAGATCCATCACCTGAAGGATCTTCAGAAGAAGACAGTGATAAAAATGGTCTACTGCCCAACTGGCGACATGAAGGCGGACATTCTGACCAAGCCGCTACCAAGGCCGACATTTGAGAAGTTACGCTACAACCTCGTGATGTCTCCACATTCATGCCGGGGATTTGTTGGATAACTGAATGCTACGACAGCTATAGCCACACTGGACCTATCATCATCACAACTGTTTGTTTACCTTCTTCTCTATATTACAATAACTGTTCGCTACCATAACTTTGTCTTTCTTGCTAAATGGATAATAAAGATTATTATCATATAATCCTCAACGTCCTCATGCCTTCCTACAAGCTGTAAGTACCTAAATCTTACAACAGTTTATATCTAAAGGCATGTCCTCGTAATTACAACATACGTGAGTACAAAACAACTTGAAATCCTTAAAAAGAAACATCGTATTTTTTTGCTAAACCTATATCACCATCGAATTGTTTATTTTTAAAACACGTTATTTTTTAATATTTCCCCAATTAATTTCTAATATATATTTCGTATTTCTAATTTAATTGATACTTTTATTTTATTTATTATTACTTAATTATATTTATAATTATAAATATAGCTTTGTTAGAGTTTTTCATTTAAATTTACCTCCATTTTTGTATCTGTTTTTCTGTTTTGCAGCATCTTCTTCTTTGCAATATCTTTGGAATTTTTTTCTCAATCAATTGTTAATTACTTGATTAGAATTGTAAGCATTGATTTCTTACAGTTTTTCATTTATATTTAGCTCCATTTTTGTGTCTGGGTGTTTTTTTTTTTTTTTTTGCAGTATCATCTTTGCAGTATCTTTCCTAATGTCTTTTGAATCTTTTATAATCAAAAATAGGCTGATGCTGGATAATCAATTGTTGATTACTTAGATAAAATTGTTGGTATAGCTTTGTTACAGTTTTCATTTAGATTTTTTCACAGTTTTTCATTTAAGCTCATTTAAGCTGTTTTTAGCTCAATTTTATATGTTTTATTTTTATATTCTTTTTTTCCCCCCTTTGTGTGCTCCTGTCTTTGGAAAATGCTTTTTACCACATGATTAGGATTCCCTTTTTATTCAGTTTTATATTTTTGTTCAGTTTTTTTTTTTGCTTCTTATTTTACCTTTTTTTCATGCACGTGGTAGAAAAGGACGAGGAACACCGGGCTGTCATTTGACCTCACATAAAAAGTGGCTACCCTTTTGTCAGGCGGCTAGACTATCCATTCCAGGTTTGAACTGCCGATTCCCTTGCTTAAAAATTCTGAATCTGAAATCTCAGTTAATAGTTCTGAGGCTGAGCTTATTCGGAGATCATCCTTAATTATTTGGGATGAGGCTCCTATGACACATTACAGAAATTTTGAAATTGTGAATCACCTCCTAAGGGACATTATGCATTGTGACCTTGCATTTGGCGGAAAGGTTGTTGTCCTTTGGAGGTGACTTTCGTTAAGTGCTCCCTGTGGTACCTGTGGCTTCGAGAGCTAAGATTGTTGCTACTTGCATTAAACACACCAAGCTATGGCCATTGTTTGTGACTTTGCGCCTTACTCAGAATATGCGAGTAGGTATTGATGTGCAGAGCTTCTCAATATGGTTGCTTAAAGTTAGTAATGTGATCTACCTACAGACCAACAGGGCCTCATTTCTCTTCCAGAAAGCTGTATCTTTCATGGGAGTGACATAGTTCAGGAAATATTTGATTCCATATATGGCGATATTACCGCCTTTAGCAGGTCTGTGATTTTAACGCTGAAAAATACAGATTCATTAGAGATTAATGAAAAAGTATTGGATTGCTTACCAAACCGGAGTAAGTGTTTTCTCAGTGTTGACAGTGTGGACAGCTCTATGTGGCTTTTTCACGTGTGCAAACTTTGGATAGCATACCCGTAAAGTTGAACCCAAGTATATATAAAACTAGAAATGTTGTTTTCAATATTATCCTTCAAATGAATTCCTTTAAAATGTCGTCTTCTCTGCATTATGGTTTTCAAATTTATTTTCTTATCTTTTTTTTTTACTATTTTGAAAAACTTTTCACCAATTGCCTATAGTTTCTTACCTGGAAGGAATTTTTATTCAATATTTGTTTGCTGATTAACTATAATCAATTATTTAGATTTTTGGTCTTCTCTTAATTTTCCTACTGCTCTATACATAAATATTTTACATTTTCAGCTGCCGCCGCTTGTCTCGTAACACCTCTTTCGCGGTAAAGTGTATTTAAACAACAGTCAAAGCATGGTGATGCAGCGCATGTGCTCTCGTGTCCTTGAAGCATAAATACTGACAGGATCAAAGTTGGACACACTGTATTGGTGCCAAAAATACCTTTGGCTCCTTCAGATACCAACCATCCCTTCATTCTGAAGAGGCATCAGTTTCCACTAAGGTTGGCCTTTGCTATGACTATAAATAAGGCTCAAGGCTAGACCTTTGCTAGAGTGGGTCTCTTGCTACAAGAGCCTCTGTTTATGCATGGACAGCTCTATGCGGCTTTTTCACGTGTGCAAACTGTGGATAGCACACATGTAAAGTTGAACCCACGTATATATCAAACTATAAATGTTTTTAAATATGGTCTTTTTAATGAATTCCTTTAATATGTCGTCTCCTCTGCAATAAGGTTTGCAACTTTATTTTATTTATCATTTTTTAAATTTAAATATATTCATTTCAACTTTTCACCAATGCCTATAGTTTCTCACATAAAAATAAATTTTGTTAATCAATTTTTGATTATTTTTATCTTCTATTTATTTACTTATTTTTACCACTGCTCTATACATTAAATTTATTCATTTTTGCACCGTGTGTGTGTGTGTGTGTGTGTGTGCTGTCCAATATGTTATTATTATAAGGTTTGTTATGGATAATATAATTCCATTTTCATTTTGATATAAAATTATATAAGATCTGCCCGAATGTATAACCATTACTTAGAAAGTATTTTTGCACATCTTTATACTTTAAATGCTGCTTATAGAAAAGAGGCGTTGCCCGGGTTTACCCGAAAGGCCCGCAGAGACATTAGGAGTAGAGATAGTGGCTTAATATTTGCATAGTGTGTGGCGTTTCAGTAACAATTCTGTCACCGAAATGTCACACACTATTTATTTGGATTTACTCATATTACCTTGTGTTTATAATCTTTAATCCAAATTATGCCTTATATAATTACATTTCTATTTTTATATATACAATATAACCCCATTAATTCAACACACGATAATTCGACCATGTTTTGATGACCCGACATACGGCCTATCATATCTTCTTCTTCTTTCTTATCTCCACACTGGGTGAAGTAGAATGCGTCTGCTTTTGTCATTAAGACTGGGAGCACTACTCAGTGGCAGGCCGACTTATCTCCAAAATAAATGGCCGCCTCTGACATGAGGAACAGACGCCATGTGCAGCCGCTCCTAACATGGAGACAAATGCTGTTCATCCTATATACCTGGATCAGGAGCCCTTACAGGGTGCTATCAGCCGGGTCAGCTGAGCCCAGGTTTTTTAGTGAGCTTGTTACTGCTCCCTCTCCTCCTTTTTCATCCGGGCTTGGACTGGCAAGGGCAGAGTTGACCTATCACATAAAAAAAAAATATATAAAATTTCAGCCATGTTTTGATTTCCCGACCTACGGCCTATCATATAACAAACTGTAATTCGACACTATCGATAATTCGACCATTTTAAAATATCAATTTCAACAGTTGAATTTTGTTTAAAAACCTTATAATTATTAACAACATATTAGGCTGCACAGAATTCACATAAATGCAGAAAATTAATGTAAAGAACAATGACTAATAAAGGGAAGACCAAAAATAAAATAATTTAAAATAAATATTTTATTATCTGGCTCTTTTTTTTCCTTTTCTTCTTTCTTATCTTCTTACTGGGTGAAGTAGGCGTCTGCTTTTGTCATTAAGACTGGGAGCACTACTCAGTGGCAGGCCGACTTAGCTCCAATATAAATGGCCGCCTCTGACATGAGGAACAGACGCCGTGTGCAGCCACTCCTAACATGGAGTTCAAACGCTGCTCATCCTGTATCACTGTATTAGGAGCCCTAACAAGGTACTATCAGCCAGCCCAGGCTTTTAGTGAGATTGTTACTACTCCCCCTCCTCCTTTTTCATCCGGGCTTGGTACCGGCAAGGGCGGAGAGTTGGCCTATCACAAAAAAAAAAAAAAAACTGTAATTCAACTATGTTTTGATTTCCCGACCTACGGCCTATCATAAAAAAATAAAACTAATCCGACCCAATCGATAATTCAAATATTCTAAATTTTAAATTTCAACAGTTTATTTTTGTTCAAAAACCTCATAATTAACAACAGGAATTCTTCTGAAGGACCTCATTAAAAACAACATTTATAGTTTTATTTATACGTGGGTTCAACTTTACACGTATGATATCTAAAGTTCGTACACGTGAAAAAGCCACATAGAGCTGTCCGTGCGTAAACACAGGCTCTTGTAGCAAGAGACCCACTCTAGCAAAGGTTTGGCTTTCAGCTTATTTATAGGCATGGCAAAAGCCAACATTAGTGGAAACTGGCGCCTCTTCAGAATGAAGGGAAGATTTGAATCTGAAGGAGTCAAAGATATTTTTGGCACCAATACAGTGTGTCCAACTTTTGTCCTTGTCAGTATTTGTGCTTCAAGGACATGAGAGCACATCCGCTGTATCACAATACGTGTTCCATTGCAAATACTCTGCTTAGGATTCAAATTATTCAGAAGCATAACAATGGCACCAATTTTAAGGTTCAATCGGTGTGGAAGCATTCCTGTGGGAGTAAGGCTATTGAGAAATTCTGTAGGTTAATTATTTTGCTCCTCCACATTCTCACACTCCACACTGTCAACACTGAAAAACACTGACTCCTGTTTGGTAAGCAATCCAATACTTTTTCGTTAATCTCTAATGAATCTGTCTTTTTTAGCGTTAAAATCACAGACTTGCTAAGGGCGGTAATATTGCCATATAAAGAACCAAATATATCCTGCACCAGGTCACCCCCTTGAAAGATACAGCTTTCTGGAAGAGAAATGAGGCCCTGTTGGTCTTTAGATAGATCACCATCACCAACCTTAAGCAACCATTGAGTGAAGCTCTGCGCATCAATACCTGCTCGCATATTATGAGTAAGGCGCAAGATCACAAACAATGGCCATAGGTTGCTGCGTTTAATGCAAGCAGCAACAATCTCGGTTCTCGAAGCCCGAGGTACCACAGGGAGCACTTGGCGAAAGTCACCTCCAAGAACAACAACCTCTCCGCCAAAAGCAAGGTCACAATGCATAATGTCCCTTAGGAGGCGTTCCACAATTTCAAGTGCTCTGTAATGGGCCATATGAGCCTCATCCCAAATAATTAAGGATGATCTCCGAATACGCTCAGCCTCAGAACTATTGACTGAGATTGAAGATACAGAATTCTCTAGCAAGGAAATCGGCAGTTTAAACCTGGAACGAACAGTCTGGCCGCCTGACAAAAGGTGATCCGCTATTACTTTGGAGGCCAGCGGAATGACAATTTTTCCAACAGCTCTAAAACAATGGATTAGAGTGTTGTAAACATATGTTTTACCCGTACCACCAGGCCCATCAATGAAAAAGCAACGTGGACTTGTGTTGACAGAATCAACCATTGTGTCCGCAATTGACTTTTGATCTGGTGTAAGTAATGTATACATTTGTGTCCCAATTTGCATCTCCTTATTAACATCAAGGTGATCCTCTACGGAATCAAGAAGTGGGTTCAGGGGGGCAGGAAGTCCATAATGGTGGCAGCTGAGGCGATTTTCTCTCAGCTGAAAATCAAGGGCACTGAGGGCCATCTGCTCAGCAGCTGTGTCAGAGGTTCCACGAGAATATTTCTCACTAAGATACCCCTTGTATTTGGTCCATAATGATCCAGGGTCGTTTGAATTATCGAAGATAAAAATTGTCGCAGAAAGCTGGCGCAGTCGACATGGCATTTGGAACAAAGCGGCCTCAGTCAATCATGCATCCCACTCAGAATCATAGGCCAATAATCCACGGCGCATGGCAGCCTCTTTAAAAGTGGAGCAAACAATATCATCAACAGTTCGCAAATCTTAAAAACTCTGAGCAACTGCGACATGTAACAGTAGAAGCCGAAGGTAGTAACGCTCAGAATCTTTGGGATTCACCGAACACATACGTTCAATGCACAAAGCCACACTCCGAAATCTTAGCATGCCATTGATTCTGCTTGAAAACATAGGCGGAAGGTATGTCTCCATATAAAATAGTTCGTGCAGATTCATCAACACAATTGAGGTGAAACCATGCAGTCAGAGTTGTGCATCTGCGTGACGCATTTTCAAGAGCCTGTTCTTCGCTACCATAAACAAAATATACAGATTGAAAATTAGGAAGATGAACAGCTAAGCGATATATGGTATGTGAGTGGGCATGTAAGCGATATTCAAACATGCGCCACATAGCTTCAGGAGCGCTTACATACCGAGCGTCAAGAAAGCTTTTGATTCATCATGTGTCCTGCTTTCCAAGGCTGATTCTCCAACAGTGACTTCCACAAAGCCCTGTCGTGTCCCTTATAAACATATTTGAAAAGGTATTTGACACTTTTTACAGAGGCACAGACCTCAACATTAATGTGAGCATTAAACCTAACCAGCGGATAGGGATTATAGGGAACAACTCAGGGGTTATCCACCTGGTGAGTGCCCACAACTAATATCTGGCCGTCATCTCGACGTCTGTAGCAAGGATTATCCATTATTTTTGGCCTCGGTCAGCTGAAGGAATGATTTTGGTAAGTCTTTAGTACACTTTCCTTCAGACATACATGGTAAGCGAAGATTGAAGTTCCCACAAGGACCATGGATCATATGTTTACGAAAAATGTCATACAGCTGAACCTGCATAGTAGGGCTAGGAATTTCAGCACAAATCAATTTGTCAATGACACCTCTGTCTCTAGGCTTGTCTTCTTCTCTATGTATAAATAGCATGGTGGCATGTGGTAAACCACGTTTTTGTAACTCGATAACATGAACACGTGCAATGACCACTCCCAATACATGCTGATTAACAATCTCATGTAGTAACTGCTGCAAATAATGATTGAAAACTCTAGCCAACTGATCCGGTCTATCAGAGGGACAATGGTTCGGAAGAAGAATTTCAACAATGTCAGTCTAACGTGGGTTACAGGTAAATGTTACGAAAAGGTCAGGTCTTCCAAACTTTCTTACAATGGCCATCGCATCCTGATAGTTTTGGTGCATGGCCCGGGAACTCCCAGGAAAGAAAGATGGAAGAATAAAAATACGGCCTAATCGCACACCACGGGAATGTTCCTGTCCCTGAATATAATCCATCAGACCTTGATATAACTCCACCCTAAGCAGGGACTGATTTTGGCCAATATAGTTCAGCCGATTGCTCTCTGTTTTAACATAGGCATCAACACATATTGCTGAAATAGTCTCGTGCCATATTTAAGTGGGTGAAAAGCCAGGTCTAATGGCCAACCTGTAACTATAGAACTGAAGCATGGTAACATGGCTCCTAGTTCTTTTGCGCATATTTTCTTCATGTGAGAGTCCTATGACATTGGGTCACAGTTAGGATTAAGTGAAGAAATGCGCACAAAATCATGTGGAAAAAAGCAATATCTCTGTTAGAAGGAACATGGTCATCTTGATCAACAAAAATAGCCGCAACCTCACTTACACTTGGCGCATTATATCGGCGGAGATCCCTACAATGAATTTGTTGGATAAATATCTGAACCTGACACATTTTCTGGTTCTCAATGCGAGCCCGCTGTTCCTCATCCTTTTCCACCTGGTGCATCTGCCTGGTGCATAAGCAGAAGTATATGGATTCACACGCCTAAGCACAAATCCCATAGAATCAAAATATGAGGATGGCATGACAAAGGCCCCGATGCAGATATACGAATATTATTCGCTGCATCAGAATCCAAAATATAAAGTTGAGCATAAGTTGGGGCTCTTTTGTCATGAGGATGAAGGGTCCCAGTCAAATGATAAATCTGTCCATGGATTCGGTAACAAAAAGGCCCTCGATCAGAAAAAACATCAACCTGCACACCCAAGGAGGCAAAAGCCAAAGTACTATCGTATCTCAGAATGTTAGTCTGGAAGTATTTAGCCTCTATACTGTTTGAGGTCATTAATTCCTGGATTTCATATGGAAAAGAAGATAAATCAAGAAGATAAACTTTCCCTTGGTGGCAGCATGACCTACCAACAGTTTCCCCTGGTAAATGCAGTGCTGAGCAGTTAGGGCAGACTAATTCCAGGCCCCCAATGATATATTCAGTGGGAACTGGAGAAATAGGATTAGGGGCGTTGTTCCTGCGGCGAGCCATATAAGCAGGCCTAGTAGTTTGGAGGGTGAGTATTCCACGGCCTCTTCGAAGCATGACAGAAGACGCTGAAAAAAAGGGTAAAATAAGGACTAAGCAGATGAAAACTATAAAACTGAATGCCAGGACAGGCATAAAAAGGAAAGCCCAAGCATGTAAGGAAACAATTGATTGAAAAAAAAGATTCCAAGAAAATACTGCAAAAAAGAAACCAGACACAAAAATCAACAATTGATTACACAAATAAAGCATCAGCCTATTTATGAGAAGAAAAAAAATGACAGACACAAAAATTGAGCTAAATTAAAATGAAAAACTATAACAAAGCAAGTAATCAAATCAGACATTAGGAAAGATACTGCAAAAAAGAAAATCAGACCAAAAATTAAGCGAAATTCAAAAAAAACTATAGAAAATCAAGTAATCAACAATTGATTATACAAATACAACATCAGCCTATTTATGAGAAAAAAAAAGAAGCCAAGATATTAGGAAAGATACTGCAATAAAGAAAATCAGACACAAAAACGGAGCTAAATTCAAATGAAAAACTATGAAAAATTAAGTAATCAACATTTTATTAGCCTATTGATCAGTTTATTAATAAGGGGAAAAAAAGATGCCAAAGACATTAGAAAAGATACTGCAAATAAATAAAAAACTTAAAAAAAAAAAGCTTTTATTTAAAATGCACTAAAAATAACAGAATAAATATTTCTGAAGTATTGCTTTTTTTTCTGAAGGTACCATTTAACAAATAAAATAATAGACTTAGAAATAAAAGCAGTGGGGGATGATAATCATTTATGCAGCAAATAGGTATAAATTTAATGAAAGGCATAATCTTGCTTATCATTTGCTTCATATAAAATCAGATTGATCTCATATTTATTATTATTGTACCCCACCGCTTTTATTTCTAAGTCTATCATTTTATTTGTTAAATGGTACCGTCAGAAAAAAAAAGCAATACTTCAGAAATATTTATTCTGTTATTTTTAGTGCATTTTAAATAAAAGTTTTTTTTTTTAAGTGTTTTTTTATAATTAATTATTCACGCTATTTTTAGTCGTATAAATGCCAGTCCAAAAAAAAAGCCTTATCACTGAGACGACGTTGGCCTTAAATATCTGCAAGCCTGCTCGCAGCAGATTGGTCAATTCCTCGTGAGAGGTCGGAAGTGACGCAAGCAAAATCAGTTACTAACAGAACTGCGTCTATTTGCTTTTGGGAACCCTAAATTTATTGAATTATATTACAAAGTTAGAGACACCCAGTGGATTATTGTTAGGGGATAATTGGTACATATAAAATTTGAATTATAATTAAACAATTGATTAAATAGTTAAAAGTAACAACATACTAATTGAAAAAGGGGAACTATTTAAAAAGGTGTCGTGATATGTATGGTGGTATATTGTTACACACACACCTATATATATATATATACTAGACGAATGACCCGGGCAACGCCCGTGTTTTACCCGATTGAATGTTTTTATTCCAATACTATTTGTTACAATTATAAATTGGAGCCGTGGATGTCACTCTTGTGAAACGTCCCGCTCCAAACTTTACATGTACATTAGGTCAGCTGGTATTACCCCTCATTTTCACCGCTAGAGGCGCGAGCGAATTGACTTTTTGTAAATATACATAATTATAAAGATAGAAGCTTCTATAGAAGATAATGATCATAATGATGATGCGCGCGCATCCGTGACATGAGGAATTGAAGGAAAGACGGTCGTGACTATATATATTAATAATAATAATAAAAATAATATAATAATAATAATTACTATTATTATTATTATTATCATTAGATAATGATAATGATCATAATGATGATGCGCGCGCATCCGTGACATGATTGACGGTGGAAAGACGGTCGTGACTATATATGTTGATAATGAATATAAATATATGCGTGATGATATTGGAATAAGATGACTAAATTATAACAGATAAAATTAATATATTTGTTGGCTTTTCTCATTTATTTGCTTGTAATTACAAGGACATTTTAGATAGGAATCTGAATATTTGGATTTCTAATTCCATCCATGTCTTGAACATTTATTGAAAAAATCCTTTCGCAACCTCCAGCATTGTCGCATTTTTAGCCAAAAAAAAAAATTGAAATTGACAGGTTCTGGTAAAAAATAGTTGTTTTTTAGTCAGAAAATGATAATGAAAATATTGCAGTATCATGTTTGATAATCAGATACAAAATTTTATTGGGAAAAAATTCCAAAAGAGCAGAGACCACGGGTGAAGCGAGTTCACTTTTAGTATGCAGAAACAAAATTCTAACAGAAAACATTCATTCGAGTAGAAGACACAAAGCCAGATCATCTATATATATAAAAATGAATGTATGTGTCTGTGTGTGTGGTGTGTCTGTCCTTTATGCCTGACCAAACCACTCATTGGAACGCCATGAAACTTTGGGAAGTTATTTAGTATAGTACTGGGAAGGTTTCTAGCAAATAAAATTTTTGAAATAACCTTTCGCCTAAAAATAATCAAGATAAATATTCTAATTTATCTGTTATAATTCAACAATCTGCTCTAAATATTATCATGCATATAGAAAAAATGATTATATGCCTCTTCTTTATGCCGGACCAAACTACTCATTTCATCGCAATTTAACTTTGAGAAATTGTTTAATATACTACCAGAAAGGTTTCTATCTAATTATTAGTTTGAAAAACCTTTTTTTTTTAGAAAAAACAAGGATAAATATTAATTAATCTGTTATATTTTCAGAACTGTGATTTATTATCTCTGTATTTACTTTATATATATAAAAATCAAAATTTGTCTGTCTGTTTATCGATAAACTCAGAAACTACTTAACCAAATGTCACCAAATTTTCCACATAACTACCAATGACCCTGAAGATGAAGAATTTACGATGCATTAAAATTAAGTAAAAAAATATATTTTAAAATCTATATTTCATCTTTGTGTATAACTTTATTTATATAGCCACTTGCTATTTGACCATTTAGAACTTTGGGGAAAGTTATAAAGCTATTTTTTGTCAGATTTCCTTTTTTCGTTTCGTTTTATTTTTCAAATTCCATTAAATTTTTATTAAAAATTATCATCATTATTAAGAAGGTTTTCAATGTGTCTGTATTCAAATTATTATAATGACATTTTTGAAAGTAATACACTGTATACGGTATTAAATATGTATAATGGGGGGGGGGGGGGGGGGACAATGGCTTAAAATATAATAGAAAGTAAGCTTAATGATGACAAAAAAAAATGTTGAAAATTCCCTATGAATTGAAATGAAGTCATTTTGCCTATAAAATATCAAAAAAATAGACTGGATTGATACACATTCAAAATGGTTAAAATGGCATTTATTAAGCCAAACAGTGTGAAAAAGTAGATACAGTAGAGCTTCCATTGAGAGGATGCCTAAAATCGTAGCTTAACCCGTCTCTCCAAGAGGCAGTCTCTTATTAAAGGTCTATTAGAGATTCTTTAATATCAATTAGAATCTCCAATGAGAGACCACCTACAGGAGAAACAAGTTGAGTCATGTTTTTAGGTGGTCTTTCTTAAGAGACTCTATTTACATATATTATAATCAACATTTTCTTACTGTTACGTTTAATTACTGCTAATCTCTATATATAAAAATGAATGTATGTCTGTCTATCTGTCAATTATTAATTGGACTGAGCGAGTTTTGTGAGTTTCATTATTCTATATGGTCTGGAAGCATATTAAAATTAAATATACAAAATTTGAAAGGAAATTTGGAAATTTGTCCGTTCTTGGCCAACCTGACAACCCAGAAGTCTAAAATTTGGTCAGCTAGCATTGTCATCAGGTTTGAACATGTGTAACAAATTTCATATTTCTAGGTGCCCTATAAGTATATTAATAAAAATTGATTACAAGATTTGGCGACAGACATCCAGACAGACAGACATGGAAGCAATCTAAATAAAAGCTTTTAAATAAAAAAGTTGACCAATCTCAATGAAAATGGTACCATCAGAAAGAGCGTAAAAAGTATACCAAGAAAGTTAAACCCTAGAAGGAGAAATCGAAGGAAAATCGCTAAAAACGAACGGTTCGCGAGATATTGGCAAAACAAAATAAATAAAATTAAATATACAAAATTTGAAAGGAAATTTGGAAATTTGTCCGTTCTTGGCCAACCTGACAACCCAGGAGTCTGAATATTTGTCAGCTAGTATTGTCATCAGGTTTGAACATGTGTACCAAATTTCATATTTCTAGGTGCCCTATAAGTATATTAAAAATTGATTACAAGATTTGGCGACAGACATCCAGACAGACAGACAGATAGGCAAGTTAAATAAAAGCTTTTAAAAAAATAGAAAACCAGATACAAAAATCGTGCTAAATCAAAATGAAAAACTATAACAAACACTTACAAATTATAAATATTATATAAAACTAAAAATTTAATCTGAAATACGAAATAGAATATAGTAATTAGTAAAAGTAATAAGACAAAAGAAACAATTCGATGAAGATAAATGACAAATGCGATAAAATAAACAACATTTGAAGGCAAAAAATCTACGATTGCAAAATCGAACAAATTAAAAATAAATATATCTATTAATATTTGGAAAATAAAATAAAACGATCCGGCGAAGCAAAAAATAACGAATATTTTTGTATATAAATGGCTATTTATATTTAAGTATCTTTGGAGGAGATAGCTTCAAACTTTACAATTGAGAACCCTGTTAGACCATTATCTATATAGATATATATTTAAATAAACCTACACACTGTCCTTATCTAGGCTAATACTTTTCGGAGGTCTTTGTTAATAAATAGTGAACCCTCTCTCTCTCCGCGGTTTCAGCAGTACTAGGACTATGTATATATATATATATATATATATATATATATATATATATATATATATATATAAACACCAATATATCGAAATTCTCTCAGATAATTTAACAACATTTACAATTAATTCTATGTTTTTAATTCAATATTACAATCAGAAATCTCTAAATAATTATCGTAGGTGTGTAGACCTTTTTGAAGTTTTATATTAGTTTTATTAGACTTTTAAAATAAGTATTTCTAAAGTTAGAATAGAGTGCAGATATTTGTTTATGAGAAATCCTAACGTTAGAAGTATCTTTTACCTTCTTACGTCAGAATAGACAAAACATATTTACGCTATTTCTGCTTTAATTTTCCAAGCTCGTGTCGATGACAAAATCTTAAAAACAGATTTGACAAATTCAAAACACATCTGAAGAACATACGCCGAAATCTATTCTCCTTCTCCCTACCTCTATTTTGTGTTTCCCATTTTCCAGCTGACCGTTTATCTATATTCCAGCTAATATAATATTACAACCATTTCATATATATGTGATGAATACAATATAATCGTCAAAAGTGAAACCGTTTAAAATTATGCACTTCCAGCCTCTCCTGGGTGATTTCGATTAGAACCTTTGATTCAAAAAAATAAAAACGGTCGTTCAAAGACAGATTGGTTCCATTATGGGAGGTTATATATTAAAGATATATATTTTCAACTTGATATATTTTGGTATTATCGGCCATTATGGAGGTCCGTATACTTTCTTGAGAAATGAATTGACAATGGCCCATTCCGGAAACCCATTCAGCCAGGATCATAAACAGGACTTAGCAGGCCAAACTTTATGAGAAAAGAAAATGAAAACCAATTTCTACGACCCTTTTCACATTTATTTTCTAAATCCCTTTTGATTCATCTGCCCTATGAATATTACACAGTCTAACCTCTCTATAGCGAACTTCTTTATATATCGAGTGAGTTCCCGACATTATAAAATATTTTTCGGGTAAAATGAAAATAAAAAAAGAGTTCTATATATAGTATTATATGATAACGATTTAAAAGGTGTAGAAGCGTGGGATATTTTGTGTTAGAAAGATAAAATATTTGGCCTCTAGTAGCACCATATTTTTAGCGTAATTTATTATCGTCAATTTTAGCCTCATAGTTTCTCCTTATCATCCAGTCCTTCGGTAGAATTCCTCTTCATATCGTTCTGTGGCCGCATCATGTTCTGTGGAGTGTTGCTTGTGTGGGCACTGGGAGGCCGCTGATAAAGTAAAAACATTCTTATGAAATAAATTAACTTTTACAAAGCCCAGGAGAAATAGGAGAAAGAAATAACGGCTGCTAAAAGAAGGGTTTTTGTTCGACGACCTGTGTGCCCTAAAAGATCCCGAATGCCGTTCTCCAAGCTAGCGTTGTCCTTGGTTTAATTGGCCGCCACACGACTACCCGACCGCGTATTCGTTGTGAGGTGTTCTCACAGTTTGCGCTGAGTGAGGCAAAGTGTGGTCGCCACAGTTATAAAACCATTTATATCACTCTCCAGAACTCAATCTACATCAAGCCACTACTACTCCTCATATATATGTGTAATCCAAAAATCGATTGTTTTTATATGTAGACATTCAACAAATTTCACTTCCAATTCTCATGGCTTCTTCAATAGAAGAGACCTTCCATGAACCTAGTATTCATGAGCTCTCCTATATGTTGTCTCTCATTAGAGGTTGTTATCGGGTATTAACAGTTTTTTTCTTTTAGATTTTAAAAAGGTATTTTTTTCGGAGAAAATATATATATGTATATATATATGTCGTACCACAAGCAATAGCAGTCATGGGTACAATGGCTTCAGCGTCTATGGGTAACACAAAGAAAGAGACCAGTTGGATGAGACCTAAGAGAAGGAGAGAGAGAGGCCAGCGACCGAATAGGCGGCAAGGTCCAGGTAGATTTATCAAAGTCAGTCAAAGAGAGGAAATGATGTAATTTTCACTACTGGCCTCTACACCGCTTTGCCTTGGGTGTGGGAGACTCTCAATAGAACTTCATTGTTTTGATTGCGACTACAAGATATCGCGATGATGTTTTTTGAAGTTTTTCTACATTTTGGGACTGTCACACTATTTATAATTATGGTACGTATGATCATGCTGTGTATATTGTTGCATCATGGCTAATGAACCTGTTTTATTTTAATTTGTAATATTATTTTTCATATATTTTAAATTCAAATTTATATTTTATATTCACTTATTTTATTAAACAGAATATAGTATTATAAACCGAATATATGTATAATAGAATCACCATTTGTATTTTGGTACACTGTGTGATTTCACTGCTCTCTTTGATGTGAAAAATAAATGAATAATTCTGGAGGCTACTTAAAGTAGAGTTATCTCATTATTTCCTTATATAAATTTGTAGGATGGTTGAAACACGCTCTGGTAAAATGCAAGACCCGACACTGGAGAGAATCAAGGTTGAAGAGTCTGCCAAGCCGCAACCTGGTGCAACAATTGGTCGAGATGCAAGTTCCGACCCAGTTGTCCTGAATCCCAACATCGACATCCCCAAGTACGATGGAACAGAAGACTCTCGCCCATGCATTGAATCTCTTGAAGAAATTGGCTTTCTGTACCATTGGGCAGACTACATTATTTATCGTTATGCTGCCATGAATATGATTGGTAGCGCCAAAACCTGGCTGAACCTACACAAGATAAGTTTTACCAGCTGGGAAAATTTCAAGAGCCGCCTAATTGAAGATTTTGCCTCAGGCGCCAACAAAGAAGAAATGAAGATGACACTAAACAGGATGCAACAGTGGAATGAACCGGTAATCCTTGTATTGTGCAACAAGGTCGACCCCCAAATAGGAAAATAGACTAAAATAAACTGGGTTATTGGAGGGTTGAAGAAAGAATACTATTTTTCCCTCTACCTAAACCCTCCTAAAAATACCAACGAACTTCTAGAAATTTGTAAAAAGCTATATTTGTTTGAAAAGAATTACCAAGAACGTGTAGAAAAATCAAAAGCTCTATATAATGGACCACGCTCTCCTCGTCCCCATCATAAAAGAGCAATGGAAGAACGCTCCGTCGTTCAGAAGACCATACCAGAACACCTCTAAGCCCCAGGCCCCCGCTCCGAGGTACTACCAGAACAAGCCTCTGCCCCAGGTATCTGCCCGTAGACGATCTTACACTCCCAATCCTGAGCCAAAACCAGCCTACCCATGAAAAACATACAATAAGAGTCCAGATTCAAACAGGAATAGGACAGAAGACGGGAGACCAGCATGTTTCAAGTGTAACAAGCCAGGACACGTAGCGCGGTATTGCAGAGTCAAGTTTGTAAGAATTGTGGAAGAGGACCCCATAGTTACACAAGACATGGTCGAAGAAGAAATCCGAATGGATAATGGAACTGAGAAGTCGAGACCTCTGCTCTACGCTGACGTAAGTAATAGCACGCACTCGAGTATCCCTACAAGGAATAGATATGCCGCATTGGGAGATTTAAACTAAGCATCGCGCCTGAGTTCGTCAATCAAAGCAAGTCGACAATAAATGGAACTTAAAAGTTAGACCCCAAATATAAAATGTACATTATCGTGGATAGAATCGGTATTTGCGAAGCTTTGAATGATACAGGCGCCGATCTCTCAGTCGTCAACCTTATTACAGTTCTTGAAATAATAAATCCTGATAAAATGTGCTCCGGACCCGATGGCAAAGAATTAGACATCGTAGGAAATATTGTTTTAAATATAAAATTTGATGACAAAGCAATTACACATCAATTTGTGATAATGTGAACACTGATTAACTTTTTCTTACAAAATAAACCTTAGATTAATAAAACATTGGATCAGTAAACATGAGGGCAACCACTTCCCTTAATTTCTTACTTTATTTTTCATATAACATTTTTGTAAAAACAAAAAGGTGATGATGATAAATTCAATAAATATTAACTAATCATAGAAAAATTTTATTAAACCTTTATATAAACATAAATATTCTAACTAAATTAAACATTCTCCCGCCACCAACTTGATGGGGGACCATCAAGAAACATTATATAGGTAACAAACATAATTTTATAATAGGTCTTCTGTAAGTCCCATTAGCAGTCTTGGCTTCTACCACTCTGATTCTAGAGTTATCTCCTGGAAACACCTTTGCAAATCATGCTAGTGGAGGTTGTTGTTCATTCTTTATCAACACCAGGGATCCTTCCTTAATTTTGGGTTGGGGCTTACACCATTTGGATCTTTGTTGAAGTTGTGACATATTCTTGGGACCATCTTGTCCAAAAATGATTCATTGATTTTTGAATTAATTACCATCTATTTGGCAAACTCATTGCTATGATGTGATCTTCATCGGGAAGCGCTGTTAAAGAACCACCTATTAAGAAGTGACCAGGAGTCAATGCCTGTAGATCTTCAGGGCCTCAGAAAGAGGACAAAGAGGTCGCGAATTCAGGCAAGCTTCAATTTGTTCTAACAATGTTGTTAGTTCTTCAAATTTAGCAAAGCACTGTCCATTGTTCTTCTAAGATGATAAAACATGGACTTAACTCTGGCTTCCCAAAGTCGACCAAAATGTGGAGCTGATGGTGGAATAAATTTACACTGAATTCCACTTAATTGAAAAGGAGCTTCTTTTTTTTACGAAATCTAGCGCATTTAATGCATGTTCTTAAATTTTTCCGTACAACATTTCTTCCACACGGTATCCAGAATATATTTCTTATTGCTGCAAGCGTAGCTTGAGTTGATGAGTGAAGAATATGGACATGAATATTGTTTACAATAAGAGTGGTAAGATGATGTGATCTTGGAAGTAAACTTGATTAATCCGATCACCATAAACATTTACATTTTTAATCGTCCGCCAACTCTAATGATTCCCCTTGAATCCAAAAAGGCACATAGATTGTATATTCTACTCTTATTCGGGATTGGCTTGTTGCTTAACAGGCAATGCATTTCTTTGGAAAATTCAATAGATTGAACACACTTAACAACTGTCAACCGGGCATCATTCAACTCTCTTAATGTTAAGGGCTCCCTGTTCCTTGAATGTAAAGGCATTCGACTGTTGTTGATAAATCTTAAGCACCAAGCTATGATACATTTCAGTTTGGTTAATGATGAGCAGTTTATTACAATGGATGGGATTTCACTCTCAATTGTACCAAAACAGTCTTGATTTTTTCTTCTTTAAATATTTCCTTGGATCTAATAGTGAATTTCTTAATTTCAAGGGCAGGTTCAATTAGCCATGGTGGCCCATTCCACCATATTGGATGTTCTACTAAGTCGGATGGAAATATTCCTCGTGATGCACAGTCTGCTGGATTCTGCCTTCCAACAACATGGCACCAAACCCCGGAGACAAGCCGGTGTATCTCAGCAACTCGATTTGCCACAAAGGTCTTCCATCGCCACGGCTCGGAATTGATCCAGCATAAGGCTATAGTAGAATCAGACCATAAATAAGTTTCATTCATGGTAAGAGGAAGGCTATCATATACAGTTTACACTAACCTTGCCAAAAGTAGAGCAGAACATAATTCTAACCTTGGAAGTGAAACCACCTTCATGGGTGCGACTCTTGTTTTGTCACTAAGAGAAATGTCTTAGCGCTTGTGTTTGAGAGGATCACCTTTAGATACAGAGATGCAGCATATGCCTTCTGTGATGCATCACAAAACCCATGAAATTCTACCTTCATAAAATTACCTAGTACCACGCATTTTGTCATCTGAATGTGCTCTAGCGATGGAAGATCCTGGTTTATCAGAGTCAGCTTCCTTCTTAGTTCCTCTGGAATTGGGTCATTCCATTCCAAACCAGTCTTGCAAAGTTCTTGCAAAATCAGTTTAATAGTGGTCGTAAATGGTGAGATCCAACCCAGTGGATCAAATATTTTAGCAACCTGTGATAGTATTCCTCGTTTTGTCATAGAGTTCAGTGGCAGAGCTATTCCCTTAAATGTGAAACCATCAGTTCTTGGTTGTCATTGAAGGCCTAAAACGTTGACAAATTCCTTGGATTCCTTAAACCCAATATTTGTGTTGGTGGATTTTAAATGATTTGGTAAAAGTGACAGAACATCAGGAATATTGGAGGTCCACTTACGAAGTTCGAAGCCTCCTGCACTTAGTAAACCATAGAGTTCTTGCAACAAATTCTTGCCTTTATCTAATAAACAAGTTCCAGTTACTAGATCATCAACATAAAAATCTGTCAATGCTATTTTTGCTAGCTTCTGGAAACTTACTCTGCTCATCCAAACCCAACTGTTTGATGATACGAGTGGCCAAAAATGGTGCAAAACTAATCCCATAAGTAACAGTTTCTAGCCGATAGTCCTTTATTTTATCATGAGGATCATTCCGCCATACAATTCTTTGGAATTCCGAGTCTACTTGTGATATTCTAATTTGCCTATACATCTTGGCGATATCAGCTTTTATAGCAACAGGATGAATTCTGAATCTCAGAATGATGTGGAACAAATCCTGTTGTATTTTGGGCCGTGGAATTAAAGCATCATTCAAAGACAAACCTGAATCAGTCTTTGCTGATGCGTCAAATACTACTCGCAATTTAGTGGTGCAACTTTTTCCCTTTATTACAGGATGATGAGGCAGATAGTACCTTCCCTTAATAATATCTTCCTTTGGTACTAAGCTCATATGTCCCAATTCAAGATATTCCTTAATGAAGCTTCTATATTGGTCATAAACTTCAGGTCGTGGAATCAAAGATATTTTTAAAGAACAAAGTCTTTTGATCGCATTGGATCTTGAATCTCCTAATTGGCAGTCATTCCGAAATGGCAGTTGTACAACATATATGCCAATATCTGCCATATATTCCAATTTCCAAAGTTTTTCGATTATATTTTAGGTTTCCAGGCATGCATGATGTGACTGAATGATATTCCTAATACTTCTCCTACTACCCTTATAGGAAACTCTTCCAGAAAGGAACCATCCTAATTTAGAATAAGTAGCAGTTAGTTGTTCTTCATCGCCGATAACGGAATCCCCAGTGAACAGGGTAATAGCTAACTCAGCACCAATTAATATGTCGATGGGAGCAGAAATATTATAATCTGGATCAACCAGAGGCATGGTTTTGAGATGCGCCAAGTTTGACTTTGGACATGTAAGAATTGGCAAATTATTTGTCAACTTATCCAACACCAAGGCGTTCACCTTGAAAAGTTCATCGGATTTGAAATGTGGAGTAAATTCAAACTCAACAAGTCCATAAGAGTGACTCGCAAAATGTTCCGAAATTCCCGATATTTGCGAGTGTAAGGTAACATATTCAAGTCCTATTCTTTTTCTATATTGTCCTGATATAAAGTTCACCTGAGACCCTGAGGCTATCAAGGCTCTACATGTCTAAGGCACACCATTGTTATCCTTGATTTTTATCCTATCGGTTGTAAGCATGACATTTGAAAAATATTTCTCATTACTTAAAAGACAAGTTGTATTTTTGATGTCTTTTCCACACTCAAATTTCCCTTCATCAACTTCTTGAACCTTGGTTTCTTGGTGAATCAAATTTGAAAATTTTGCAAATTTGACAAATGTTTTTGCAATAACAATCATTTGCTAAATGGTTTGGATTTAAACATCTGAAACACAATTTAGCCGAACTAACAAACTCTACTACTCTATTTTACAGCTTGAAAGAGCATTTGCACCTTCACATTTAAGACATTTCATCATATATGAATTATAAACATTCACCTTTTGTAATTCCTTTTTCATTGAACGTTTCTCCACATTTGAATCTTGATTTGGTAAATTCTGAAAGCTTTTTGCGTGAATTTCCAAAATTTCTATCAAATCCTTAATTGAAGGCACATTTCTTGGGTTGTTCTGCAATTCGCAATGTTTTCTTGTGGTTTTATCAAGCTTATCTTGTATGATTTTGAGGAAAAAATACCTCAGATAAACTATCGATTTGGTAACCCAATACCTTACTGTTCTTACTATTTCGTTGCAGCTATCTAGAAGTTTAAACATTGAATTATGGTTGTCATCGGCTAATTTTGGTAATCTTAATGCATTATCTATTTGGGTAAAATTTAGATCCTTTGGGTTATCATATCTTGTTAATAAAGTTTGCCAAACCTCAACATACTTATCGGCCGTAATTGGAAATGCGTTGACCAGTCTTGGGGCTTCGTCTCTCAGTTGGCCTTTTAAATATTGTAACTTTTCAATATCCGGTATTTGTGAGTTAGAACCAATTGCAGAAAAAATAGATCTTTAAATGAAAGCCATGATTCTAATCTGCCGTTGAAAGTTGGCAACTCAAGTTTAGGTATTTCAACATGTAAATTAACTTCTTTTTTTTTCAGATGGTTCTTGCCCATTATGCTTTAAATCTAATACACACTTTAATCTTATGCACTTATCTATACAAATTTCCACTTCGTCATTCAAATCATCATCCTCAAGTTGCTGCAAGAAAACATCACTCATTTTCATCAAATCATTATTTGCATAATCTAGTTTGCATATCGTTGCATTAATATCCACCATAGACACAATGGATTCGATATTTTCCTCTATGCCTTTTATAGATTTTTTTATCCTTTTTAATTTTTTAATCAAAGTTTCTGCATCCATATTTGCTATTATATTCTCTTCCCAAATACTTTCTGTTGAAATATATGGTTACAAAATACTTTAAGTTGCCCTTTTTAAAATTATTTTAACTTGACTTTTACTTACGTTCAATCCGGCTCGAGTTGACCAATGTTTGACTTTATCTTACAACATAAACCTTAGATTAAAAAAACATTGGATCAGTAAACATGAGTGCAGCCACTTCCCTTAATTTCTTACTTTATTTTTCATATAACATTTGTGTAAAAACAAAAAAGGTCATGATGATAAATTCAATGAATATTTACACAATTATAGAAAATTTATATTAAACCTTTATATAAGCATAAATATTCTAACTAAATTAAACAAACACATTTGCGAATATTTATACTTGGACGAGATTTCCTTAAGAAAATGAACGCAAAAATTGATTGTCAGCGTGAAATAATCAAATATGACTTGACTGGAAATCGTGACGTAATCAAATATCAACAGAAGAAAATTAAAAGTGCAAAGAATGCCATTATACCAGAACCTTCTATTAAATTGATTAAGGCATTTGTAGAAGCAGTGGATGGCGAATACATCATCGCGGAGAACCATAAAATGTTTCAAACAAATGGACTTCGACTAGCGAGAAGCTTAATAAATGTTGCGAATAAGGAAACATATATCTGGATAAAAAACCCTTACCCTCGACCATTAAAAATATTTAAATAAAAACAAAACATTGTGCTTCGGAAGCCAGCCAGCCGAAGTGAATCTTATGGAAGAAAGTGAAGGAGAGACAACAGGAGAGAATCAAGGATGAAGAGTCTCCAAAGCCGCAAACTGGTGCAACAATATTGACATATATTAATAAATATATGTATGTAAGTATCTATACCAACAGTCCTACAAACAATAGTAAAGAATCGAATATATACTGTGCAGTGCCATACAATTATGGCATTGAAAGAGAATAACAAGAATACTTAAATATTACAATATCAAAACCCGATACAAAACCACAGCAAATCTGAAAGAAATTCTACGCCATCCAAACACTAAACATAACAGCAATCATGAATTTAAATCAAATATAGTATATCGCATTCCATGCAAATCATGCCCAGCAACCTACTTAGGAGAAACAGGTAAAACTCTTTAGAAAGAGTAAATCAACACAAAACAGCTTTTAAAAACCATAGCCCATTATCACTTCTAGTAGATCACGCACTCAAACAGGACCATATACCAAATTTTTAAAATACAGATATTATATACAACAACATTCAGGATAAACACTCAAGACTCTTTTTAGAAAGTAGGACCTCAATGAAAGATACCAACAGTATTAATAGAAAAATTGACATCCCTCCGTTATATTTACAGTTCAAATCGATTTAAAATTCTTTTCCTATACTTATTATGAATCATGTATATAGTCTATTATTTTTGATATTTGTGTGTATATATTTTAAATTTTAGCCCCAGAGTTGTACCAATTTTTTATATATCGTCGCGTGAAGGCATCGCGTGATCATCCAAAGCAGTTTAAAAACAAGAAACGCCCTGACGAAGTTAGGCGTACAACCTATTGAAATATTGGCATTTTATATTAAATAAAATATTTCAGATCCAAAATATGCCTTTTAATTAATATATATATAGTACCGTTATGATATTTTCAAAATTTATAAATTTTTTTATTTAGTTTAAACTTGTGAGGTTGTTTTTTTTATTTTTTTTGTAATAAATAATTAGTTAGAATATAGTAGTATAAAAAAGGCAACACCAGCAAAGCATCGGCGGTTAAACGTCATAGGCTGGGTAAAAAAAGGAATAAGCGAAGAGGTTTTATATGAAAAGAGCAAAGACAGAACCATTATAATAATTTTCCAAATATAAAATTTGCTATATGTTCGAATAAAACTGGGCAAAAATATACGGCAACTATAATTTTAAATAAAAATATAAAGTTCAGCAGAGAGGAAAATTTCACGAATTCTTTTTGTACAACAATATCTATTTATATAGTTAAAGCTAAATTATTTATTTCTAATTTCTACATTCATCCGAATACTTTTAACCCTGAAAAAATAGTACAATTTTTTCTTAACTTTTAACCCTGTTCATCAAAAATTCATTAGAGATCTGCTAAAAACGTATATAAATCAACCTGTAATTATTTGCACACACAGTGATTTTAATTCGAGACATATACTATATGGTTTGACAATGTTATAAACTCTAATGGATATAGATTACTACCTATTATAGACTAATGTAATCTCTTTATACATAACCTGAAAACACCCACCTGCCGCGGAGTAAGTATAATTGATCTCACAATCTCGAATAAACACTCACTTAGTTTAATAAACAACTGGCATACCTCTGATCTGACTAATATTTCCGACCATGTTGCTGTTAAATTTGATATCAGGTTGAATAATGGTCATTTATTCAATAATAAATTTCCACGTGGAAATTCTTTGAAAAAGATGCGAATTGGGCAAATTTTTCTAATAACATATCATTACAAGATACAAAAAACTGGGAATTGATATAAGCAGAGTGAAAGATGAGGAATTGGGATAGTGATGGAATAGTGAACGCACTCACAAATTTATTGAGAGAAGCAGCATATAAATCTTTGAAGGTTGAATCCCCCATTAATAAACATGTTTCCAGAATTGACTGGTGGACTAATGAACTATAAATAATGAAAAATCATTTTATTATATAAGAAACTTGTATTACCGTTATAAAACAATCAGTTACAATACATTTAAGTTGGCAAGAAACAAATGCACTAATGCAATAAAAAAAGCTAAACGAACTAACTGGCGAAACGTTATTGAAGAAAATTACACAATAATCCATTTGGTAATGCTTATAAGTTCTTCAATAAATTAAGATCCTCAAAGGTACAGAATGGAATTCCCATAATTGACAATTCACCAGAATATCTAAAAGAGCAAACAATGACCAAATTAATGGACAATTTAATTCCTGAAGACGATCCTAATTTGGATAAACTTCAACAACAAATAATTAGAAATTTTAAGCCACGAATGAATAATTCAAGTATAATTATAATCGAAGAAGAAGAAATAATGAATATCATTTCTTATTCTGATGTTAAAAAAGCTCCAGGTTTAGACAACATAAGTAAAAATATGATTAAATGTGCTTACCCAAAAATTAAGCTTACGTTATGCCAACTATTTAATAAATGTTTTAAAACGGGGTATTATCCGGAGAAATGGAAAATAGCAGCTCTAAAGGTACTAACTCTATGAAAGTAATAATCTTTTGAGCTCCAGACAACCTGGATTTGTCAAATTAAAATCAACGACAACGTGCTTGAATAAAATAACAGATACGATAATAGAACATAGGCAGAAACAGTTAGTGACGTTAATTGCAATAGACATTGAAGAAGTCTTCGACAATCATGGTGGCCAGCTTTGATCAAAAGAATTGATGAAGATAATATGCTTGCTGACCTGCTCAAAATTTACAATCCCTTTTGAAAAAGAGAAAAATAATTTTTAATTATAGTAGCAGAAAATATCTAAAACATTATCAAAAGGTTACTCACAAGGTGGACCATTGTCTCCATTGCTTTGGATGATATTTATAAATTATATGCTTACCAAAATACAACTACAAAACTCAGAAATAATTTGCTATGCCGATGATGTCACAATAATATGCTGGAAAAAAAATTTAGCAAACCTCAAAAATTCAATTGAGCGTATTTTGGTAAAGGTTGACGACTGGTGTACAGAAAACAAATTAAAAATAAGTCTTGATAAAACTAGTATTTTACATTTTAATAACAAAGATAAATTTGAAATTAAATTAAAAAATAATATTATCACGCCTGTTCAAGAAATAAAAATTTTGGGAATTACCTTTGCCAACCATAGAAGGAAGAATAAATTAAATTTTAATCCTCATTTGAACAATATACTAAATAGAACTCAAAGACTAAAAAAATTTACCTTTTTCGATATGTGGCAAATCTTGGGGACTAAGCACCAAGAAAAGACTCATTTTATACAAAACAATCTTTAGACCGATACTCACTTATGGAACTGAGGTCTGGTATAAATACATAAGTAAAAGGTATATACACAAATTTAATTCAATTCAATATCAAATATTATTATGGTGCACAAACTTATAAAACTACTAGCTATATTTATGTGCATACCCTAGCAAATATTCCTTTGATTACGTATTATATGGAATCCAGAAATATAAAATATGATCTGAATAATTTATCGATTGAGGACCAACAGCGATATGACTTGGATATTTCAGACATAATTGAAAATTTATAAAATATAAAATGACACTATTGAAGAAAATACTAACTAAACATTTCAAAGTTTCTTTCCCGCTAATATTCCTAGATATTTTCGGGCAAATTTCCACAACTCTCAATTTATTACAAATCACGGAAATTTTAGAAGCTTTTTAAAATTAATCCAAGCAGCGCAAGATTCAAGATGCTTCTGTGGATGTGAGGAACAGACTTCTATTCATCTGCTGCTAAATTGCCCCCGTCTTCCAAGAGTATAGAATAAACAATGGACTAAATGTATCAAACCCGTTTAATCTAATTTCAACAAAAGACAAATATATAAAATTCAACTCATTTTGCAGATTTAATTTGAATTTTATAAAAAAACTACTAAATTCTATTGGAACGCTTTTATTTAGAAATTAATTATTTTTAGTACCGTTGTAATTGAATAATTTTCTAATATATAGCATATTTTCATTCAAAAATATTCCTTAAAACCTTTTTTTTTAAATCTGTGAATTGCTTTTCTCAAATACACACAATACTTTACAATTTTATTTCATTTAACTAAATTTGCATACCAACCCTTTGTACACATATCAATTGTTTTAATATACATATATATATTATTTGAATAGCATATTTTGGATCAAAAATAAAAGAAACATTTTATTTAATATATATGCCAATATTTCATTAGGCTATACGCCTAACTTCGTCAGGGCTTTTCTTGTTTTTGAACTGCTTTGGTTCATCACGTGATGCCTTCACGCGACGATATATAAATATTTGCAACTTTGTGGGGATAAAATTTAAAATATATACACACAAAAAATATTAATAAGAATAGACTATATATGTACATTTATAAAAATTAAAAATAATATATGATTCCTAATAAGTATATATATTTATCTTTTTATCTAACTAACTTGCATACTAATTCTGTACATATTTAAATATCTTTCTTTCTTTTCTTTCAAGATTTTGTTTATGTTTAAAGTGCAAGTGCCCCTAGGGGGACATAGCGCTCTAAATCGAAATGAAGAAATAAAGAAATATAAAATTAGCTTATTAGAGAAAGAGAAGTATTTTATTGCCCCATTTTCTCTCTTGATGAAAGAAGATAGATTTATTTTTTTTTTCAGTCTAGTGTAAAACTGGAGGACACGATTATTAACTTTATTAACATCATGAAACGCGATATCCCAAACTCAGGGATATTTGCGTCAATACCTTTCACTGCATTACAGCAATTCGGGTATAAACAATCCTATCGCATCGCAGTTCTTTTTTTTTTCTAAGATTCCTTCTCTTTTTCCAATTCAAGAGAAAGTTGTATATGTATTTACAAAATTGATCAAAATTTTTATACTTTTCTTTTTTTGTCTACAAATTCATCAAGCTGTCCAATACGACCAAATCTATTTTCCCTAAAATCCCGGGAAATTGGGCACTCCAGAAGTAGATGTCTCGCGTCTTGAATTTCACCTCCGCAGAAGCATCCTGGTTCCTTCACGGCGCCGATAGTTGCCAAAAATTTCATAAAATTGCCATGACCTGTAATAAATTGGATATTATAAAAATTTGGACGGAAAAATCTTGGAATTCCAAATACGAAATAGCTTCTGAAAATTTCATTAGTGTTCTCAAAAATTGCATTCATTTTTGCGTGTAAGAATGATTTGACTATACTTGGAGCATGGGGTTCGTAAGTAATTAGATCTTCAATGGACAGTTGAGCTAGATCAAATTTGATTATTTTGGATTCTATATAGTCTGTTAGGAGTGTAATTTTGCTAAGCTATGCACACAGTTTGATAAAGTGGTTTTGTATGCTCTAACTGCCCATAAAATGATCTGGTACTGCATGGAGTTCAGTTTTTGTTTACAACGATTTTTTAAATATTTGAACCAAATTTCAGAACCGTATGTAAGTACAGGCCTAATGATTGTTTTGAATAAAGTTAACCTCTTTTGAATGTCTAAACCCCACATACTGCCACTTAGTGAACATAATAAATTTTTCATACGTCCTGCCTTACACAGAATATCATTAACATGCGGTGTAAAATTAACTTTGTTTTTCCATTTATGATTAGAAAATTTCATTCCCAGAATTTTTACTTGCTTGACCGGCATTATTATATTGTTATTAACCTTAATAGGTATTTTTTGTCTGTTATGTAGGTATAGCATATTAGTCTTCTCTGTACTGATCGTTAATTTATTTATATTACACCATTGGATCACATAATTTAAGGTGCATTCACTTGCGGTTTTTAGTCCTTCAATAGTCTTATTCCAGCAAAATATTGTAACGTCGTCTGCATAACATATAATATCTGCATTCATTGAATCAAAATTTATCAACAAACCATTTAGCAAAATATTCCATAGAAGTGGTGATAAAGGTCCAACCTGTGGACATCCTTTAGTTAGTTTCTTTTATAAAATGTTTCTGATTCGTATGTAAATTTCACCTCCCTTTCATTATTCAAATAAGATTTTATGATCCGTATTAAATCTGAGGGAACATCATCATTATCCATTCTTTTTATAATAGCAGGCCACCATGCATTGTCGAATGCACCCGCAATATCTATAGCTATCAAGGAAGTCAATTCTTTTTGTTTGTGTTTCAATATAGTTTCTATAATTTTATCCATTCCAGTAATTTTTGATCTAGATTTCATAAAACCATGCTGCCTTGAGCTCATTAAATTATTCTTTAAATAATAGTTACTTAATTTATTTTTTATTATATTCTCAAATGTTTTAGAGAGATTAGATGTCAATGATATAGGTCTATAACTTTTATTTATTTCATAATTCGTTTTGCCTGGTTTTGGAATTATTTTTAAGAATGATTTTTTCCATTCATCTGGATAATATCCCATTTCTATACATTTATTGATTAATTTATGCAGAATTGGGATTATTTTCATTTTAGCTTGTCTAATCATATTGTTACTAATGTAATCAGGGCCAGGTGCTTTTTTAATATTTGTTTTTAAAATCGTTTCCTCTATTTCCTTAGATTCGATATAAACACTACTTTTATTTTTATATTTAGGCGTATAATTTCTAATCAAAATATGATCATCTTTATCCAAACCTCCAATATCATCCTGAAATAGATCGTTCATTAAACTTTTTATTTTGTCGATCTTTAAATGATCTGGTAAATTATCTATTAGTGGTAATCCTAAATTTCTATTTTTCGATCTCAATGACTTGAAAATCCTGTAAGCATTACCAAATGAGTAATTTGAATGACTTTCTTCTATAAAAATTCTCCAACTCGCTCTTTTTGCCTTTTTACTTTTATTTAAATATTTATTTCTCATTGATTTATAGGTATTTTCAAGGACCTTTCCATGTCGGTAATACAAATTTCTAATATAGTGGAAATCGTTTTTCATTTTCTCCATTTTCGCTTCTTGTCTTGACATTTAGTGACAGATAAAAAAAGCTGCCTCTTTAATTATTTGTGTGAGAGTCTTTACAATGTTGTCAATATCTTTGATGTTTGACGCGTGGTTTATCATGGTGATAATATTATCTACGTCTTGTATTGCTATATTTTCGGTAAATGTTTTCCAATCAGCATCTTTTTCTATAAATTTCCATGTTGAGTTTTGAACTGTCCTTTGCCTTTTCAAATTATGATAAATGTCAAAGGTTATTGCTACGTGATCTGAAATGTGCGTCAATATAGTCGTCTTCCAGCTTTGTACCAAACTTATTGATTTTTTGTTTGAAATCGTAAGATCTATAAAGCTAGAATTTCGGCAGGTGGGTATCTTAAGATTATGAATAAATAGGTTATGTTCATCTATGATGGAGTGGAATTTGAAACCATTGGAGTTTGTTGTCGGATCAAACCAGACTGGGTGTCTAGAATTTATCACCACATAGTATAATAGGTTGTTGATTGTAGGTCTCCAGAAGCTCTTGGATAAATTTTCGATGAGTGTCATTAAATCTATGTGGATGTATATAAAGGTTTGCGATAATAGTATTTGATTTTGCTGAATTTAAAGAAGTGGTTGTACAAAAGGAGTTTGGGAATTTATTGATTTTTTTAAATTTTAAACTCTTATTCATAAAGATCGTTGAAGTGTAGATTTGTTCATCTGTCGTTGAATGCACTATTTGAGATTCCAAATCGAAAATTACATCTCTATCAATCATATATGGTTCCTGTATTAGGATGATATCTGGTGGGTTGTCTTTTATAGAAGCTTGAAGCTCATTCAGTGCCAAGATACTTTTTCTTACATTTTGTTGTAAACATTTAATTCATTTTCCCTGCATGATATTAAAACTGAATAAACAATAACCTTAGCTGCGAGATTTTCCTAATTGTCGGTTGGATGATATCTCGTTCGTTGGATAATTCTGCCTATCTATATTTTGTATAGTATATTGATTTAATGAACCAATTAGGAAGAATGAAATCCATAAAGGATAGACCAAATGAAAACCATAAAGGTTAGACCAGATGGAAAGAGGATGGTACTCAGGCGGGTCTCTTCAGATGAAGACCTGAGCAGCAGTTTCAACCCTACCTTCATTACTGCTAAACCATACCACTTCGACTAAATAGAAAGTAAATTTAGGTTGGAATGGAAATGGAGTAATAGTTAAGCTGCAGATACAACACAAATCAACTAATGAAACTTAGGAAGTATCATTTTCTGTATTTTCAAACCTAAATTAAAAAGTATTTTTTTTTCATTTTAGAAGTTAAAACTGGAAGAAAATAAGATATCTTAAATATAAGAAAAGGATACATTTTTTCAATAATACAATCAAATTAAAAATTGTGTGTGTCAATATGGGAGCGGGGAAGTTAATGTTATTAGATCAAAGGACTAAATCTTTTTTCTGATAAATTCAATCAACCTGTCTTTGAAAGGGCAGATACTATCAACTTAATCGTATCCAAACTTACATTTACGTAGTTCAAAACTATAATCCAAGATGTACTTTTTCTCTACAAGATTTTTTAAACTATAAAAAATAATAAATTCTTAGAACTATTAGTTAATACGTCTCGATCCCCTCAAATCATATGTATGTGTCAATAATGAATCAAAGAAGTTAGTGTCGACAGACCAGGGATAAATCGTTTGTCTAATTAAGGTAACTTCATTAGATTCAAAACAAAAAGAACCAAATATTTTTTTTATAGGATCAAGTCTACCTATACTGTAATTACTATTTATAATATAGCATGTTCTTATTCACTCTACGTATTAGAAAAGTAGTAAGGAAAGAAGAATAATTTATTTTTTTATTGGAAATACAGGAGGATGATAATAAATTACTAGAAATATTAGATGATATGACTTGTTTCAAATAGAACAACAGTTTGAGATAAAAATGATAAAGAGAAATTCTTCAATAGGCCTACGGCTGGATCCTTTTTTTGATAATAGTAACTATAATTTATTCAGTTCCCCAAACATAATTAGATCGAGACATACCTTCTTACCATAGTGTTAAACTATAAATCAAATTGTGTTTATTTTTTGCATATTAGGACTGTAAGATACTAATAAGAGAGAGAGAGAGTTTAGTAATACAGTTAATAGATTATTACAAATACAGGAAAATATGATCATATCCCAAGACATTAACAATGTGCGTCGACAAGGGAACAGGAAAATCTAACATCAAAGAACAGAGAAAAAAACTTTGTATGATGTTGGTAGGTTCAAATTATAATCCAAATTGTGTTTATACACTCTAAATAATAGTACTGCAGGAAAATGATAAGATATTAGAAGTACGAGAGAATAGTGAATAATTAGAACTACAAGAATATACGATTAAATTCAAATTAGTTAACAGTGTGCGTCATACCATAAACGGAAAAGTCAGCTTCATCAGACAAAGAAATTAAATCCCTTGTCTGAAGATGGTAAAAATGCTGCCCCATAATAACTCACATCACCAATCTACATGGATCAGTCCTATCGGTTCCGTATATTCTATATGTAGTCCTATTTATACTTTTTCAATATAAGTATTATATATGTGGACCAGTACCTGTTATTTCTGCTAAATGAGGAAGTTTAGGAATTTAAGGTTTAGTGCTTCATATCGATTAAATTGATTGTTCATTCTCTATACCCCCCTTTATAAAGATTGAACAAACATAGATAATTGATATGTATGCTATAAGGAGAGAGAGAAAAAAATATTATAAAGTTATCGTATCAATTTAAAGGATCAAACAAAGTAAGAATTAGAGAAAATACAGAAATAAAAGGTATGGTATTGGTGTTTCAGAATATTGAATTTATTTTTTTATATTAGTATAGCCGAAAATATTTTTAAGAACTTAATTATTATTTGTTCTAAGTCCAATTAAAAGGGAGAAAAAAAAAGGAAAAGGAGAAAAAGAAGAGGGGGAAAAATAAAATAAAATTTATTTGAAAATATTTATAATAGCTAAAATATAAACACAAATTAATGTGACAGCATTCCTTATGAATGTTATGATTTCAAAAATATTTACCTATAACTAATTTTTATTATCTAGATTAGTGGAAGTGCATTTAATATTAGTGAATCCAGAGAGGTAGATGATGTAACGCATGTTAGTTGCGTCATTGTCATCAAGCGAAAGCTGTATTTAGATTGCGCCTTCCAGTTGAAGTCAGTATTGCTGTTAACATTATTGTATATCATTCTATATACAGTTACGAGCGTCATGCGTTCTTAATAATTTTTCATCTCTGTCACCGTTTGCCTTTTTTTTGGAATGGCGCCCTCCTATTGGTTGGCTACGATCACGCCACCTTTGCCCCCCCCCCCCCCCCCACTCGCTTCTTCGTTTTTGTAACTATTGTGTTGGAGCGGGTCGCTCCTTAAATAAATGCATATATATAATAATCGAGACTTTTTGGGTTATTGAGTGATTTGGTTTTGGATGGTTGGTTGTTTGTCGTAAGTAGTAAGACCCTGTTGACTTACTTGGTGATTGATGTGGGCGCAGTCGTTTTGGCTGAAATGGTAAAGTTTTCTCACAGGGGAAAATAACGAGGACACAGGATTGGATTGAGAAATAGGCCAGCGATCAAGGGAGAGAGGGGTTAGACTATTGACGTATTTGACTAATGTCTAGACTGTTCACATATTGAAGATCGGACTTATCTGGGTGCTGAGAAGGTGGTGGCGAGCTCCAACTGTTCCTTGGCAGGTCCAGCTCCTAACTGTTCCTTGGCAGGTCCAGCTGCTAACTAACTAACTTGAGTCCGAGATTTAACTCGTTAACTCTCCAGTGCTCTCATTGGTGGATTCTCGTCTCGTGGCGGCTTCTGATTGGATCTTAGCTAGTCCTGCTGGACTCTGATTGGATGTAGCTAACCTCATTGTCATTGTCATGTTTTAACATGCTCCCAGAAGAAGAAGGTTTTTGAACTCAGTTTTATTAGTTCCTGGGTAATAACTTTTGCTTCCTGGATAATAAAACCTGTTAATGATTGTTTCTTCTCTGATGGCTTTTCTCCCAGATTCGCTAGGCCTAACCTTTATTAAAATCTTTAGATCATACATTGCATATATATTGTGGTGGGGTTACATCTAGTTATATACAAATTATGACATATATTAGTTAATAACTGAATTGAATCCTCTCTTTCTTTTTCCCAGTAAGAGACGCCTACGGAATCCAACAGTACATAGACAGATAAAGCACATAGACTATAGTTATTAACTAATATATGCATTTATTTAAGGCGCCTATTTATAATTGTAACAAATAGTATTTGAATAAAAACATTCAATCGGGTAAAACACGGGCGTTGCCCGGGTCATTTGGCTAGTATTTAATAATGTTGAAATCGAAATATGATCTTTTGTCATATACTTCTATACTTTTTTCTTTTAGATTTATGTATAAATCGAGGAAGTTGACTTTTTATTAAATTTGATTTTTTCATTATATTTTTGATTTAGATACGGAGGATAGATCTTTTCTATTAATTTTGAAAAAATGTTTTTATTGAATATAAGAATGTCATCTATACGTATCGGAACAACCACGAGTTAACTTTGTTAATAGAGAAGAATTCCCTCTCATACCAAAATAACAGGTAGTTGGCCAATAATGGACTAGATGACGTACCAATTGGTACTCCTTCTTTTTATTATAAATTTGATTTTTAATTTGGATATAATTGAATTTAAGGCATGTTTCTAAAAGTAATTTTGCTTTATTGTAGTTAATTACAATGGTTTTACTGCCATTGTGAATTAAGGGTATATTGAATGTCTTGTCAATTAAAAATTCTGAAAATAAATTGATAATTTAGAGTTTAAGATCCTCCAACTCCAGTTTAGAGAAACGGTCTTTAAAATCAAAAGTATAAACGGATTTGAATTTGCGAAGGTTTTTGTTAATAAAATTTAATGCATTTTTATTGGAGTCTATAAAATTGTATTTTTCTTTATTGCGGATCTGTTTTGTCAAGAATTTTAAAGTTGAAGCTAATTAAATATCTAAATTGCTTAAATTTGAATTTATTCCAGATGTTATGGTTCTGAATTTAAGAGGATTTTTGTGAATTTTGGGTATAATATAAATATAAGGTATGATAGGGGTGGTGTTTTTTTTTTGCTATAGATATTTAATTTTTTTTCCTTAACCTCTAATTCATTTTTAATTTAAATCGGGGTTATATTTGATACGCTGTAATTTATCGGTGTTGTACATTTCTTCCATAATTAAGTCGTGATATAGATTTTTTCAGGTGTGATTGCGAAATTCTTGGAACATTCATCAATTGGAGTAAAAATGTACTCTTCTTGAAGAATTTTAATGTTTTTTTTTATTGTTCCAATGTTTGAGCGTGGACTTTTTGCGATTTTCAGTGTATTGTGGTAGTAATCCTTGACATGTTTCATAATTTCAAATTTCAAATTAAGGAAAGTAAATTCGGGGATCTTGAACTTTAGGCTTGTTTTATTAATAAAGATATCAAGATCTTGGTTGATTGAATTAACCGTTATCTTTTTCTTATAGTTCTAATATCTTATTTTTTTCCAGTTTTAACTTCTAAAATGAAAATAAAAAAAAACACTTTTTAAATAAGGTTTGAAAATAAAGAAAATGATACTTGCTCAGTTTCATTAGTTGATTTGTGTTGTATCTGCAGCTTAACTATTACCCCATTTCTATTCCAACCTAAATTTACATTCTATTTGATCGAAGAGGTGGTTTAGCGGTAATGAAGGTAGGGCTGAAACTGCTGCTCAGGTCTTCATCTGAAGAGGCCCGCCTGAGTACCATCCTCTTTCCATCTGGTCTAACCTTTATGGTTTTCATTTGGTCTAACCTTTAAGGTTTTCATTCTTCCTAATTGGTTCATTAAATTAATATACTATCATATATCGTGTCCTCCAGTTTTAAACTAGATTTTTAAAAAAATAAGCTTATAAAAAAATTGAAAAATCTATCTTCTTTCATCAAGAGAGAAAATAGGGCAAAAAAAAATACTTCTCTTTCTCTATTTAGCTTATTTTTATATTTGGAAAATTATTATCCTGGTTCTGTCTTTGCTCTTTTCTATAAAACTTTCTCTTCGCTTATTCCTTTTTTTACCCAGCCAATGACGTTTAACCGCTGATGCTTTGCTGAGGTTACTCTTTTTATGCTACTATATTCTAACTAATTATTTATTACGAAAAAAAAAAACAAACCTCACAAGTTTAAACTAAATAACAATTTTATAAATCTTGAAAATCTAATAACGCTACTATTTGATACAGAATTAGCTTGCTGCTCTCACTCAAAATTAATTCAAAATCTGTAGTTCTTAATATTTTACTTCTCTTCTTTTTTCCAAAAAAAAAACTATTGATATATATTTCGTCGCGGAGATAAAGCAAGGGCAAGTTTGGGAATAATTAATTTATTAAAAGAGGAATTTATAGGGAGAGAGAGTCAGATACAACTTACCCCAAGTTAAAGATAATCCTAATGAGCGACGTCAGCCACCCCGCCGGCCACAACCCGAGAACCCCTCACACCCGTGGCCCTCAACCCCGTTGTCCAGGGATGATTGACAGGCGTCCCGTGGGGCCTCTTGTGACCGGAGTTGCAGAACTACTTGACATTACCCCCACTTTAGAGAAAACAGCGACCCGCTGATTAGCTTGTCTCAGCCCTTGTTCTGGAAGGAAGTCTATCACGGCTGGTATTCCCTAGCAGAATGGAATGTTGTTCTCCAGGATCCAGATAGGGCTTCTTGAAATGCTTAAATAAATGCTTAACTAAAGCGCCACCCATTGGGATTTTTGAAAGGCTGTACGAAAACAAAAAATCGGAATGTCTTAAAACAAAAACATTTGATGAAGAAAAACTGTAACGTAATATTTATGATGAGGATTTCAAAGAAATCGTGACTTCAATGAACCTGCCGCAAATGATCAAATCAGATGAAAATATTATATCCTAATCGAAAAATATTGATTCCAATCGCAAATTAAGAAAGCCATCGTGTATACCTCCGTTGAAACCATTTAAGACAAATAAAGGGTATCGAATCCGAATGAAAGGACCACTAGATTGCCCGTTTCATATCCGACAACAGCCATCTTGTGTAAGAAGTCTACCTGTTCATAAATGCAATGCCAGAGATTGCCCACTCAAAGTCTTTCCATGTAGACATAAGTTAGTGTCTAAGAAAGGTATTCCACCTCGCCAAGATATAATAAATAGATTAATAGAGAGGCTTCATCCTGATCCACGTAATATCAAATTACCTCCAATTGTAGATAACAATAAACAAACGAAATCTGCAATTTCAAAGAATGAAATCAGATCATCAGAGAATCCTTTGATGATTTTAGTTTACCCGTTATAAATCGTCATACAAATCCTTTAAAATTACTTTTGATACTCCAAAGACAATAATGCCTTGGGATGATGATATGAAAGAAAAGGATGAAAATGCTGCTATTTTAAAATCTTACCTTGAAGCAATAAAATGTTATAGAAAGGAGTTAAAGGCAAAAGGAACGAAAGATATAAATATTACCAAATATCCAAAGAAGATAAAAGTTTTAAGCAAATGTCATCAAGACAATAAACCTATTACAGAATCAAGACAATCAGAGAAAATATCGGATGTAAAGAAACAGGCTTTTTGTATAGAAAAGATAAATGAGAAGACATGTTCAAAATCACCCTTTGAACCAGCAGAAGTTGATAGCTGTATGGATAAAAATTTGAAAATATGTTTACGTGTTGAAACAAGTACTAAAGACGAAGATGACGATTTTTAAAACAAGGCTTTAGCAATATCCGAAAGATTTGAAAAACGTCAACTGGAAAGAGAATCTCTTAAATCCACTCAATTTAAATGTAAGAGAGAGAGTCTGAAATGGATCCTTTCTCAAAAAAGGAATATTACATAACATCTCCATTGATTTTGAGAGTCTATGTAAACATTGAATTATATTCTAGCCATGCAATTAAATTCCTAAAAATGTAAAATTATATTTTCTATTTGTTCAACAGGATTTAGGGAAATATGGTAAAAATAAATTGATATCGATTCTAAAATATTTCTTCTTTTTTCTTATATTTTAAATGAACATAAATATTGCACCTTATATATACGAGGTGTGTCGAAAAGGTATCGCGACTTTTTTGACGTGACAACGTCTTAAATTAGGTTGCGGCTGGGAGTCACTTATGAAAAAGTGTAACGCCCGGTAACGTTACGATGAGTCACCGAACGAGAGTGCTGCGCGCGCAGCTGCGCGCGCAGCGCTAGAGAATTAGGCGCATTGAATCGGCGCATGCTTGTCTCTGTCTTTGTCTTTCTCGAACGTTCTTGGCGTTGGAAAAACAAGAAAGCGTCATAATACAAGTTCACACGTGTGGTTAAAGTATCGTCAGCTGTGTCTGTAGTGAAAATGTGGAGTGCTTAGATTCGTCATTTACAACAACTACAACAATAAAGGTAAATAATTGTACACTGATATTTCATTATCGTAAACTATGATTGATTGATTAATTGTTAGATTGACACAAAAGTTGAGAAACTGAGTTTATAGGTTATGTCATACTATTGATAAATGTTGATAGTGTTAAGTAAATTATTAGTTTAAAATTAATTAATTAATTAATTATTATTTTACAAATTTTAAATAGTTTCAAATTTATTTAGCAAAAATTTGAACCTTCGATCTGAATAAATGTTTTGATTTTCGAATTGATTCTTTAAAATTACAAATATTAAGAAAAAGTGGCAGATATAAGAAAACTTTATTTAAACTGTGTTGAGCAAGAATTTTAACATCTAATTTAGTTAATGTTTTAATTTTCAACTTCATCATTTACAATTACAAATTTTATTTAATTTCAAATTTATTTAGCAAAAATTTGAACCTTCGATCTGAATAAGTGTTTTGATTTTCAAATACCAACGCGGCTGGTGGAGTGGCGATCTATCGTAAATTATCATCGACATCTACGGCGGAAGTGTTCCAAGTTGCGATTACAGACGTAACTCGTGTCATTAGAACCAAGGGTGACATGTGCATGACTGAAGTTACTTGCTTCGCCGCTAATACTAGCTTCAAGTTTATACTCGGTGCTGTATATATTCATCCAGGAGCTAGTATGCAGGATATTGGAATGTTACTATGGCAAGGACTCGGTCCGTACATTCACAACAGCCAGTACGTGCCACCGTTCGTGCAAGTTGATTCTAGTATACCGATTCTTCTGTGTGGTGATTTTAACAAAAACGTAAAGCCTGACAACTCGTTTCTTAATTTCATGAAAAATACGTATAATCTTGATTGCGTATCAAACGTTTCTAAGTTAACTACGTTAAAAGGAACAACTATCGACTTGACTTTCGCAAGACACATTACAGCAGAAACACTTCCTTTCATTTCATATTTCTCCTATCATCGTCCTATCCTCAACAAAATCACTCAAATAGGAATTAGTTAAGTTTAAGTTTACATGTACAATGTTTTAGTGAACAAAATATATTTCTATAGTTAAAATTTGTGCAATTATTATTTTCATTCAATTCCTTGTTCCTATTGTGCAATTTAATTATATTCATATCAATAAATATTCTACCGTTGTCACGTAAAATCTTCGCCCGTAAAACCGACTTTACAGGCAACCATTGGTTTTTCGAAACGTCAAGAAAATAAAACTTTTTCAAGCCGTATTGTCTTTTATTTTAAGAAATATGAATGTAGATTCTATCTTCAAAGTTGTATATAGGGGAGCCTTTTTGTAAAACTGGTAGTTGAATTGGTTCTCGGTTCAAAATGGTTTTTGTGTTTTTTCAAAAATTATTTATTTATTCATGAATACCTATTTTGTCCCCTTCAAAGTAATCCCCATGAGACATTATACACTTGTGCCAACGGTTTTCTAATCTTAGAAGCACTTCAAAAAATCATTTTTAAAAATATTTTTCAGCTCCTCCTTCGATGCCGTCTTTATCTCGTCAAGCGCAGCGTAACGTCGGCCTTTCATGGGCCTCTTCAGTTTAGGGAACAAGAAAAATTCACAGGGGGCCAGTTCTGGGGAATACGGTGGCTGCGGCATCATTAGTGTGTTGTTTCTGGCCAAAAAGTCGCACACAAGCAACGATGTGTGAGCAGGGGCGTTATCGTGGTGCAAAACCCAATTTTCGTTCTTCCACAAATCCGGGTGTTTTTTGGCGGATTGCTTCGCGCAAATTGCGCATAACTTGCAGGTAATATTCCTTATTGATCGTTCTACCCTGTGGCAAGAACTCATGATGCACCACGCCCCTGCAATCGAAGAAAACTGTCAGCAAAACTTTCACATTCGACCGAACTTAGCGCGTTTTTTCGGTCTTGGTTCGTGCGGCAGCTTCCATTGAGATTATTGAGCTTTGGTTTCCACGTCATAACCATAAACCCACGCTTCGTCACCCTCTGGAGCAAATTTGGGTCGTCGCGGACAGAGTCCAACATCTCATTAGCAATGTTCATGCGATACTGTTTTTAGTCGCAATTGAGCAATTTTGGTACGAATTTCGCGGCGACCCGTCTCATGCCCAAATCATTGATAAAAATCGAATTGGACGAGCCAATCGATATGTTTAGGTCCTCAGCAACTTCTCTAACGGTGATTCGACGATTGGTCAATATCATTTTCTCCAATTCATCAATTTTTTCGTCTGTTGTTGAAGTGCTCGGGCGTCCGGCACGCTCTTCGTCGTTCACATCTTCTCGGCCTTCTGAGAACATTTTGTACCACCGATAAACGTTGCTTCGGTCCAAGGTAGCTTCTCCGTATGCCACAGTCAACATTCGGAATGCATCCGCGCACTTAATTTCGTTTTTCACACAAAATTTGATACAGGTTCTTTGATCCATTTTTTAAATAGGTAAAAATCGAAGACGATCCAAAACACCTGCAAGCAAAGCAGCTGTCAACAATTAAATGAACATTCAAAATGGCCGAGCTTGTCGGCATATGTGGGAGACATGAGTACCAACATAAAGCCACAAAAAGATCGAAATTCGAATATACGTACCCGCGAAGATACGAAACCCGCCTGAGTGTAATTTCTGTTTAGGGGTATTCGGGAGGTTATATATATAAGCTTCGGTAACTTCAGTAAACAAATTTTATGTATCGACTGATATGAGATTATTTCTTTTTAATTTGATGAGTTCCTTTCGGACAAGGTTGTATTCTTCTGTTTCTGACACAATGACAAATGTGCTTCATCCAAAATAACTTCTGTGAGTTCATTTTGTTAGTCTGCCCAAAACCAACGTCTGTAACCCTTTATCCAATTGGGTGATAAAAAAAATTTGTTTCGTAGGTTTCTGGATATAGTTCTGCTTTGTGTACTGTTTCGAGGAGAAATTGAGGTCTAGTTCGAGGTCAAATTACCATTTATCTCATTTTGTTTTTGGTCTTTATTGTTCAAACTATAAATGTCCGTCTCCTCTCCGCGTATGTTTTTCAGATTGGGAATTAAATTTGAAACCCGTATGAATTGCATAAAATATTTACTGGATATATTAGTGTTTGAGGTTACTATTATTTTTGTCTTTCATTTTGCTGACCAAATATCTGACATCCGAAGTGTAGTCTTTTTTATTAAATTTAACGTTCTGGCTGGAGAAACAACTTGGGAAGTGAGTCAAATAATCCCTTTAACTGTCTTGGAAATAAGAAGCGTTTTGGACTGACTTATTCTTATAGATAAGACACAAATAACGTTCATTTTCGGACAATTCAAAAAATGATTTCACTTTTGTCTAGTTTGATTTTAAATATTAATTATGTATTTGAAGCAAACCATACAGAAGTTAATCCATTATATAGAAGCCAAATGTTTTATACCGTACACAGCAAATCAAATCTTATATTTCAAGTTAAATTTCTCACACTCCTCCATAAATAGCCCATATTATCAGAAACCCAATAACTATATCATCCAGAAAGGTGAACCTCTATCAAAATGAGAAAGCCATTTATTCAGTCAAATACGATAATTTCACCGCCACCTAAATAGGAAAAACAAACAGGACAATATAGATAAAAATATAAGAACATAGCAGGAATATAAGAAATATAATTACCTTAAATCGCTCTTGTAGCTCGAAAAATAATAGAAACTAGTAACATTGAAAATATATGCAGAATGTCGAATCCCATTATCACATTTTCAGAACATCTTTTCTAAAACAGAAACACCGTTTAGAAAGGTCCACCATTCACAAGTAGCAATTATTCGAGTGATCAGTGGCCTTTCGCCAAATTCTTGGAATAGCCAACTTAATTGCTCTCTTCTCACCTCTGTACTATGCTTCCAATGCTTTATTGGGAAGATCCCGGGTGAATTAGGGTCATAATTTATATTTAAGGTATCCTTCTTCATGTTTGCATTTGATGAAATTATGGCGAACATAGATGTGTTTCGTTCGTTTGAGGAATAATGGGTTCACCACAAGTTTTATTGTTGTTTGTTTTTCGATGAAAAGTACTAGTTCTTTAGTAATATCATAGCAGATGCTTTGTATAAGTCTTCTGTCCCAAACTGATTCTCTAGCATCACTGCAGGCAGCGAGGTATTCATTTTCGAATGTTGAAATTGCGATAATTGGTTGTCGTTGACTTGCCCAAGAAACGGTTCCTCTGTTCATCACGAAGGCATAACCAGTCATACGTTTTCTGTAGTCTTCGAGCAGAATCAGTATCAGAATAATAAATAAGTAAATCTTGTCCAGTGAATAAATTTCCCATGTGCGGAGTACCTTTCAGATAACGGAAAATATTCTTCACTGTTATATAATTTCTAAATATACAATATTTTTAGGAATTTACTCAATTATATGAAACTGCGTAAGTGATATCTGGACATATTCATGTTTTTCATTCTTTCTTTCAAAGTTCTGGCTGTTTGTCCTACATAGCATTGGTCACACTTTTCACTTCATATGCTCTAAAACGGGATAAAACTGATATTTCTACACTTGTAGAACAAATTAAAATCACCGTGCATAATAATTTCAATCTAAAAGAAACAAAGATACTAACTACATTATGAGAATATTTACTTTAAGAGACAATTCAAATAAGCCTTTTTCATTCAAAAGAAATGTGCTACAATTAACAGAATGGAAGAAAGATAAAATATCAATTATATTTACAGAATTATTTTTAATTATATCTGAAAAAGTGTCATTTTTTTTCCTTCTAATTCTTGTAATAATATTTTAGGGTTTTTAGAAATCTATATTCTTCTTCTCTGCTATCACGTGCTTGATAACCCGTTTCAAAATCAGATAGACGTATGTCTCAACTTACTATAGGGCAATTCTTAATGCGTGTTTTATTTTCTTGCCAACCAGGTTAGAAAATGCGTAGGATTTCTTCTTTGAACTGTTAACTAACAGAAAGATCCTAATGGAGAAAGGTTGATTGCTTACAAAGAGATGTGATGCAGGACTGGCTGTGCAAGGCTATCCTGGCGGCTACCATCTATACCGCCACTACCTCCATCTACTGGATGTTCGTGGAAGGACTTGTACTGTACAACTCTATCGCGGCTTCCGTCTTCAGACAGAAGTCTCCTTTCTACATCTATTACATAATCGGATGGGGCAAGTCTTCTTCTATCTCTCATTGTTAGGTTTTTTATTATTATTATTATTATTGTATTATATTAATTAATTATAATTTTCATATTCATAGAATTTTATTGTTACTTATCATCATTCTTTTTGTTGTTTTTTTTTCTTCTTCTGTTTTCTTTTGTGTTATAAATACAACTAAATCGCATTAAATCGTAGTGTAATTCTCTTTTGTTGTTTGAAATAAATCGAATTGAATCAGCTCGTTCTTTCTAGAAGAAACTTCAAAGAAAACGTGCTAACAATTTTTGGTGCCGAAACCCGGGAAAGAAGTAGAAGAAATAGAAGGTTCTTAGAAGCCATAGAAATAAAGAAAGGTAAGGTTTTCAATACTAATCTTTAAAATATGGAAACAGAAATCTTAATTTTTGAATCTCTGATTAAAAGTTTATAGAATTGATAAAAGCAGATGTAGAATATAATTTAGAAGGCAATGATAAATACGCACTTATGCAAAATAAAGAAGACTTGTTAAATTTAAAAGCTAGCTTTGATAATCAATATGTGAAATTAGTAAAATATAAAAGCATTAATGCTGAAAAAAATTTAAGGTATCCTTAAAGGCAAAGCCTAAAATCAATTCTTTCTTGATAAAAATAAATAGATCGCTGGGAAATTTAAATAAAAATACATTTTCTGGTGAAACGCATTTAGAACTTCCCAAATTTCAATTGCCCACCTTTAGTGGTGATATTTCAGATTGGCTGAGTTTTAAGGAAATTTTCATTAGATCTATTGATCAAATTCCAACACTGTGAAATTTTCAAAAACTTCAATATTTAAATTCTGCACTAAAAGGAAATGCCGCTAGACTTATTAAGGCGTTCAATATTTCTGATGAAAATTATCCTATTGCCTGGCAAACCTTGGTCAATAGATTCGAAAAAAAAGTGAATTGACTTTTAAACAAATTCAAAATTTGTAAGATCTAAAAAAATGTAAAACAAGAATCGACTAAAGATTTACTTGATATCCTGGACACTTGTAACGAAAGCATTCAGAATCTCTCTATCCTCGGATTGGAACGTAATAATTTATCGGATATGATTTTAATTCATATAATTCAATCAAAACTTGATCGTTCAATAAGAAAGGAATGGGAGATGAGTTTGTGAAAGAATGTCCATCAATGAAAAGATGATTTCCTACCTGGAAAGATTTGCTGGAAGGCTCGGGAGTTTTCAGAATAAAGTAAATTAAAAACAATTCTACAAAATGAATAAATTCACTCATTCTCATTCAGCAAAATTTGCCTCTGACTCTAGTATAGATAGCAGAGTCAAGTCATGCGTATTATGTAAAGGTGAACATTTTTTGTTAAAATGTCCTAGGTTTAATGGTATGATGTTACCTGGAAGATGGACATTTGTAAAAGATAATCGTCTATGTTACAACTGTCTAAGATATAACCATAGAGTATTGTCATGCGTCTTCACGCAAAATTGCAAATCATGTAATAAGAGACATCATACTCTTTTGCATCAGTTCAAACCAGAAATATTAAGTCCTGTTGCGGACATATCTCCATTTACCCATGCCAGTGTCTCATGTTTTGCAGACAACAAAAGTCATGATCGGATATTACTCTCTACGGCTTTAATAAAGGTCAAATCGAAAAACGGGGTTCTTCAAACATGTAGAGCCCTCATACAGGCTCTTAAAGGTGTCTTATAACAAATAGTTGTCGAAAGAAATTAAATCTTCCTCTTGCTGAATTTAAAACTACAGTTTTTGGTTGGGTAAACAAACTTGTAGAACAATCAATGGGTGAGGTCTCTCTCCAATTTAGCCCACATATCTCTCAAACCTAATATTCAACGCCAATCCTATAGTCATTGATAAGATCACATCAGAATTGCCCAATTTCTTTATAGAAAAGGATATAATTGGCCTTATTTGAAAAATCTTCTGTTGGCTGACCCCAATTTTGACGAATCTAGCTAGATTGATTTAGTGATAGGAGCAGAGCTTGCTCCATGCTTATTTAACGGGAAGGTTAGATTCCAAAATTTATCTGGACCCACTGCGTGCGTATCCAAATTGGGATGGTAACTTACAGGTAAAATATTACTGTCAGGTGAAAATTTCAATCAAGATATAACTATGTTCGCGTCGGAGGAACAAGATGATTTTCTAAAAAAAATTCTGGGAGCTGGATTCAGTACCCTTTGCCAAATCTTCAACCAGAGAAGAAATTTCGTTTGAAGAAATATATATTAATAACCTCAAAATTCTGGAAGATGGAAGGTACTCTTTTGGGCTGCCATTTAGAACATTGCCAACTCTTGGCGAATCTAGGATCAATGCTCTGAAACGATTTCTATCACTTGAAAGAAAATTACAAAAATCTCCAAGTATCCTAAAACAATATTGTGATTTCATGGGCGAATATCTTCTAATCAATCATAAGGAGCTTATTCCCAGTGATGATCTTGATACACCTTCAGGACAATGTTATTATATACCTCATCATTGTGTTTTTAAGGAGCAAAGCACTACCACTAAATTGAGATTTGTTTTTGATGCATCTTGCAAAACAAGCAATGTCAAATCTCTAAATGACTTTCTTCATGTAGGACCAAAACTACAACAGGATATCTTCAACATTCTTATAAGATTTCGAACACGCCCAATAGCTTTTTAAGGAGATATAGAGAAAATGTATCGCCAAGTAAAAATCGATTCTAGGGATTGAGATTTCCAGAGAATTTTATAGAGAAAAAAAACATCAGAACCTTTATTGGATTATAGACTGCTGACTGTGACATATGGATTGTCTTGTGCGCCATATCTCGCCATGCGTACCCTACATCAACTTGCAAGGGACAAGGTGTCAACTTTCCCAGTGGCCTCAAAAATAGTACAAACTGATTTTTATGTTGATGACTTGCTTTCTGGTGCAGACACAATTGAAGAAGCTACATGTCATATTCGTGGAGTCAATAATCTTCTTTCTTCAGCCGAATTTTCTCTAAGGAAATGGAGATCAAACGTCCCGGAGGTCCTTTCTGGATTTTCAGAACAGGTTGAAGATAGGCAAAATCTTCGGGATTTTGAGAGTGATTCATGTGTCAAAATACTTGGTATTTGTTGGAATCCTTCTTTGGACATTTTTCAGATTCTTGTTAATGACATTCCAGAACAAAGAATTCTAAAAGACATTTGTTGTCCCACATCTCCAGAATTTTTGATCCTATAGGCTGGCTGTCCCCGGTTATTATTCGTCTTAAGATTTTGCTTCAATCACTTTGGAAACAGAAGTTGAATTGGGATGATCCCTTGCCTGATACTTTGTGCTCTCAGTGGAAGAAAATCGAAAAGGAATTTTCCATATTAAATAAAATTCAAATTCCTAGATACTTCTCGTGCAGGGGAGCTTTACTTTCTGTTGAACTTCATGTTTTTGTGACTCCTCAGGAGTTGCATATGCGGCAGTATTTTATATAAGATCTCTCATTTCAAATCGGACCAAGTGAAAGTTTCTCTGATTGCTTCCAAGACGAGGGTAGCTCCTATGAAAATTATTTCCATACCACGGCTGGAGCTGTGCGCAGCTCTTCTTCTCTCAACTTTATGTGATACTATTCGCAATTCTTTATGCTTACAAATTGATAGAGTATTTTTATGGACTGATTCCAAAATTGTTCTCAGCTGGATTAAATCTGAATCTAGACATTGGAAAACATTTGTCGGGAATAGGATTGCTGAAGTTCAAAGATTGACTTTACATTCTTCCTGGCATTATGTCATTTCGAAAGATAATCCTGCAGACTGCGCTTCCAGAGGTATAACTCCTTCAGAGCTGGTGGATCACTCTCTTTGATGGCGAGGACCAACTTGGCTCTCGGATGTGAACTTTGAAGATCCAATTCAAACTGAATATGATTTTCCGAAAGATATTTCAGGTGAAAGACGAAAACCTTTCTCTGTTTTTCATTCCACTAATATTATTTTCCCAGACTTCATTTTCAAATTCTCAAATATCAACGAACTTGTTAGAATTACAGCATGGATTTATAGATTTTTATTCAATGTCCAATGTTATTTCAATGAAAGAATGAAAGGACATCTATCTTCAAGCGAATTAACAAGTTCAATTCACAATATCATTCGTTTCATTCAAAGTTCTGAATTTCTAAAAGAAATTATCTGTTGCAAACAAAAGAAATCTTTACCAACTAACTCAAGGATTTTATCTTTGAATCCTTTCATTGATGAATCTGGACTATTACGGGTTGGAGGAAAATTACGTCATTCAAATCTGCAATTTGATGAAAAGCATCCAATAATATTACCAAGAGATCATTTTATCACGGAATTAATAGTGCGACAGTGTCATCTGGATCATTTACATTCTGGTCTTCAACTGACCATGTCAGCACTACTATTACGATATTGGATTCCTGCAGGCAGAAATTTGGTCAAGAAAATAATCCACCAATGCATGGTGTGTTTCAGGGCTAAACGCCAAGTTACCAAGCAAATCATGGGAGATCTGCCTATTCACCGAATTGTGAAATCAAATCCGTTCACTAAAACTGGAATTGACTTTGCAGGACCGTTTTTGATTTAAATCAAACATCAAAAGATCCAAAGTAAAATTAAAATCATATGTTGCTTTTTATTTGTATGTTCCTGCACAAAAAGAATTCATATAGAAATTGTATCAGACCTATCTTCAGCGGCTTTCCTCGCAGCTCTCAAGCGGTTTTTTTCTCGTCGAGGAAAACCTTCTGATATATTTAGTGTAACGGGACCAACTTTAGGGGAGCTAACAACATTCTCCGAGAGCAGTTTGGTATATTGAAAGCTTCAACAATTCAAAAATTCATATCTAATAAACGAATCAACTGGCATTTTATACCTCCTTCCGCTCCAAATTTCGGAGGTATCTTTGGAGGCTGGAATAAAATCCTTCAAATTTCATCTTCTCAGATGCTTAAAGTCTCAGGTCCTCACATTTGAAGAGCTGAGTACTCTGACAACTCAAATAGAAGCTTGTTTAAATTCGCGACCTATTTGTCCTCTAAGTTCAGATTCAGACGATTTTAATCCTCTTACACCAGGACACTTCTTAATCGGAAGACCCTTAACTGCCCCTCCAGAATCTAATGATGATGATGATGTTCCGATAAACTACCTCGATCGCTTGAGCCTAAATAAAAAAAAATAAAATTGTATTTTGGAAAGGTTGGAATCGAGAATACCTCAACAATTTGCAACAACGCCTAAAATGGCAAAAATCCTCACCCAACATTAAGGAAGGTGACCTCATCTTGCTCAAGGATACCATATCACCACTAGCAATGTATTGGGGCTCTGGTCGCATCACCGAAGTCTTTCCGGGAGCGGACGGAAAAGTTCGAGTCGTCGAGGTGAAGACCAAGCACCAAGAACGCCTTACTAGAACTGTCTCTAAAATAGTACCATTACCTTTTGCTGAGGACTAAGTTAGTCAACCGGGGTGGAGTATGTTAGGTTTTTTTTTTAATTATTATTATTGTATTTTATTAATTAATTATAATTCATATTCATAGAATTTTATTGTTACTTATCATCATTCTTTTTGTTGTTTTTTTTCTTCTTCTGTTTTCTTTGGTGTTATAAATACAACTAAATCGCATTAAATCGTAGTGTAATTCTCTTTTGTTGTTTGAAATAAATCGAATTGAATCGAATTAAGTCAGCTCGTTCTTTCTAGAAGAAACTTCAAAGAAAACGTGCTAACACTCATTATACAGATGGAATAAGTAGAAAGGAAATAATATGACTTTGTGTTGACCTGTTGGAATTATGACTTTGAAATAAATTATGAAATTGTAAATTACGTGTACTCTAAGCTAACTATAAGTCCCAAATTAAAAACGTAAGTATATTAATTTTCCGGACTGAATGCATCTAAAGATTATATAGTTATATGTATAGTTAATAGAAGGGCGTATATTGTATTGTTAATATATATATTATATTTTAAACTGTATAATAATGATACTTTTGGTATAATTCACATATCTTCTAATCAGTTAGAGCCAATGCTTTATAAGATCATACTCTTCTATTAAAATGTAGACATAGCCGAAGCCAAGATGGCGCCCCCCTTCGGGGCTTTTTATAGGCCACCCCTCCCGGACCCAACAGAACAATTTTAGCTTAGTGTGTCAGGGCAGTGGGTGCTATAGTGTGTCCCAGACGCAGGTCGTTTCGGCTTTCTCTCCATGTCTTGGTATTAAGCATCCAGGTTTATGTCATGGTCTCTACCTCTGTCCCATGGACTGTCCCCGAATACTCTCGGTGCTAACATCTAGCCCTGCCTCTTGTTGTCCGCGTGTGGGAACCTAGTCCTGGGTAACCTATCCAAAATTTTAAAATAAAAGTCCTGCCGTTATATTTTTCTAGAATATTAGGATTCAAAATATTCCCGGCGATTTTAACAGGATGAAAAGGCTAAACATTTAGGAGTATCTGTTCAAAAACTAGCATTGGAACATATACATGGAAATTGTGTCCTTTTCTTTGTGAATATCTTTGTGAACAAAACATTTGAATTGCACGATGCTGATCCTCTTTAAACCAGTGAATGTCCCTCAAATTTATATAGAAAGTTTAAAATGTTAAAATATGCTTTTTTATATTTCAAATTCCATTTTATAATATAAAGTACACGAATACATAATAAAAAGATGCATTTGCCAATTTGACTGATGATATATTGGCTAAACGCAAACATTTGTCAAGTCATTACATTTTATATAAAAAAACTCAGCACCGCATAGCTTCATAAAGAGTACACGATAGAATACTGTGTTATAAGTTACCCCCAATCGATCATAGAGAACAAATCGCTTATTATCAAAGAGGACGGTGTGTTCAGGATTGCCGCTGATGTTCGTGGTGTCCTGGGTGGTGGCCATGTCATTCTACCTGCCCGCAGACAGCGGCTGTTGGCGGGGCTATGGGAGGTCAAATTTCATGTGGCTCATCACAGGACCGATGATCCTGGTTCTGCTTGTACGCCACTCTATGTCCCTTCTTTATTTTCGTCCTTGTTACCTGTAATACATTTTACTTAGCCTAAGTATCATTGTACGCCACCCTATGTTATGACTTTTTCTCTTCTTCTTGCTTTCTGGAATATCTTTTATCGAGGCCTAGGATTCTAGTTTCTCATTTACCCCACTCTGTGTCGATTCTTTAATCTACTTTATACTGTTTTATAGAATGTATCTACCTAACTTAAATCCTCGTTCTCCTTGTATACGAGTTTATGGTCTTTCTCTATTCTTATTCCTGTATCCTGAATTGTTTTACTCAGCTTCTTAAGTAAAATGGCCCAGAACATAATGTGTATATTTTATTTCATGCTGTTAATCATCTATTCTATTTATATAATTATCTTTGTTTATAAACTAGTCATAAAAATAGTCATTAAGTCATTAAATTCTACATAAGGAAGCAATGAAAATAATATAATGATATTTTAGAAATCAATTGCCATCTATGGATAAAATGACATTATGTTTATTGGACTAAAACTTTATAATGTGAATAAGAAGGGATTTAATTTTCAAGAAATCTGGAGGTATGGACGCTGAGAAATCAGTAGCCAGAAGAAACACCTCTTACAGCAATAACTTCACATTGAGTCAAACAGAGATTGGATGGTATATATAGGTACAGCTTCCCATGCCACTTCAACACGATGCGCACAAAAGACACATCGACAGAGGTGGCTGGCGTGTGATGTTATGGCAGAAATTCGGCAACATTTGAACAGAAGTCTTCTATTGGAGATAGATCAGAAGAACGTACTGGCCAAGGCAGCACCCGAATATTTTGTATAGGCAGGAAAGTCCTTACATTGCGGAAATAAACGATCTAGTATTATCCTGAAGAAACTTTGCGTTTCCCAGGATTCGACTAAAGGGTACTATTGTAATATAATCAGATTTTGTATTTTATTTTCTCTAATTTACAGAATATATATCATATATGTATAATTTATCATCATATTAGTTTTCTTTCATGAGTACAAGTTGTTGATTCGAACAATAAAAATAAAACAAAAAATTGTTTTTTTTTTTTTTTTTTTAAGTTTTAGAGGTTTAGAGTTTGACTCAATATATTGCATTTTGGCCACAAGGATCTATAAGTAACTACCTAACTACGTATTTTTAAGTTGTTAAAATATTACATAATATTATTTTTGAAATGATTTTTTAAGAGCCGTGAATTAATATTTCTATAAATTCACATATATCTATATTGAAAAAAAAGAAAATGGCTCATTATCATTTTATAGAATTTTAAGAAGGAGTATAAGTTCGAATCATTCATTTAAATACTTCAATAATTTCGTATTTTGGAAAAGAAAGGAGAAGAAAAGAAAAAAGCCTATTCATTAATCCTAATTAGTTCTAAAGTGTATGGAGATTTAAGAAATTTGTGTAACTCAATTCAACCTAGAGACAAAACCTTTGAGGAATTAGTCGGAATTCTAAGAAGCCATTTTTTTCAAAAGTTTCGATTATAGTTGAAGAGTTATTTTCTAAAATAATTAAATTAAAGGTGGAATGTGTATTACAGATTTTATAGCGGATATATTAAAAGATTGACTTCGACGTGTGATTTTTTAAAGGTTCATGGAAGATTATTTGCGTGATAAGATTGTGAAAGAGAGATCTGATTGATGGAAATTTTTCGAAAAAGAATAATGTCTAAGGGAGACATTCCTTTTGCTAGAGTGATATAAATAGCATTGTCAATTTAAGCGGAAGAACGAAATTCTAAATTATTCCATAAAGAACAAGAAGAAATCTACCTGGATATATTGTGAACGGAACACCAAAAAATGGGCATTGTCTCGAGAAATAAATGCAAACATTGCGAGAATCTGCACAGAGAATTAGACAGATTTAGTGAGGCTATTTATTTAAGATATATAAAAAAGGGAACATTGCGCCTATCTGCAGGAGTCAAAATCAGAATAATCAGCAAAAAGGAATACATCAAACAGAAAATCAATAAAATAAGGAATTGATACAGAGGTTGACCTGCATAAATACACAGATTGAATATTAAGTACAATACACAGCAAGTGACCCGCTTTATACCATAAAGTTTAATGTGGAGGACACCATGATTCAGTTTGAGACGAAAGGGAAACCTGTAGGCATTATCATCAAACCATATGATGCATCAGAGCACCGATTCTTGGGGAAATCGCTATTAGAGTTACCGGGTGTAGTTTTTGGAGTTAGTTCAATTGTGTTAAAAGTTAAAAATAAAAGGGTTCTGATGGGAAGATAGCGAATAAACTGATTGGAAGTTGGAAATTTTGTTATAAGCAAGATACCTTAAGGAAGCAATATAGAGAAACTTTTGAGAGCATATCGGGCTTTATTCAGTGATACAACAGACCTAATAAAGGAATTCACGTTCTCAGTAAATGTGTGTGATGCGAACCCAATTTTTCACAAGACTCGTCCTGCGCCTTTTTTCGTTAGAACGGCAGTAACTGAAGGTTTAGAAAATAAGGTATATGAGGTTACATACATTTCAATTTAAATTATCTATCCACCACTTAGCAATCGCCTCAAAAATGAACAGAAATCTTAGGCCGTTAGACATTTGTTCCTAATTTGATGAGTCCTTCATGAGATGTTTTGTGATATGTTTCACATATACAAGGTATGTCCCATAAGTTCCCGGACTGGGTCCATAAAAAAATAAATAAATGAAAAATGTAAATGAATTTGACTGTTTATTATAGAAAAAAATATCTGGCTACACGGTGGTACCAATATCGAGGCGGTACTTGCGCGCGCGCCAAGGTTATTCTAATTTATTTAAAGGTCACACCTAGCGCTGCGGCGATTTTACGATGGAACAAAAATTGAAGCAGAGGATTTGCATAGAATTTTGTGTGAAACTTCAAATATCAGCAACCGAAACTTTATAAATGCTTAATAAAGCATTCCCCAATGACGCCCCATAGAGAACAACTGTTTTTGAATGGCATTCTAGATTTAAAGCTGGCAGAATTTCCATTGAAGATGATCCTCGTCAAGGACGCCCAAAATTTCAAAGGACTGATGAAAATGTGCAAAAAATCACCGATTTGATAAAAGAAAATCCTCGAACCACTTTGCTGGAGCTAGAGCAAGACACAGGCATCTCTAGAACAACGATTGGAAGGATCGTAACCGAATATTTGAAGCTCAAAAAGACTCCTGCAAAATTCATCCCAAGATTCCTCACCAATGAGCAAAACTGTGTCGGCTTGCAACCTGTGAGGACATGATGGAAATGACAAGAACGGATCCAGAATAGAAAGACAAGATAATCACAGGCGACGAGACATGGGTCTATGGCTATGACCCTGAAACCAAACCTCAATCTGCCGAGTGGAGAGGTTAGGGTGAGCCTAGACCCAAAAAATCCAGAAACAAGGTGTTGCTGGTCGCTTTTTCGGATAACAAGGGCATTGTTCATCACGAGTATCTTCTTGCAGGCCAAACAGTTATTAAGGAAATGTATTTGGGCATTCTTCGCCGTCTAAGGGAAGCGATTCGAAAAAAAAAGGCCAGAAAAATGGACTAATGGTGGCTGGATCCTACACCATGACAATGCTCGCCTCACACAGCGCACTTGATGACTAGCTTTTTGGCGAAAAACGGGACACAAATCTTACTTCAACCACCCTATTTCCCAGACATCGCACCAAATGACTTTTTCCTGTTCCCCAAACTTAAAGCAGTTCTAAAAGGAAGACATTTTGACACAAGGGATGACATAATAGAAAAATCGCCGTTAGCATTGAAGAGCATTCCAAAAGAGGCTTATAAAAACTGTTTCGACAATTGGGAGAAACGATGGCGCTGGTGCGTTGAAGCAAGGGGGGATTACTTTGAAAAGTTTTAATAAAAAAAAATTAAAAAAATCTTACCTTTTTTTTTATGGACCCAGTCCGGGAACTTATGGGACATACCTTGTATTTGGAGAGGATATGAACTTTTGAATCACTGATCTTCTAAAGGAGTTTAAAATACTATTTATAATAAAAAGAGAACACGTGGAGGTATTATACTTCCGGTAAACAAAAAAAGAGGGAGTTGTGGATGGTAGGACCTAATGGCTATCTTTCGGCTACTCTCGACGGTACGGTCCAGTATACTTGATAGTAATTCCGAATATAATACACTACTCTATATAAAGATTATTAAATTAACACGTTTCTATCACATTTTTATGTTTTCAGGCTTCGAAAAATACTAAAAGTGAATTAGTTCGCAACCTTTGTTTCATTGAAATATAAGCTATCGAGCAAGCCTTCATCAGCTTGGTTTACATTGTAGTAAAATTAGTGAAAATAAAAGTTTTGGGGATATTGAAAAAAATGCAAATCTGTCCTTTAACTACAATATTCATTAAACAAATTAGTGGTTATTTTGATTAAATAGAACGGTTGCGCCGTGTAATTGCTGTACTTTCCAAGTCGATATATTTGACTCTCTCTGTGTGTAGATCAACCTCTGCTTCTTGGTCATCATTGTCCGTATTATTGTCACCAAGGTTCGAGCCAACACCACCGTGGAGTCGGCCCAAATCAGGTAATTCTATTCCTTCTTTGTATATATCACCCTAAGTATAAAATAAACCTCTCTCCTATCGGCTAATATAATTAATCCCTCGCGCGCTAAATATGAAATATATTATTTATTCGTGTATTTTTTTAATCTTTATTAACAAATATAATAAAACATAAAATAAACATAACGAATAAATATCTAAAGAAATATTGCATGTTTCAAGGTTAATGAAATTAAAAATGAGTCACTTGAGAGAGTGACAATTGATAATGCTGAAGTTTTACTCGTATATCAAATATCCTTGATATCTATTGATCCTTTGAATGAAGTTTGAACTTCGCTAGTGTGGGCGAGAAGTCTAAAATGTTGTTTAAGCGCAAATTTATTTCGAACCAATATATTTTGGAATATACATTTTTCGATTTTCAGAGTTTATGTTCTTTTTGGTTTTCAGAAATCGAGTAAATCTCGGTCAGTGTTCATATATGCGATCAGGATAGGCTTTGTTCTCGAGATGAAAATAGTATTAATGAATTTGAAAATATATTTCCTTTTATAGTTAAAATGACGAATTTATTTGCTACACAGAAAGGCAACTTGGCTGGCGCAACCACAGTTGGTTCTTGTGGTGTTTCAGTCGGTTCCCAGCCCTCCCTACCTGCTCTTGCAAACGCCAGGTTCCTCGGTTTGTAATTTGTCTCTGGATTGTGTTCTTGACGCTCTTCTTTCTATTCTCTCTTTCCTTATTCTTTTTCTTATTCTAGCTTTTTGGTTGAACATAGAGTTGTTCAATTATTTTTGACGTACGAGTATTTTATATTTCCCTATATCCACCGATAGGCAAGCACAATTAACTTTTTGATTAAGAATTGAATATATTATATTTTATATTCATCATGTTTCTAGTAGATATAGTCTCTTATATGAAATGATCAAGCTCTACTAAAAAACGATAGATATAAAAATTATTACTAAAATAATTAAATGATCATTACAAAGTTAGATTGTCAATAAGTAAAGATGTCAATAAGACTTTGGCCTGCTCTATGCAAGCTTTCGCTCAGAATGGTGGCATAGCCTGATATCTGTCATATTTGTTGCCAAATTGTCTACATCTGTCGGATTGAATCGGTAACATTACTGAATTATTAATCTTGTGTGCTTTATATGGAGGAGAGTTCAGGCAACCGAGCTGAACAGGAAAGTTTTTACGAACCTAAACACATTCAATTGAAACATCTTTTTGGAAAGTGGCCATGGATAATGAACAAGAAAGGACAACAAAGCGTGCGTTACCGCTGAGCTGTATAAGAATAAAAATGAATGAGGTTTTTGTTAATACAAATGAAATATTTAGATGCGTTTTTGTGTTTGGAATTCAAAAATATTTTTCCGTCCAGATTAAACTGATCATAGAAATTTTGGAAATTTTTGGCAACTATCGGCGAGGTGAAGGAACCGAAATGCTTCAGCGGGGGAGAAATTCAAGACTCTAAACATCAACTTCTGGAAAGCCCAAATTTTCGAGATTATAGAGAATTCGCAGATGAGAAAAGAAGATATAAAAATTGTAATAAATTTTGTAGATATATTTACAACAATCTTTTGAACTGGGAAGGAGATTTTTGGAGAATTGCTTTTGTATGTTTGTTTTTTTCTCCTTGACCTTTCTCCTTGTATATAGCCAATTTGATATGATCTTAGAAATGTATTGACGCAAATATACCTGAATTTGGAATATCGCGTTATAGGATGTTAATAAAGGCTGAGCTGTATAATTACCGAAATGACTATAAAAAGGTTCGGTTATCAAAGGAAAGGTTATCGCTGCCCAAAACAACTAACAACCGGTTGTAGGTTCATGGCATGCGACAGTAACTTTAGTCCCCCGACCGTCTGTGATATCTCCAGACCTTACACTGGAGGTTGTCAGAATTCAGTTGGACTCGTTCATCTTGTTATAGATACTTGATTCGGATATGTGATGATTAATAGAAAAAAATATATATCTATCTTCTAAAATCTTCAAACCTAAAAGTTAGATTTTTGTTTGGACATCACCGGGTGGTCAAGCGATGAAGGAAAAAAATAACCAAAAAAAATTACGATTATAAAAAAAAATGAAATCGAGTTTAACCTTAAACAAAAATAACATATCTTTTTTTTTCAAGATTTTTACATCAAAATATTTTTAAAATTTCTAAATCACGTAAATACTTTTAAAAATCCCAACTAAATCTAAAACTTATAGAATTTTGATCTGATATATGGAAAAATATTAAATATATAGAAAACATGAAAAAATTAACAAAATTATGTAAAAGGCCCTCACCAAAAACGAAACAACAAAAAAAAAAAGAAATAAAGAAACGAGGCCCTTTGCCGGCCTCTCGAGCCGCTTGTAAGATTTCCAATAAAGTAGAGCTTATATGTAAAGCTCATATGCTCCCTGGACTTTTCTTGCTCTTGGAAATGACAACAGCTTCCCCCACCTTTAAGAACCGCTTGATGGATTCTTTATCGAATATAGTTTTCAGAGGTCATCTTGGTCCCGACAAGCACAATGGACTGCCTCTTCTGGTGCTACTGCCGCGCATTGGCCACACACCTGGCTACTACTTGATTGCTTGCTCTTTGTGCTACTGCTTGGCTACTCGGCTCAAGAGACTACATAGTCACGATTCACTTGCTGGTTAGCCGGACAATGCTATTCTCATGAGGGGAGGGCGGTATAAAAATAGAAATACAAGTAAAATAAATAACAGAAAGAATACAAGTGTGTATCTGCTAGGTATTATATACGTGAAACAAAAAGTAAATCAAACAATTATATTTTTACATATATATTCTAAACTCTCTTCGCTAAATTGCCACGAGTTTCAACAATGGTGTACAGACACATAGGCGCTGTTACATAACAGTCATTTGGAACAGGGATTGTGCCTTCTTAGTCGTCTTTGACGGCACTGTTGGAAACTTGTATCCAGGGCCAATGTCGGATAGTTGATATGGAAGAATTAGTTCTGTGATAACTGATGTGACATATCTCTGTCGTACTGTTATGTAGGTCGACCACTGTCTTCCTAATTATGACGTTGTTCGCTCACTCTGGCTAGCATCGTTTGATCACCCTATCCTCACGACTCAAATCTCGAGAGATTTATTGATTCATCTTCTATGACATTATCTTTCAAAATAAGCACCTTCTCAAAATGAGCACGGATGAGAAGTATCGTTACAATTATGGTTAGAGAATATATATATAAATATATACACTACGTGACATTGAAAATGGAACACCAAGAAATAGTGGCCAGAAGGTGATGAAACTCGGCAGACAGAGAGAGACAGGGACGAACAATAAGTGATCTTTATTTCAAAATGATAGTCATTATACAGAGCGAGAACGGCGTCGGCTTAGTAGCAAGTAGGACCACCGCGGACGGCGATGCACGCAGCAACACGTCTAGGTAGAGAGTCAATCAGAGTACGGATGGCGTCCTGAGGGATGGCTCTCCATTCCCTCTCAACCATTTGCCACAGTTCGTCTTCTGAACGCGGCTGTAGCAAGGCATGCAAACGGCGTCCAATGATGTCCCAGACGTGCTCGATTGGTGAGAGATCAGGAGAGTAGGGTGGCCAGGGAAGCATCTGTACATCTTGCAGAGCTTGTTGGCTAATGCGAGCAGTGTGCGGTCGGGCGTTATCCTGATGATAAAGGGCATTGGGTACTCCCTGAAGGTGGGGGAGTGTCAGCGGTCGCAGCACATCATCAACGTATCGTTGGGCCGTCATAGTGCCCTAAATACGAAGTAAAGGTGACCTGGAATCATACGCGATTGAGCCCCAAACCATGATTCCACGTTGTCGCACGGTGGGGCGTTCCACAATTGCTGCCGGATTGGACCTTTCTCCACGTCGACGCCACACGCGTACACGGCAACTATCACTGGACAAGCAGAAACGCGACTCATATGAGAACACGACCCTGTGCCTTTCCGTCATCCACGTCGATCTAGCCCGGCACCATTCCAAACGTTGGCGCCTATTCGGTGGGGTCAATGGCAGTCTTCTTAGCGGACGGCATGAGTGCAAGCCATTAGCAACCAATCGACGGGAAATGGTTCTGGTCGAGATGGAATGATCTAGGGTGTCTTGCACATGTTGCAGGATGGCGGTACAAGTGGCTTGTGGGGCCGCCACTGCTTGTTGAAGGATACGCCGATCCACACGTGCTGACGTCACTCTGGTTGCACCGACATTCCTATAAATTGCCACATTTCCTTGTTCCAACCATCTTCTCCACAGTCGGTGCATCGTGGACGCACCAAGGTGTGTATCAGCTGCGATTTGACGTATGGACCAACCTGCCCTTTTCAGTCCGATCACCATGCCCCTCGTAAAAGCGTCTGTCTGCTTGAACTGCCTCCGTTTACGATGACCTGGCATTCTCTGTTATTACACGTGTCTTTTGACACAAGAACAAAATTTCTACAATGATTTTCCCTGAAGAAATAACGACACGAATACTGTCCATTCTGCAAGTTCCTTCCCTTATATCTTACTCCATGTGCGCACGAGAGCTGCGCATTTTACATAATTTGCATAACTCGGTTAGGCGCGTCTACCCTGAAATTTGCATAATTTTCTGGCCACTATTTCTTGGTGTTCCATTTTCAATGTCACGCAGTGTATCAGATGGATGGCTCAATGCGCGCGCGAGATAGATGTATTGTAAATATAATTTAACTATATTGAGTAGTATACAAGATTAGGTCAATAGGTAATGCACAATCATCAATAATATTCTATTTGACAAACCATAAAGATGAAAATTTGTATATGAATAATTAACTATTAGCTGTATATCCGCATCATTAAATTTATCCACCTTACCTCTCTACATATTTGGTTCAGCGTTAATTCCAACTCATAAAAGAACTTTGGTAAAATGCTACATCTTGCTTTCTGAACCATCCTCTAACCCCATGGAGTAACATTTCATTTCATCATTTTCAAATGTTTCACTGTGTAGAGAATTCTTTAATTTACCAAACAGGTAGAAGTTGGAAGGAGCCAGGTCAGGACTGTAAGCTTGGTGAGGCATCAAAGTCCACCCATATCTGGAAATTTGAGCCAATGTCTGTTGCGCGGTGTGAGGTCTTGCATTGTCCTGATGAAATTTGATTTGCCAGTATTTTAGGCCCGCCCTTTTGTTGAAATGACTCTTTTTAGATTTTTATAATAATTTACAATATCTTCTCTTGTTTTTGGAAATATTTTTTCAAGCATGTACATGAATGTGAGCCCATATTGGTCCCAAAAGACCGTGATCATGATTTTGTCTTTGGAAAGGGAAAACCTTGTTTTTTCTTGACTGAGGACATATAATGGGTTCATTGAATTTATTGACGCTTTGAAGATGAGTCATAATGATAAAGCTAAGTCTCATCACACGTACGTTATGACTCCTTTAAAGACCTCAGAAGCTGGTCCTGGGTAAGATTCGATGAGGTCTAAACAAATTACTTTCCGAGTTTGCATCATTTCCGTGTTAGAAGCTTTGGCACACACTTTGAGCATAATTTTCGATAGCCAAGATCTGTGAAAGTAGTTTAAGAACACTTCCTTTAGAGATTGATAGTTTTTTCATCAATTAATATGCCGTTATTGTCCTGTTATTCTTGACAATTTTCTCAACAAGAGCCAAATTTTGGCCTGTTGTGGCAGTTGAAAATTTACCGGGCTTCTCTCTGTCATGAAGATTGAAATTACCACGCTGAATCCATCTATGTATAGTGCTTCTATCCAATGTTTCATTTCCATATACTGGCTGAAGTTTTGAGTGAATTGTTGTAGCTGAAATGTCACCCGACTTAAAGAGTAACTCGGTCACCAACGGTTGTCGGATTCTTGTGTTCACAATAGGCTTCATATCTGTAAAAATACAAAGGATAAATCAATTCTGATTGCAGATATGAAAAAATCATAGTTTTTTATTTAGCAGATATCATTTATGATAATAAATTATTTATATATATTTTTTAGGGGTGAATGTGCATTACTTATTCGCCCAACCTTGTATATTTATATATATATGAAAAATAATATCTATATATATATAAATGAATGTTTGTATGTTTGTTGGTTTGTATGTCCGGTATACAAATTCGCAGTAGTTCACTAATTCAAACCAAAATTCCAATACATAGGTAAAAAATAACGGGTATGACGATAGGCTATTTTAAAAAATATATAAATCAATTATTAAAACTATATATTCAAATTATTCGACTTAGCTCACGAGCAGCGCCTTCTAGAACGCTCAGGCGACCTGCCGGCGGCGCGCGCCCGTTGGCTGCCGGCGAGCACGTGACTTCCCTGTGCGCGCGCATGGCGAGCGGTCGCGTGGAACAGCCCTCGCCGGCAGCCAACGGGCGCGCGCCGCCGGCAGGTCGCCTGAGCGTTCTAGACGAGAAGCTTTTTCTTAATTACAATGCAAGTCCTTAACTATATTTACAGGTTTTCTAATTTATAACTATTTCACATATTTACATATATATTTTCATTTTTGCTATAACTGATCTAATTCGCCATTTAAAATAACTGCTCTTGCTATATTTGCTATGTTTTATGTGTTTGAATAATACATTTAATCGTGTAAACCCGGGCGTTGCCCGGGTCATTCGTCTAGTATATATATATATATGTTATATTAAAATATTATTCTATTTAAAATTATATTTAATAGATTCTAATACTATGTTAAATCGACCGCCAGAGATCACACTTCCCCTATAAAAACTCGTTGTTATTGTTAACCGTTTGTCCGGCTCAAAACTTTTGTACATTATGTAAATAATCTTTTTTGTTATCCTTATTCTACTCGCCTTAAGCCAGGCATTACTTTTATCAATTTTTTTTTTATATATTCCTTTAACTCAATTAAATTACTGAGCAAAACTATTTTTCATTATCATACTTTAAAGAGTTCAACCACGACTGCATTACCATACCATAATCCTCAACATGATCTAAATTCAAGCAGAAAATCTCTTTTCTATTTATAAAATAAGTCGACAGGATATTTACTCGTTTATTTTTTTTAAATGACAAAAGCAAAATTTTTCAAATTCAAATATGCAAATCTTCCAATCAAAAATAGTTTTCTCAATCAAAAATACCTCGTTTCAACCAAAAATAACCTACTTTAACAAGACATAGCCCAATTCAAACAAACATAGCTCTCCACAACCAAACATAGCTCATTTTCAATTATGCAAATCAAACATAGCCTACCAAAATCAAGCGGCAAATAATAATAATTAGATATTTCAATCTATTTCCAAAATACAGCAAAAAAATCTCATCTTTTTATTAATATAACACACATATATATATATAGCACGTCCGACGGAACATTTTATTAATTATTAAATCCATATTTTGTATCGATCTAATAAAATTGAACTATACCTGTATCGATAAAATTTATCATTTATATAATAAAGCAATAAAATAATCCCTATAATACAAATATATTAAAATTTTGAATGAATAGGAAGCTAAATGAAACCCTCCCCTTCCGTGAAATATATATTTTTTAAATATTAACTATACAAGTTTCAGAGTCATCAACAATCAATTCTGTCATCGTTTGCTTTTGTGAATGGAATAAATACCCAAATATGGCCATTTCTTATAAGCATCGGTGGTTCAGTGGTAGAATGCTCGCCTGCCACGCGGGCGGCCCGGTTCAATTCCCGGCCGATGCATTTTTTTTTTTTAGAATTTTTAAAACTCATTTATATTATTATATATATATATATGATACATTTTGAATGTAATTTTTTTTTTGTTTTTACTGAAGATTTAACTAAATGGAGTATGTAATTTTTTTTCTGTTTAAAAAGATTTGAAAAATAAAGAGATGATGATTTAGGTGGAGACAGCCACAAACGACTGCTAATTTTTCACGCATCTATAGTGGAAATACATCAGCAAGTCGACAGGATCGCTGCCTATGGGAAGATCCTAAGAATATCTTATACTTCATCAAGACCAAAGCAAGGTTCCTGCCAGGAATATTTAAAGAAAAGAAAAAAAGGAAAAAAAAATTCTTACATACAACGGTAAGAATTTAAAATAAATTCGAAATGACACCGAAGAAAGACTTGAAAATTTTACAGAAAGAAGAGGTTGTTACCGGAGCGAAAATAGACATTTCAATTTAAAAAAATTTGCCGATTTTCAACCCTGATACAGGCCTTACGTATCAAGAATGGCGAAATCTTTTTGAAAGGATAGTCAAGCTTCAAAGTATTTCAGAAAAGGATGCTTTATCAATGATCCCGAGCATTTTTAAAGGAAAAGCGTTGGAGATATACGCCTCGATGTGCCAGGACGTGTTTACGTTGGGTGAACTTCACCAAGCTATGAATACATTTTTCCCGGTATCGACAAGTGGATTGATGAAGCAATTTTGGACTGAAAAGAAGCTACCATCGCAATCCCTTATGGACTACGATTTTAATAAATTGAAGTTGGCAAAAATATATTGAATATAAGTTCGGAGCAGACCCTGGAAGCCCTTTCTTCGAATGTAAACGCGAAGCTGAGATCATTTTTGATCGCTGTTAATCCAGCTAATCTGGACATGTGGATTAAAATTGCATCTTCCCTGGAAGAAGAATTTCGACATGAAGAGACATCTTCACCATTTAATGGCCCCAGATATCGACGGGACTTTCGAAATATCTACTCAAGGAATGCAACGCCTTCACAGGATTCTCTTCCTTCAGGTGCCCGCCCCGGCAGAGAGGTTGGCGACCGGCAAGAAACCCGGCGAAAGCAGTTTTACCAAGACTTTCGAGGTAATGTAAGGCAACAATAGTGGTGCCCAGGAGTGATGAGTGACGTTGGGGTAAATTCATTACTCTTGGGAACCTATTTAGTACTTTTTGATTCCGGCAGTGACAATAATATTATTTCTGTACACCTATTACCTGAATGCCTTTTAGATAAGATAAATAACTCTAGCCAACAACACACAAACACACCTAATATGATCAGCACTGTATCTAACCGTATTGGAATATTCGGACAAATTTGTTTAACGATCAGAATTGGAGATATAACCAACAAAATGTTGTTCTATATTATTGATAATCCAAATTTATATTTTCTGATAATATCCACTAAGTACCTGAAATATTTTAACCTAAAGATTGATTTTGGTGAGAATGTTATTATGAAAAATAATGTGTTTTTATCCAAATATCAATATACATTTTCTAAAGATGAACTCAATGCTTTGCAATATTGTGATAACTCAAAAAATATTTTGGTGTTTTTAATAGTGTTAAATATTGTAAAAAACATAATTATTGTTTAAGACTTTCAGGAAAATGTAATCATATAAAAAGGTTACCTCTTTTAGATAGAACTATTGATCAATATAACATAAATGTCCCCTCTTGTTTTAAATCTAAAATCGTTTACCAACCAAACTTTCGACCCTTACCCTTGCCAAATCTAGAAGACAGCTATCAAAATAATGATGACAAACTTAAGAATAATTTCTACATTTTATTAAGTCGCTATAATGATATTTTTGGTGAAAACAAATATAATATTAGACCATTAAAAGTAGATCCCCCCAGGTTAAGACTCAAAGATAAAACTCCTGTTTGTCTCAGACCTTATCGACATAATCCCAGGGACACCGAAATAATTAAGGAACAAATTAGGCAATTATTAAAATATGGGATTATTAGGCATGCTTCTTCTCCATATAGTTCGCCAGTAACTTTAGCACATAAAAAGGGAGAAAATGATAAATCTAGACTATGAATCGACTTTAGGAAATTGAATTCAAAACTGATAGAAGATAGTTTCCCAATCCCTTTAGTTGAAAATATCATCCAAAAGGTGCAAGGCTCAAAGGTATTCTCGTGCCTTGATATTTTAAGTGCATACTGGACTATTGGTTTACATGAAAAAGATCAACCTATTACTTGCTTTACCACCACAGAAGGTTCTTACCAATGGTGCAAATTACCATTTGGATTGCGGACAGCTCCTGCTATTTTTAACAGGATCCTCATTTCCATATTGAAGAAATATGAACTTAAAAATATAATATCTTACTTTGACGATATATTGGTTTTATCAAAAGATACCGAATCCCATTTAGAACACCTTGGGGAAATATTTGCAATCCTACAAAAGGAAGGTATCCAACTTAGGAAAGATAAATGTTTGTTTTTTATGCAAAAGATAGATTATTTGGGTTACGAAATTTTTGGAGATCAAATCTCTCCTTCAAGTACTAATGTTGGTATAATTAAATCTTTGCCCCCTCCTCGTGATGTTAGATGCTTTAGGTCATTTTTGGGCAGCGTTACGCATTATGCAAAATTTATAAATAATTTTAATAAGTTGAGAGCGCCTTTAAATGATCTATTGAAAAAAGATGTAAATTTTACGTGGATTGAAGAGTGTCAGAGGAGTTTTGAAGCCCTTAAAGAAGCATTAGTTTCGAAACCAATACTCCAAATTTATAATCCATTATTAGCTACACATATCTTTTGCGATGCTAGTATTGCAGGTTTAGGAGGCGTACTTAAACAGGAGTATCCTGATGGCACCTTAAGACCCATAGCGTTTTATAGTAGGGCTTTAAGGGGAGCAGAATCCAAGTATACAATAACATAACTTTAATTATTGGCGATAATAGAAACATGTAAAAGATATCATCCCTATATTTCAGGACAACATGTGATAGTTCATACCGACCATAAGGCATTAATTTGGTTAAATAATTTCAAACATACTAACGGGAGATTATTCCGATGGGCGCTAAGATTATCAGAATATTATTTGGAATTTAAATATAATAAAGGATGTGAGAATCATGAAGCCGACATGTTGTCCTGACTGCCATATACCTGCTTCTTAACTGTTCAAAATATAGAACAAGAACAAAAATCATTACTTAAGCCTTCATCTAAACTATATTTCATTAAAAACGGTATTACTTATATTAGGCTAAAAAATAGAGATAGGATTATAGTACCACCCTCCTTACAACAACAATTGATAAGTAGGGCTCACGAAAGTTTAGGACACCCAGGCATAAGTTCAATGGCTAGAGTTATCTCAGCACAATATTATTTCAAAGGAATGATAGGACAAATAAAAAATTATATTCTGAAATGTAAAATATGTCAGTCTGTAAAGAAGCCAACTACACCTTCGTATGGACTCATGGGTAATTTACCACTAGCTGAGAAACCATTTGATGTAGTTGCCCTTGACAGTATTTTAGGATTAGGGGATTATAACAGTACAAAGAATTGTCTTCATGTGATAGTTTATCATCACTCAAGATACATCTGGGCTTATACTTCTAAGAGTACGTCTATAGGAACGTACATCAATATAATAAATCAGTTATTAAATGTAGTTAAACCAAAATTTATTGTTACTGATAGGCACCCCTCATTTGTGTCCAAAGGTTTTAACAAATTTATACAAGAAAAGGGCATAAAACACGTAATGACATCCCCTTCGCATCCACAATGTAATGGGCTTGTAGAAAGGGCGAATGCGACAATTATCTCAAAACTTAGACTTCACCATCAACAAAATCCCAGAATACCATGGCCCAAATTATTACAAAAGGCCTTAGAAGAATATCGGAGTATTCCTCATTCCATAACTAAAATGCCTCCCGTTTATTTGCTTTTTGGCATAACGCCATCATATATCAATAATTTAACAAGAGCATATATACCCATAGAAGAGGCTAGGAGAATTGAAAATGAAAATACAGAAAAATTACATCTTAAATTGGTATAAAGATATAATGAATCCCATAAAACGCTTAATCTAAAAATAGGGGATAAGGTCCTTTATAAAATCCCTTACCAATCAGGTCAAGGTAAGCTTATGCCAGCCTTTTACCCAGAACCATACACCATAATTACGATACCCTCACCACAAACCATAGAAATAGATAAGCCATGCCAACCCGAAAATAATCATGCAACAATAGTTAATATTTCTAAAGTAAAGCTCTGGAATCCGGTAACTGAAGATAATGAAGAAAATACTGAACCATCATTCCCATTTCAGGAAGAAGAGGATTTGGAAAGATGCTTGGGTGTCGAACCTAACAAGCAAGCTTCCACCGATAGTCCTCAGGTTTTATTCTCTTCCATTAAAAATCCAGATCACCCCACAGAGCCCCTGGAGAAATTACTGCTGGTTTCGGTAGACACCCAAACTGAATCGGAACCAGTTGTATCCTGTGAGGTTTACCAAAGGTGGAAGAGGTCATATAAATTCCAAGAACTGGGGGGCGGTTCATTGGGAAAATAACTAAAAGTTGCCCTGGAATGGGATTCTACATGGAGAGTGTCTCCATAGACATGTAATGTCCAAATTTTAAAATATCATTTTTTTCTTCCTGCCTATTGTTAGTTAGGTTTTGTAAGGCCACCTTTTCCTGTGATTTTCCCCAACTAACAGGCTTTGGTCGCCTTTTACCTCTAACAATATGGTTTCTTGTGTAAATACAATTACTTGTGTATTATAATTTTTGCATTTTTTTTTCTTTCGAAATGTATCTTATCCTTTACCTTCCCTCCCCTCCCAACCTCCGTTGAGAAAAAAATTAATACAATTTTTTTTTTGTGGGGGGTAGTGATACATTTTGAATGATAGAATGTAATTTTTTTTTGTTTTAACTGAATATTTAACTAAATGGAGTATGTAATTTTTTTTTTTTTCGTTTAAAAAGATTTGAAAAATAAAGAGATGATGATTGAGGTGGAGACAGCCACAAACGACTGCTAATTTTTCACGCATCAATATTGGAAATACATCATATATATATATATAAATGTGTGTCTGTCTGTACTAGATAGATTCATAAATCATACATCCATTCACCATGAAAATTTTCTAAAATCGATTTAACAAATGTTCGTTAGGCAAACATTTACTAGGGTAAAAACCGGGCGAAGTCGGGTACATTCGCTAGTTCAAATATAAATACAAATATATATATTTATAAATGACTGCGGCGTATAATTATAAAGCTATACAACCAGTTCAACCGCATAAGTTTCTTTTATTTATGAAAAATCCTTTTGAAAAATATTTTTCACCCTCCATACGTCATCCATTCATATATAGACCATCACTCTTCATATATCCAACCTTTTCATACGTCATCAAAAAGTTAGAAATATTAAATTATTTCTCTTTGAAATTAAAAATGATTTTTCATAAATAAAAGAAACTTATGCGGTTAAACTGGTTGTATAGCTTTATAAATATATATATATGTCATAATGTATGTTCTTCCAGGAATAATAAAGTAAGCCTGCAGTCAGCCAGAGAGAGACGTGGATAGAGGGTAGCTAAAGTACGGCCATTTTTGGGCCACTGGCCAAATTCCGGAGGGGGGCCTTTTCTTTGAACCCTCAGGACTATTTTTGGACAGTTGGGGGGTGGTGTGCGACACAAACGGTCGTTCAGCGGTGATATAACCTCTCGCGCTACCTCTCTCTCGCTGGTTGCCTGGAATTCCTTTTACAAACTTGTGGTTTCCTTATTTCTCTCTCTCCACATTATTATCATATTGCCACATTGAAAGTCGACAGGATCATATCACAGAAGAGTCGACAAGATCATATCACAGAAAGAGTCGACAGGATCATATCACATATATATATTTTTTTATTATTCGAAAACTTCCTAAAATATATGCTACGATCTTAGACTTAAAAAAATAATTGTCAATGCAATATTTATGTGCTTAAAAACCATTGAACGCTGATTATATAATGAATTAATTACGATTGACAGGTTAATATATGGTGACAGTTAACAGCCCATCGCAGCGCGATTCAAAGGTACCTATATGTGTTGATTTACGAGCAGTCGTGATATTTGTGTGGAAAGGTGTAAGGACGCACAAAGAATTAGGAGTCAGGAGTGAAAACCCTGAGAAGTAGGTCGAAGAGTGGAAAGAGAAGATCCGAGGACACACCAAGAAACCACAGCATGGATTCGACCTCCGTGAAAACTGTCTCCAGATAATCAAATCCAAGTGCTTTTAAACACTTCTCAGTAGGCTGAATTAGTCCCCAGGGGAAGGAGGGTGAGACGAGGTGTTCCTGAAAATGTGTTTTTAGAAGAGTGGACATATGGTGACACAGGGGGTAGTTCTGATTAAGTCATTTTCTTTTCCCTTTCTTTATTCTCCTACAAAGTCCATATTTTATTTTATATATTTCTAAATATCATGACAGATGTTCCCTCTTCTAAAAATAATTTGTGCAGTAAATTCTTTGGCTATTATGATGCATTAGCGCGCCATCTGTTATGAAAATCCGAAACTATTATAGACGCATATGATTCTTTTAAAAATTGTTTTTTTTTTCAATTTTTCTATATTTAGAAATTGTTTAATTTTTAAAAGAATCATACGCGTCTATAATAATTCCGAATTTTCATAATTTGGCTATGTCAAATTAATATTATGTGTAGGCTAATATAGTACAGAGGTGAGTATGGAAAATCATGGGCTTGGAACAAAATGGAAGCGTGCCCGAGGAGGTAAAGGGAATGGTAAGATGAAACGTGAGAGAGTTACCTAAGTTGCTAAGTAAGTGGAGCAACATTATGAAATGATTGAAATAAGCCAACCAAAATAGGCTGAAGATAGGAGCAAATGAATTAATCTCTGCAGAGTTCGTCAACAAAACTGTGATTCTAGAGTTGAAGGCCTATGGGAATATAAATGTTTAGTGAGGGGATACGTTATGAAAATAGACAAACATGTATGTAAATGCAAGCAACTCATACTCTTAAACTGATATGATAAAGTTTCTAAGAATATATTAATAGAGAAAATATTGATTTTACATGAAAGTATCTACTTGTGTATGTTACTTGTATATATTTTAAAATAATATTTATTGAGATGGTTGATTTATTGACGAACTGCCGCTGTCAATGTTCTCCACTGATCACCCCCCCCCCCCCATACAGAATTTCGTTTCTTTTATTAGGAAAAAATAAAAATGAATATAATTGGGGAAAAATAATTTTAAAATGAAAGTGAAGATGATTACAAGACAACTCAGAGGTTGTTACGTCTCCCCATCAAGACGGTTTTTAGTTGATTTATCTTCTATTTTCAAATACTCTCTCTCTCTCTATTACCATTGTTATTTCTCTTTTACTTAGGACTAGATGTCATAATAAAATTTTATGTGATTTTTGAAATATCGGAAAATATCTATGCTTCAAAATTGCCATCCATTATTTCCGCCATATTTCGGAATTAAAATTAATATCGTTAATTATCCTGGTATATGGCCAATATTATGGAATATAAAATAATTGACTATTTGGTGATAGTTATTACGATTCTCGCAGTTACTCTAAACATATTTAGAAAGACCTCCAATACTTTAATAATTACATAAAAATGAAAATATTCTATGACAAGAACGGTTGATGGATCTATATATATTTCTTTCAATCAAGATCCTTAGCAGCTAATGATATTTCAACATTACAATAAATGTTTCTGAAAAATCTAGTCTCAAGTAGAGGTAGGAGAACTCTGGACGAGATACAACATTTCGACATGAAGCAGATTCTTCCTTCGACGAGAGCATCTATCGTGTATGTGCACCAGCCCTGTCTATCCGAATCAAAATACAATTCTAATTTACTTATTTTGTCGCTGACGTAATGCCTAGTACGATTTATCAGGAACCTTGACGAGATATGATATGTTGTAGACCACCACCGCGTTAGATAACCATAGAGGAAAAACAAGTTATATGTGAAGTGTTTCTTTAATGTGTTTTTAATGCGAGATTTCGGGCTTGATGTACTTCGACAGGCTGAGGATAAACTCTGTTATAAACTTTGGAAATGTCTAGGAACTCACCCAGAGGTTCCTTGTAGCGCTCTGTAAAGCTATGGGAACTATTCGGAATTGTAGTCTGCTGACTAAATGTATTTTCATTGGTGTCAAAGTTGATTTTCAAAGGGGATTCTAATGGCTTCGAGGCTGCCATATTTCCCATTAACATAGCTGATTCATTTTCATGATGGTAAAAAGCAAGCTGCTGGTATTCACCCTGTTTGTTTCTGATACACACCATATCACAGTGTTAATATTTTATGTTTTGTAAAATTTTCAGCTTCAGATTATTTTATATTAAAATATTTAGCACTTAGTTTTGAATTTTATTTTTCAGATTGACATTTTAAAGATACACTGCGTGACATTACAAAAAAAATTAAAATGCTACTATTGGTTCGCTGCAAAGTTATTTTGATTTTTATCATACAATATTTGAATTTCTCATCGATGTGATTGTAAAAATATACCAAATGAAATTCATGATTTTATATAAACATATAGATGACGCTTTGTCACATATATCGTATCGTTTAAATTTCTTCCTTCAATTAATTTCACTTTCTAAACTTGTTCTACGATATATCGATTTTGAAGGGATTTCGAATTAAGTTTCCACCTTTAGTAATTTTGGAGGATAAAAATAATATGTGATTCATAACCTATCTTGATGTGTAGGCCTCTCACCGCCGTTTGTCTTCTCTCTCTAGTCACGATGGTACACGAAACTGAAGGTAGATACTCACAGGGAAGCAGCTAAAGTTCCCGCTTTATTAAAATAGTCCGAAATGAGATAAGAACGATAATTGGGACCTGCCTCCAACCTCTGCCGTTAAAAGGATCCTCAATTCCTATTCTTCATCTCCAGAAATAACCCGTTCGCTGTCTCCTGGCAGTGTTTTTGACGTGTCCCGCTCCTCTGACGCCCTCTCTGTCAATCTGGAATGTCATTTTCAACACTTGCTTGAGCGAATCTCCTTCCTCTAAAATTCCTTTTCTGGAGAAAGGTCCATATCTTGGTTTTTCCCTTCAAAGTCCAACCAGAATAGTTGTTTTACTGACGTCTTTCGAGAATATTGCCTTGTTCAATACCTCGGAGCTAAAGATCTGATATTGTGTGTGGAGTTGATGTCAAACAACTTAAATGGTAACCCTTTGTGTTTTTGTCCCAATCTATTTATATATGTAAATGTAGATCAGTGTTTGTTATACCTATCTCACTTTTATCACATTATTTTATCTGTTTAAAGTTTCCAATTAACTTTTTATTTACAGTATATATAACTTATTCCGTTTATTCCAGGCCAGAATAATGTATATAGCTATAGTAAAATTTCCATCGACATAATACATATTTTCACCTTTAGAAATTTGCGATATTTTAAGATATTCATATTTGCAGATGTTTATTTGATATAGGCATCATTATATTCGCAATACCTTTCTTTTATCAAAAGCAGCCGAGAGATCTATGAAATATTTTATTCAATGTGCCAAAGAATAAAATAAAAGTGATACAAAACATGCTTATCGCATATGTAACATTCGTTTGATATTAACATATTACAAATACTTTGAAGAAGGAATCAAAGTTTTCGGCGACGAGTTTCTTTTATTATAACACAAATAAATGAAACTCGTTGCCGTTAACTTTGAATCCTTCTTCAAGATGTTGTCTGGCGATCCCTTCTCTTTTAATATTACAAAAAATGTTTTATAAATCTCAATATAGCTAAAGGGAATTCTTAAGCTGTCTGTAAATGAATAGAGCAAAAAGGCTGATTAGTGTTATGAAACGCCATAGAGGAAAATATTTATGTAAAACGTGTCTGTAAAATATACATGTTGACGAATATGACGGAAACGTATTGGAATTTCTCATTCCTGTTCATATTATTATTTTGATATACATATTTCTAGAGAGTTGATACTATTTTATTTTGTAGGTATATGTTGCTATCAGGGAATGTATGGTCTGTCCATATTGAATCGATACCCTGTATTTGCAATATGTTGATAAAAAGTGAGTTTGATTTTTATTATGATATTCTATTTTATTTTTATCTTTTATACCCTCTTATGTTTGTATAATATATTATTGAATTAACAAATTTTGAATATTGATCAACTATTCAATACTATTCACTTCATCCAATGTGTTTCACTCGAGTTTGATTGATTCAGGAAAGCTTTAAAGGCGACCGTTCTGCTCTTCCCTCTCCTGGGCATCAGCCATCTTCTCTTCTGCATCAATCCCCAGGACAGCGGCTACCTCGAGGGCATCTACATGATTGCTAACGCCATCCTTCAGTCCTGCCAGGTCCCTGAATATCCTTATCTTATCTTAGGCTATTGCATTCATTGATAACATTGGGAGTCGGTGAAAAATGGTGCAGTTTTTGGTATCCACAACTATTAATTGAATCTCGTTTTTCTGAAGAAAAAACCCTTGAGTTCCTTCATATCTATCAAAAATAACTTATTGAGTGGAAGCAACCACACTGGGCTATGATACTTTGTAACCAAAAAGGTATGACTGCTATCTACATGTGTAGACATGAGATACACTCGGAGTAAAATGCTGCCGCTAACTACACAATATGATTATCAGGGTCAGCACGAGGGGTACTTGGAACAATTAAATAATCAATAAATTAGCAAAATCCCAGCTCCTTCTATCCATGAAAATTGTTGAAACTTGAACGTGAAATTTTAAATTTAAAATTTTCTTTTCTATTTTTACACTTTACTGTGTGTAAGGAGAAGAAATTATAATGAATGTAGATTTCCTCAATAGGGAATAAAAAATTCTGTCTCGCCCGTTTTATATTCAGAATGATCTCTCTATATTATTATATAATGTTATATTTAGTCTCTGAATATATAAACAATATCATTATTCTCATCTCTAATTTTTCTTTTTTTATATATAATGAGTACTTCCTAATGTCCTTACTGTGATAAAACATTTTTACTGTGATTAAACTAAAGATCGTTGGAGGTGTAGATCACTGATAAGCAAAACCCTCCCATCTATAGATGGCGCGCTTTTCCCTCATATGTAAATAATTATTTATTGATCAGTCTAGTACAATAATAAAGCAATTTGTAGAATAATCTGTCGATACTGGAGAAGAGGCTCACCATTTATAAGCTATATATCCCATAACTATATATTTGTTTGGAAATAAAAACAAGAGGCTTTTTCTGAGAGAAAAAAAGAACCACGAAATGCAAAGCTCCTAACTTATTTTAACTGCAGATGGGCAAAGCTGTGACAAGTTTTTTACTGAACATTATTTTAAATTTTAACTTTACTTAATTTTTCTAGGGAGAAAAAGTGATACCAATTTCACTATATATGATAAACACATTTTATATAGATATTTCGAGATTGGTTTATTTAAAAAATGAGCAATTGCATAATATAATTCTTTCAAGATTAATCGTTTGTGTTTTTTATCTGACATTGGTATGAATGTTTATGGACATTGCTAAGAGTGTCTTCTTCTTATATCCACTCAATTATAATACGGCATCAAGCTTGCGGAGCTTGATATTTTTGATGGTTTTTGTTAGGCTTGTTGAAAATCATTATTATGCGTGTTGGGAGTCCTTGTTAGGAGTATTAATTGTCATTGTTATGGGTGTTATGATACTTGTTAGGCATATTGATTGACATTGTTTTGCGTGTTGACGTCCATTGTATGACGTTTTGATGAAATATTTCTATGGGTGTTGGTATTCATTGTTAGGCGTATTGATGGCCATTGTGTTAGGTGGTGATATATATTTTTAGGCATATTGATGGGCATTGTTATGGGTGTTGGTGGCCTTTGATAGGCCAATTTTTATCTTCAGTATTATCCGTGTTTGTAGATATTGTGAGGCGTGTTTATTGCAATTGATATATGTTGATGCCCATTGTTGATTTTCATTGTTATAGGTGTTTGTAGCTATTGTTAAGGGTGATTTTGGCCATTTTTTATGGGTGATTTCCATTGTAAGGGATGTTTGCAGCCATTGTTAGACGTGTGATGCCATTGATAGACGTGTATGTGCATTGATATGAGTGTCAGTGGCCATTTTCAAAAAAGTTGATGATCTTTGTTATGCGTGTTTTGTGGCTTGCAGCTCGTAGATTCTATGTAATGAATTTAAACTATACATGATATAGAGAAACGAACGTTATCACATTTATAATGAAATTGGCACTAAGAATATCGTCCGATAAACGGAAAATCTTCATTGGGGCTTCGAAACCTATTGGTACTTGAATTCTTCAAACATAAAATTTAGCGCTATTCATCTTTTTCTGATGAAACAACTTCCTACTTCCCTAACCGTGATTAAAGCATATTGGTGGAGTCTTGCTCATCAGTGGTGAAATTTCCTTGCAAACCTTTCTACCATATGGCTTTAAGCCCTTAGGCCATCCTGTGAAATTATTCCTATATATTACTGTTCTTAAAGTTATGTCTATACTTGGGTACACCTTTATATTTTAAATGTGTTAACAAGTACATTTTAAAATAACAGAATAACTGCTTTGAATTTTGTTGTTTTTATTTATTAGCATTTTAGTAACAAGATATATACATTATATATATATATGTTGTATAATTACTGTATGGAAAAAAAAAATTTAGCAGTCGTTTGTGGCTGTCTCCACCTCAATAATCTCTTTATTTTTCAAATCTTTTTTAAAACAAACAACAAAATTTACATACTTGGCACGCGGTAAAATTAATTATTTTACAAACAAAGAACATTATGCAAAATAGATAGAAGTTGAATATCATTCAAAATGTATCCTATATATATTTCAATGTAATTTTTTAAAATGCATTTTAATATGAGTTAGACTATTGTATTTTTCATTGATATTTGCTGGAATGTGTAAGTAGAAAAATTGCAAAATGAGGTGATCATATCAAAGTTTTCTTTGTGCGCAGGGAACAATTGTGTCAATCCTATATTGCTTCTTAAACAGCGAGGTAAGATGTTTTTATACGTATGTTAAACTTTGATATAGAAATTATAATAGACTATTATAAATATCAATTGAAAAAGCCCTGTAAGATTTATATATGAATAAAACAAAGCATCAAGGGCTGCGTTTCTTTATTAAAACAAATATATTCGAGCTTTCGAGCACATACGCCCTTCTACAGGAATTAATAAACAATAATCCAACTAGTTTGAAATAATATTTATATTTAAATTTAACGTGCATATCCACGATTTTTTTGAAATTAAAAGGTTGAAAGAAATTGAAATGCACGTGTATCGTGGATATGCACGTTAAATTTAAATATAAATATTATTTCAAGCTAGTTGGATTATTGTTTATTAATTCCTGTAGAAGGGCGTATGTGCTCGAAAGCTCGAATATATTTGTTTTAATAAAGAAACGCAGCCCTTGATGCTTTGTTTTATTCATATATTATAAATATATTTAGAAAGAGGTGGATTTATTTATTTATTTACTATACGAATGACCCGGCTTCGCCCGAGAATTCCCCGAGTGCAATTTCCTTCATACTAAAAGTACATCAATAATAAATAGTAGAAGTGCCATATAATAGCAATACATAAGTAACACATAAACCACAAGTAAAAAGTGTGTGTGATGGCGAAAATTGTATTATATTAGTTTTTAGGTATTTGATTTAATTAAGTTTTGCAGTCCATTTAGTTGTTTCAAAATCAATATAGTTTAAATAGATGGCAGCTTTTTCACACAACCCACGAGGTACCCCGCCCCAGTGTATTAACCCTTGAAATTGTATGAGTTGAGTGGGTGACTGCGATGGATCTTAACTGCGATGCCCATCTTCTCAGTAAGAAAAAGAAAAAGAGGTTTATGAAAAAAATTAATCCAAAATACTGTCATGTAAATAATTTTCTGTAAAAATAAAAGATCACATGGAAATTAGGCAAACATATGTGTCTGCGACTGCATTTTAAACTATCTAAAAAAGAGAGATAAAAAAAACAAAGGCCAGAACAAAAATTAATAACAAATGCGAAAGCCATTATTTGCATACAGTAACGCTAATTTTGTAATGTTTTTTTTTTTAATTGCATTGTGTGCACTTACTATTACTTAGATAGTAATATAACATGCAAAATTTGGTACCAATTGGTTCAGTAGGTTTGAGGTTATCGCGAAACAGACATTGACTTTTATATATAAGAATATATTAATATATATAAATTAATATATATAATATATAATATATATTGAAGGAATACATTATTCTCATCACTCGTGTAAAAAAGGTAACGGTGTTGATAAAGAATGAGCCAATACTCCAGTTTTTAACAAATATAAGCCAACTTGTACAGAATGTGTTTAGTTTATGACCCTCATCAGTAAAGAGGGGGGCTTCGATTTCATAATATCTTGCGAAAGGAGTTACCAAATAGATCGATTTTACCAATACATATTATATTATATCATTTGAAAAATGTATTACTCAGATTTAAAACAAATTGTGCCTTCGTTTATAAATTTAAAACTTATAATTTGAGCTTATTAAACATATCTGACCGAAAACTTCAAATTGAGCTTCAACCAATTAAAAGAAGTGGAGTTCCACACATATATTACTTAGATAATAATTTTACAGGGGGAATTTGGTCTATTTATTTTTTTTTTTTTTTTATTTATTGTTACAAAAGCACGAAGTCCAAAGGACTATTGTGCTGTGCTAGTATTATTTATATATATATGATTAATTATTTACACGATGGATTAGTATTGTTTTGTAAATTATTGTACAAATAGTTCTAAACTTAACAAAGTTCTCATAAGATAGAGTATATACACAAAGAGAATTTGGTAATGTTTCAAAGTATCTACATACAATTTGATTAGTCAGAGGGCAAGATAAAAGAAGATGCTCTGGTGATTCAACATCTAAGCGGCATTCACATGTTGGATCATTGATAGCATTCAGTTTGAATAGGAAACTTAAGAAGGGTCCTTTGCCAGTTAAGAATAATATAGTGAATTTATCAGAGGAAATGAAATTTGGGACAGCAATTGGAAAGAATTTCTTGAACAGTTCATTAGATAGAGAAAGATAAAACTTAAATTTTAGATCCAGATATAGTTTGTTTAATTCTTTTTGAAGGGGTTTTTTGAGTGTTCGATCTGTGAGAGAATTTGTCATATTATACTTTGTTTGTAATAATTCAAGATAATCGGACAGTAAAGGGGTTTTCGCTAGTATATGTGTGATGTAAGAAGATGAAGTCCTATAAGCATGAATGCATCTAATAAGAATTTGATATTGTATAGAATTCAACTTGGATCTTTTTGCTGCAGTGATAAAAGGAAACCAAATATTTGATGCATAGCTTATTGTAGAGCGTATCATAGCTTTATATAAGATCAATCTACGTCGAGTATCAATGCCCCAAGTACGTGCACATAATGAGAATAATATATTCTTAAGTTTCGTAGCTTTCATAATTATATTGTCAACATGTGTTCCAAAATTAATCTTATTCCTTTGTCTATGATTTTTAAAAATAACTCCCAAAATTTTAACAGTTTCTGATGGTTGAATTATTTTTCCATCAAAATTAATGGGCAATTTTTCATAGTTATGTAGATAGAGTATACCTGTTTTGTTTGGACTTAGTGAAAGTTTTACCTTTTCACACCATGCTTTGATTTTTATTAAACATTTGGTAATATTATACTGAAGATCATAGATGTTTGAACTCCATACCACAAATGTCACATCGTCCGCGAAAGCAATCACTCTAGCAAAACTTTCGTTAAAAGATAAGTTGAAATCATTAAGTAATATATTCCAAAGAATAGGAGAAATAATACCACCCTGGGGACATCCCTTATTTATCTTTTTTATACACTTTACATTAGTATATTTAAACTCTACACTCCGGTCTTCAAAGTAAGAATTAATTATTTTTATAAGTACCGCTGGAAAATTTGCCTTATCCAATTGTTGGAGAATTGCCGGATGCCATGCGTTGTCGAAAGCTCCGCTGATGTCCACTGTTACTATTGCCGTATTTTCTGTTTCTCTTTTCAAAAGACTTAATTTAGTTATTTCTTGTAAAGCAGAGATTGTTGATTTTTCTTGTGTAAATCCATGTTGAGCAGGATGCATAACATTATTACTATTAATATGATTTAAAAGTTCAATATGAATTAGACTTTCAAAAATTTTACCTAAATTAGAAGACAAGCTTATAGGGCGGTAGGCTTTCGGATCTTTATAATTTTCTTTATTAGGTTTTTTTATAATCATTACTGCTGACTTTCTCCAGGCCTCCGGATAATAATTAAGTCCCATACAAGCATTGAACAATTTTGTTAACACAGGAGATATATGATGAACTGCCGTTTTGATCATCTGATTGCTTATATGATCTATTCCTGGAGCCTTGCCATTTTTAAGTTTTTTAATTATTGAACAGATTTGAATATTATCAAAATAAATGATTTTATCATTAGAAAAAGTATAACTCTTGTCTCTGATTAATTTATGATAGTTTGTGTCAGAAGATTGACAGTCATTCGGAAATAGAGAAGATAAAAGATTTTTCATTTCTGATTCGAGCACATCTTGAGATACATCTAGAATTGGTAAATCAAAAGACCTAGGAGAAATTTTTTGTTTAAAAGTTTTGTAAGTATTACCAAAAGGAGATGTATTTTCAACTTCCTCCAGGAATACCCTCCAGCTTACATTTCTTGTTTTTTCAATAATATTCATATACTTATTTCGTATTTCCTTATACATTTTTTCATCAACTAGCTGTCTATTAGACCGTTTACCCCGATAATATAGATTTCGAACATATTTAAAATGATTTTTAAAAAGTTCCAGTTCATCCGTCCACCAATTAATGGAAAGGAAAGGTCTATGAAAGGAAAGGAGTCACTTTCCTTTCACAAAACTTATACTCTACCTTCTCTGCCAACTAAAAAATTTGGTCGGTAATAAATTTGCAACCCAGTTTTTTTTTTTGAGACCATGACTTCGAGCTGGTGGTCCTCGTCATTTCAGAGGGCGTTCTTTGATTTAATAATATCCACCAGTGATTCCTGATATCTTCATAATTTGGCAAAAATGCGTTTTATCAATAAAGTGACTTGGCCAATTCTATGACCAAAATATAGGCCGAAGATTTTACGGGTTATAATAAAAATCATCTTTCCTGCCAAAATATATTAATATCGAGAAATTTCGCATTTAAATTGAGAAAGGATTGATGAAATCATTTAGGGATAATTCTACTGTGATTAGAGTAGATATCTTCCTAAAATAAACTTTCTGAAAGACATAGACATTCCTAAGATATATTGTTGTGAAAAAGTCTATTGAAACGAAATTATTTTTTTTTAAAGAGAGAAAATGAGTTATAAAAATTGGTTTAAATATGTGTTAAACCAACCCCTTAATATGATTACATACAATCCACCATGTAAAGGTCTAAAATCTATTTTTTTTGTTTGTTTTATATATTTACCCCATATATATAATATTATTTTGAAAATCGAGCAATCCATAAATATTTTTGATCCAATATATGCCTTTTTATTTAAATATACCATGTATATAATATATATTGCGCTTTACCTTTTAAATCTTATTCTTGTGTGTTCTTTAACCTTGCCCACGAGTGTAAATTACCTTGCGGATAATTGAATTCAATGTGAAGTGTAGTTATAGTTTTGACGGTGGTTTTGTAGGTCCAGACCGCGCTGCTGAACACCTACCGCCGGCTAGAACTGACCCGAGGGAGGGGCCGACGTCACCATGTCGCCCCCAGGGGCTCGGGGCCCCGCAGCTACAAGAACTCCTTGCTGACCACTGATGTCACCGAGTTGGAGGACCTTCGGCTCAAGTGAAGCCAGGTGTTCTTATCCTTCTCTCATATGTACTCTCTCCATTTCCTCCCAGTCATTTAATCTCATATGTACTCTCTCCAATTCCTTCCATCCAAAAATTGTTGATTTTATCTCATATGTAATTTTATTTCCTTCCAGCCATACATTGTGTCGTGTTGTGTGTATATCGTTTGTTGTGTAAGTTATATGCTTTCTTGACTGTATTTTGTTTTCTGCATGCATATTGTGAGTCTTTTGTTTTTGTGTATGTTTTGTGTGAAGGGTAATGTCTGTGATGTATGTTGCCAGTTGTATATATATATATTTATTTATTTATTTATTTTTTTGTGTTGAGTTTATATAATGTTGTCTATTATGTTTGTTGTAAAAGTTGAGCATTTTGTTATGTTGTGCATTGTATACGTTGAGCATTGTACATGTTGTGTGTTTCATTTAAATGTTAATATATATGTCGTATCCGTCGTGATCGAATGGGAGGGCGCAGCCGTTGTGCATGTATACTTCGAAAAAAATTGGTTCCACACTCGTGAGCGCGCGCGGCGGCGTGCCGTAGCCTTCGCCATCGCGTGCTGGCTCCCACGTTTATTCTCTTTACAGATTTATAGATGGGTGAATTTGTATTTACATTTCAAAATATTTATTATAGAGAGAATAAATTATATTTTTTGGGCATTATACAAATTATGACAGATGGAACCTGTGTAGGATAAATAAATTTAAAATGATTTTAAAATTATTTAGTTGAGACTTGGGAGGCAATTTTATAAATTGAATTCTGATACTATGGTACAAAAATTGAAATATTGTGTGATAATTTACTAAAATATATACAAATATAGATGAAAATAGCATTAAATATGATATATAATACATAAAATTATGAAGTTTTAAATGTTTTAAATGTAGCAGGATACGAACCTGTGTGATTTGGCTACGATTGTGTATCTGTTTGTGGGAGTGTTCTGTGCGTGAGAGGATCTCCTGCGCTGGAGTGTTGGTGGAATGGTGCTGGGCTGAGCATCCTTCTCTTTACCGTACTCTCCATGGGGAACGTAAGTAAAGGGGTGTTAAAAAGGTGCTCAGGGATGAAAAGGAATGAATGTCTTGGTTGTGGCGAACAATTTGGTAGGATGATCCAAATTGGGCCACTGGAGTCCTCGGAAGGTTTCTCGTTTGGAATGGAGAGAAAAGAGGACGGTGGTCATGTCGATGAAGTAGCACAAGGAGAATATATCTTGATGTTGGTGTGTGAACATAAAGGTTTATTGCAAATGGTCAGAGGGAAACGTACTGAATTTTGTGACGTACATCCTGAACGGATCCTTTCAAGCAGGGTCTGTGACTATCAGTAATCCTGCTGACACCTTAAAAGGTAGTGATTTTTGTGAAAAACTATCAGTTCGGGGTGGTCAATGAGCAACGCAGGTGGTGTTATTCTAATTCAAAATAGATTTCCGACATTCTATAAAGGAATTCTCTGATGACAGGATCTTATGGGGGGTTATCAATATTAATGTCGTGGTCACCTTCCTTTTCTGAGTGAATAATGAAGTCCTTGAAGGTGTTCCAAAGGACCATCGAAAGCTCTTCAAGACAATGAATCAAGTTTGACTGAATTTGTCTTAATCGGGACGACGATAATAAATAAATCAGCAAATTTATAATCGCCATGGAGACGTTTGGGTTGATGCACGCCATTGTAAGGAGGGATATAAAAAGATTGGGAATTGTTTAATCCTATTAAAATATTTAACTATGGGCAACGGTACTAACGAATTTGTGCTTATAACTGCCCTATTTTCTAATTTCGTATTGTCTCGGTTAATAAGGAGTGCATTTAATTGAGGGCTAATTTGCGGAGTATGATTACGTGTTGGTGAGGATGGGAGCATTATTTTTGTTGAAGGGGAAGGTTCTAATTGGATATCAATCTTCGGGATGGTGTCAGGAGTAGAAATGTATCTGGCTGTTAATGTTGGTTCGTCATTATCTAAGAAAATATCGATGTTCATGTGATAAAATAGGTTGCTTAATGTGGATGCATAACTCTTATAATCATCATGAAATATTTCAAGTGGGAAATGATGGTAAATAAAATGTGATTTTGGCGCGCTATTGTTGTTCGTTGAGTGAGGTGTGAAGATGTACTTAGTGTCTTCGGAATAGTGTTTCCATTTGTTTACGTGGATAATCTCTGTGTCTAAGTTTTGAGCTTGAATAGGTCTATTGATTCTAACTGTATAGGGGAATATCCTCTCAATTATCTCATATGGTCCACTGAAGTAAGGCACTAATTTGCCCGTATTGGGGTGTTAGTAAATTTTTGTTAGTACTAGATCGCCTACCTCAAAGTCGGGGGACCTGTGATTTTTATCAAATCTAATCTTATCTAGTTTATGACGTTCTTTCGTTCTTTGTAACGATAGGCGTCTAGATTTAGTGACTGATGGATGAGGATCTAGATGTTGTGACAGTTATTTCGTCAGGGAGCCGTCCATAAGGTATGATGGGGGAAATCCCGTGACGGAATGAAGGGTATCGTTATATGCCTTAACTACTTTGGATTGGAGCATAGTCCAACTAGCTCTAGGATGTTGAAGATGGAGGAGCCTAGGTTTTCCGGTCAGGGTTGCGTTCAAACGTTCGGATACACCGTTTGCTTGTGGATGATTGCTGGTAGTGAGCATTGGTTGGATGTTACGGGAGATTAGAAATCTCCTAAACCTGGGTGATGTAAAGGCAGGGGCTCTATCTGTAAGGAGACGCTTCGGACAACCACTTTGTAACACCCTTTTTATTACTTGAATATATGTGGTCGTGCTGGTGGAACGAGATTGAAATGTCCATGCGAATCGAGTCGCGTGGTCTACTACTACATGCGGGTAATTTTTTGCACTTCCATATCTAGCAAACCCGGCCATAGTGTCTATAGAGACCAGATCGAATGGCAGTGGCGATTCTGGCAATTTGCCCAACTCTCCATACTTCGGTCCTTTTCGGGTTTTGCTCATTTGACAGATGTTACAATTCTTAACGAAGGCACGGATGTCTATCGACATTCCGCTCTATAAGTATTGGGCAGAGATGATACTAGTCAATTGTATCATCCATTGTGTCATTCCTGGATGCTTAAATTTCTGGTGGGCTTCTCTAAGTATGGTGGATCGTAAGGATGGCGAAGCAACTATTTTGCTCACACCACGTCTGGTGACGGTAGTCAGGCCTGAGGTTTGGTGAACATACTTGGAATTATCACGAAGCTCACTTTGGTACATTTTTAATAGCGTGGCGTCAGGAAGGCCACAAAACGGATTTCGGGATGACAGGTCAGCCTCTAATTGTTTGGGGCCTTTGATGAACTCCACCTGATAGTCGTAGACTGATAATCTCAAACTCCATCGAAAGAGTCTTCCTGTCGGATTTTTGATGTTTTTCAGCTACTGTAAGGCGCAATGATCGGTGAAAATAGTAAAACAATTTCCCGCCAGATAGACCTTGAAAGATCTACTGTTTCAATTATTGTCAGGTACTCTAATTCGGTGATGTTATAATTGCGCTCGTATTTGCGCAGAGTGCGGCTAAAATATTGTACTGGATACGAGTTTCCATCTGGAGAGAGAGAGAGAGATGGAGCTGTTTCAGTACTCCTCCTATCCCTTGCAAAGATGCATAAGAGTACACTTTACAGCACAAATCTGTTTTATAGAGATGAAGAATTGAACCTGATGAAAGTAGTTATTTGAGTTTGTCAAACGCCTTTTGACAGTCTGAAGTCCATTCCCATTTAACGTTCTTTTTCAAAGGTTGATTTAGAGGATTTCTAATGCGCGCATAATCTGGAATGAATTTGTTGTAAACATTAATGGCGACTTGAAATGTTTGCAAGGTTTTTACGTTAGTAGGGGGTTTTATGGCATTAATTACATCTATATTCCTAACATGTGGAGTGCAGGTACCTGAACTAATCTTATATCCCAGGTAGTCAATAGATGTCCTGAAAACTGGCATTTATTAAGATTTATCTTTATATTTTCTGATTTACAAAAATTAAAAAATTCCTGTAAGTGTCTCAAGTGTTCCGCTAAACATGTTAGAATGGATTATGAAGTCATCAAAATAATGATTAGCAAATGTTAATTTGTGTTTCTGTATTAATTGATTTAACTGCCTTTCGAATATTTGGGGACTTAATTTGAAGCCAAATGGTAGTCTATTAAAATGGTATTGCCCCAGGTGTGTTACAAATGAAAGTAGGGGCCTAGATTCGAAATGGATAGGAATTTTCCAGAAGACAGAGGTTATATCTATGGTGGAAAAGTATTTGGAATTAGATAATTGATCTAGTACTGTTTCTATTAGCGGTATGGGATAATTATCTATATACATTAATTCGTTAAGTTTTCTAAAATCTGCACAAAAACGTTTCGAGCCATCCCTTTTTCAAGCAAGTGTTAAGGAAGCGGCATATGGGCTATTCGATGGTTTAATTATTTCATTTCTAACATTTTATCTATATGATATTTTATATCAGGGTAATCGCTATATGGTATTCTATATGGTTTTAGTTTTATAATCTTATCACTGTTAGGCATAATTTTAATCGGGTCGGTATTTAAAGCAGGAACTGAAAACTTATCGATGGGAAACAAACCAATATTTTCTTAAATAATTTTTTACATTCATTTATTAGATGATGGTGTGCAACTATATAATATTCCACAATTGTGGCACTATTAAAGTTGTTATGAGGAAAAGATTGAGTGGTGTGGGGCATGGTATGGTTATTAGGGTCGGGTTGAATTGTAAAGTTTTTAAATGATGGCGTAAAATAATCTTTAAAACAATATTGTGAATGTGCTAACATGATATTATCCATATATTTTTTTTTTATTGAAAGAAATCAATAGTTAATCGAAATATCCCTAATGAATTTAAAGATAAAATGCCAAATAGAAGATCTTTATCTATTATATAAAATAACAAGTGTTCCTTAATGAAGCCTGCAGTAACCAAAATAAATGCAAATCGCACAGGCGGGATATTATTAGATAAAGTACTAATGGTAACATAATTATTTAAAGGTAACATTTTAGTTCCTAATGTTTTGAATTATTTTAAACAAATAATATTAATGTTAGCGCCAGTATCTTTTAGAAATGAACATAAATGGTTGGCTAGTAGCAACTTGAGGGTCAGGGTACTTACGCCGTTAATGGCGTGTGGGTTGTAAGGTGGACCGTTGTGAGCACTGATTGTTCCAGTGGAGACCTTTGCAGTTCTTGCATGGTGTAGACGGGGTGAAGGGAGATCGTCCTGGTCGCTTCTGGGTATGAGGAACGTCTTCGGAAAAGCGCCTTAACGGAATGTTTGTTTGTCTACTGGATTGGTGGGGAGATGGGCGTCCTCCTGTAGGAGAGGAAATGCCGGAACGACTCGGGACTCCGCCTATCCCATAGATTCTCCTGGTCAGAGTGAACCATTCCGACAGGCTGCTGGGTGTTGCAATCATTAGGAGATTGCGACTGTAGGAGGGCATTCCTTGAGTGAGAGTGTTGACCATTTCCTTGCGGTTCATGCGTACCTTCTGTTTATAGTATGCTTGTAAGCCTTGAGGCCCACAACGTAGTTGATAGAAGTCTTGGTGGGTCGGTGTCTCGGGAGGGCGGTACAGATCCTCAAGGACCTGTTTGATCCTCCAGTAAGGTTCGTGGAGGTAGTCCATGGATTGGAGTGTTCTCTGTGGCTCTCCCTATAGCACTGCCACTACCATACGGCCTTGTTCGTCACAGCTGCTGCTTTGAATTCCGGGGACCTCTCCAGCTCCTTAAAGAACGATTCCGCGGACCTTGATCGTCAAATCTGTCTGCGGGGGTGGGCGCGTCCAGCCCTAGTCTTCTCATCATCGCTGTTAGTGCATCTATCACCGACTTATTCTTTAGAGTTAACTCGGCCTCTTTCTGGCCTTCTTGTCTCTTTCCCTTGCTCATTCTCTTGAGATTCTTCTTCCTGTCGATTCTTACTTGTCGTTTCCGTCGTGGTCGAATGGGAGGGCGCAGCCGTTGTGCATGTATGCTTCGAAAAATAATTTATAGATTTATAGATGGGTTAATTTGTATTTACATTTTAAAATATTTATTAGGGTGAAAATAAATCATATATTTTGGCCATTATACAAATTATGACATTTACATTTTTATATATATATATTTTATATATATATATACACACACACACAAGCCTTTTTATTACAAAGATTTTTGCGACATCGCCGCCGACTCTCTACTCGAAATTTTTCAAGAGGCGCAATTAGAAACCTCCCTACCTGACCACATGAGGGCTGGAAAAATGTTTCTAACACCTAAAACTCCTAATGCGCGAACTCTGAACGATTGGCGCCCGATCACCTCTATGAACACGGATTATAAGATTCTATCGAAAATCTTACTTACAAAAATCAAGCCGTACTCCGCGCGCATGATACCAGCAGAACAGAAGTACGCCGTCCCGGGCCGCTCTATTTTCGATATCATCCCCGAAATTGAGAAGAACATTTACGAATCGAATTTATTTAATACGTCCCTCGCAATCGTAACAATCGATCTACAAAAAGCTTTCGATTCGATCAACAGACCATTTATTATTGCTACGCTGGAAAGGCTCGATATCCCCGAAATTTTCTTGAAATGGGTTAAAATCATCTTTAGTGGTAATAAAATAAAAATCGACGTGAACGGCGAATGCTCTCCAGAATTCAACGTAAATAGAGGCGTGCGACAGGGCTGCGGCTTGTCCGCGCTGCTTTTCTCATTTGCCACGACGTCTCTCATATACCATCTTCGTCGAAACCTCAGCTCTACGTCCGGGATTTATGCATATGCCGACGACTTTATCTTACTTTTAAAAGACGAAACTGATTTTAAGCGTATTTATAATTGTTTCAAAAATTTTGAGAAAATATCCGGCATCGCTATTAATTTTAAGAAGAATAAGGGGTTGTGGTGCGGCAATTGGAGCGGCAGGACCGATAAGCCAGAAGATATAGAAATGCGGAACGACGCAATTGACATCCTCGGTATACCTTTTGAAAATTCCAAAACGCCTCTAAAAATGCAAACAGAAAATCTTCGTTCCTACTTCCGCCACTCAGCCGTAATTGCTAAACAAAACATTTTAACGCTCCCCCTCCACCTCAAGACGCGATTTTTAAATTCGAACTTCATACCAAAATTTACCTATTTGATAAACGCCATCCTGCCAAACGATTCTATATTAAACGTATTACAAAAAGATTTAGATGACGCGCTCTATATGGAAACAACTTGGACGACATCGACAATAAATTGCCTGCCCGCCGAGAGGGGTGGCCTCGGCCTGCTGCACTTGGCTACTCAGCGCGACCTCTTTATTCTAAAACGCATACAAAGGTCTATTAACGGGGAAAAAAACGAAAACGATTTTCTCTTTATAAACAAAAATTCGACAAACTACTACAATCTGTTTAACTACGATTTACACAGTTTTCTATCGCCACGACGAAAGCAGACTCTATCAAGCTGGAAAAACATCGCGCCAAACTTTCATATCGATTTTAAAAGCCTCTCGAAAAACGACTTTTTACACATCGTGCTTTTAAAATGCCGCCTTTTACACGGCCTTTATTTGCAAAATCCTGCCATCTTCAATGCACGAGGCCTGAGACGTCTGAAAGACTTTTTGGATTTAAACGGTGAAATACGAGATATCAACGATTTATTTTCCCACGCCACGCGAAACATTCGGAACGATTTTCAAAGAATCACTACGTTCTACAATGAAACGAAAATTATGAATTTTAAACCAAACAACCATCCCTCCTGCGTTCACCTTCCCATTACGTACAAATCACGCCTCTTCTCACGGTTCAGAAGCAGCGCGTTACGCTAAATAATCATATCGTCCTATTTTAATTTGAAGTACGCTGAAGAAAAAACGGCCAAATGGACATTTGACACTGCGCCTTGCTGGCACAAAAGAATTAATATATACGACGACATCGCATGGCGTTTGAAGCTGAGAGCTCTACCTTACCCTACAAGAAATGGAAAAGCTTCCTGCACCGCCTGCGGCGGACCCCCAGATGTCCAGCATCGCTATACAGAATGCGCTATGACGAAACCATTTATCGACAACGCTATTAAAGAATGCCGAAACATCGACCCTCTATACAGGTTCAATCCTTCTAAATTCATCCTCGAAAAGGAAAAGATCGAATTACGTCGCATTTTAAACAGAACAAAATACGATATTTATAAATTTTTCATCAATGTAGATTTTAATTGTACCCCCTCCCCCACTAACTCTTAAAATTGTAACGTCGTTTTTATGACTTAATAAAAATCGATTTTGTCTATATATATATATATATATATATATATATATATATTAATAATATTTGTTTATAATTAGAAAATAGAGGAAAAGTAAACTATTAATTCCATCGTGTTTTTTTTTATTTGACATATCGGACTCGATATCCCAGCTCGGGATACTTGAGCCTAAATACATTTTAGTAGATTATATACAATTCATTTTATACAATTTAATAACCGGACTAAAAAAATAATTGAAACTTAAACGATAGTATTCTAAAACAAGAGAACATCTCTAAAATGGATTATTTTAGCAACCTATATACAATTCATTATATACAACTCAATAACCGACTAAAAACACAATTAAAACTGAAACGATGGTTTTTCTCAAACAGAAGAGAAAATCTAAAATAAATTATTTTAGCAACCTATATACAATTCGTTATATACAACTCAATAACCGAACAAAAACACAATTAAAACTGAAACGATGGTTTTCTCAAACAGAAGAGATAATCTAAAATGAATTTACAAAAATTATTGAATTTTACATAAGTGTCTTTGTTATATACAAATTCGCAAATTTCTTCGATGGGATAAAAATGATTACTTCTGTAGCTGTGAAATATCGGACATTCTATTAATAAATGTATTGAGTCTTGGTTTTCTTTTCCACAGAAACAGCTAGGATCATCCGTTGCCCCGATTTTCGACAGAAATTCTCCAAAATTACCATGACCCGTGACGAACTGTGAGTTATAAAAATTCGGACGAAAATAAAAATGGAATTCCAAATGGGAAATATTTTCGGAATGTTTCATTAGTGTTCGCTATTGTTTCAGCCATTCTTGATTCTATGAAGTTATGAATTATAGTTGGGGCATGCGGTCTTAATACATTAATTTCTTCTTTTGATAAATTGGCCAAATCGTATTTTATTATCAACGATTCTATGTGATCTGTGAGAATAGGTATTTTTGCCAAACTATGAATACAATTTGATGAGGTCGTTTTATAGGCTCTCACTACCCAAAGAAGAATCTGATATTGCTGAGAGTTTAATCTTTGCTTATTTCTTTTATTAATAAATTTATACCATATTTCAGATCCATAGGTTAGTGTTGGCCTGAAAAGAGTTTTATATAAAATCAAACTTTTTTTAGCATCCAATCCCCACATTTTCCCACAGAGTGAAAATAACAGATTTTTCATACGGTTGATTTTACAAAGAATATCATTAATGTGGGATGTGGAGTTAATTTTTGACTTAATTCTGTGATTAGAAAATTTTATACCTAAGATTTTTACTTCTTTCACTGGTTTTATTATGAAGTTTGGAGTTCCCATTGGAATAGTTTGTTTGCCGTGCATATGTATTAAGCCGGTTTTCTCCGGGCTTAGCTTTAGCTTATTTCTTGTACACCATTGTATTACATAATTTAAAGTACTTTCTGTTTCATTTTTAACCCTTCTATGGTCTTGTGCCAGCAAACAATGGAAACATCATCCGCATAACAGATTATTTCAGAATTTGGGGATGCGAAGTTGATCAACAAATCATTCAGGACTATATTCCACAATAAAGGTGATAATGGTCCGCCTTGAGGACATCCCTTTGATAAATATTTTGAAATTGTTGCATTCGAGGTGAGACTTGTTTTTCTTCTCCGATATAAAAATGATTGGATGATTTTTATAAGAACTGCTGGGACGTGGTCTTCGTCCATTCTTTTTATTAAGGCAGGCCACCACGCATTATCAAACGCACCACTTATATCAATGGCAATCAATGCAACCAATTCGTTTTGTTTGTGTTTAAGTATGGTCTCGGTTATTTTGTCCAATGCCCTTATTGTAGATTTTCTTTTCGTAAATCCATGCTGTCTATGGCTCAGTAAGTTATCATGATTATAATAATTGAGTATTTTATTTTTAATGATCGTTTAAAATATTTTTGAGAAATTTGATGTTAGCGAAATTGGGCGATAGCTATTAATTGCTTCGTAGTCAGCTTTTTGAGGTTTCGTAATAATTTTTAATACCGAATGTTTCCAGCTTTCAGGATAGTAACCCAGCACCAGACACTCATTGAAGAGTTTGACTAAACTGGGTAGGATTGATAATAATGAGTGCTTAATCATATAATTACTCACGTTATCTGGACCAGGAGCCTTTCTGATATTAAGATTCGAGCACAAATCCTTTATTTCCTTTTCGGTAATAAAAATGATTTCTCTGTTGGTAAAACTTGGGATGTGATTTCTAATTAAAGTGTGTTCTTCATTGTCCAACCGCACATCATCATCAGGAAAAAATGCTGTTAGCATTTCCTTCATCTTTTGCTCTCTCATGCACTCTTCAGTTTTATTCAGTAATGGTATGCCCACTTGAATGTCGGCCGATCTTAACCGTTTAAAAATCCTGTATGCATTCCCGAAAGCATTCGTAGACTCATTTTCTTCAATAAATATTATCCACGACGTCTGTTTTGCTCTATTAATGGCTCTTAAGTATTTATTTCTTGCCGCTCTCTCTGTAAATACTCGGATTCAGGTTACCCCCTCTATAATACAAATTCCTGAGATAATGTAAATGTTCTTTTAATCGTTCAAGCTCTTTATTCCACCAATTTTTGGAAGTTGTCGTGTTTATAGAGGTGTGATGCTTGACGTCGAGAGAAGAGTATGCAGCTTCAATTACTAAATTTGTCAATTTGTTTACCACATTATCAATATCTTCACAATTGACAATGTGTTTAGAAGCTGAATTTAAATCCAGCAAATCCGAAGGCGAAATACTCTCAGCAAATTTGGTCCAATTCGCCGATTTTTCTCTGAATTTCCATGTCGATGTCTGTCTATTATTGTTTGCCAAGTTCATCATATTAAAAATATCAAAAAGTATTGCCAAATGGTCTGAGGTAACAGAAAGTGCTGAGGTTCTCCAGTTATGTATTAGACTAATGGAATGTTTATTAGAAATTATCAAGTCGATTATGCTAGCATTTCTGCAAGTTGGGATTTTAAGATTATGAACAAATAGATTATGCTCCTCAATAATAGACTTTAGAATGTATCCGTTTTTATTTGTCGTTGAATCGAACCAGAGTTGATGTCTTGAATTGAAATCTCCACAAAGGATAATTGGGAGTTGACCAAAGGCCTCAAGTATTTCTGAGATGAATTGGATATGAAATGCAGCCATTGAGTTTGGGTGTATATAAATATTGGCAATAACTATTCTTTTCCCGTTGAAATAGAGAGAGATCGCTGTGTACAGAAGGAATTTGTAAACCTATTAATTTTCTCATATATTATGTTGCGGTTCAAAATAATAGTAGCAGTATAAATTTGCCTATCTGTGCTAGAATATACTATTCGTGAATTCATGCCAAATTTCACTGTATCATTGCACATGTATGGTTCTTGTTGAAATATGATGTCAGGAAGTTCGTCTGCAATTGTCACACCTAACTCACTAGTTGCCATCATACTTTTCCTTGCATTAAATTGTATACATCTGATATTGTTATCATTCATCTGAATGGTATTGAGTTCTTTGTATTACTATTTCCATCTGGGTTTTGTACAGGGGACATTCGCTGGTGTTCGCCTTGTGATCAAGAGACCTTCCATTCTTGTACCTCGGGTGTTTAGCGCAGTTGAAACATTTTTGTTTACGCGAACACTCAATATTTCACGCCGCGCCGCATATTAGGCAAATCTTTTCATGGGAGCATTCGCTGATTTTATGTCTTGGATTAAACTCAAAACATTTCTGGCACTGCCTAACCAATACTTTGTCGTGTATATGGCATCTCTCACAGTCGGTATAGATAACATCACCCTTCTTCCTTAAGGTTTGATACACTCGCGGAGAAACCCGCAGCACTACATTGTGGTGAGAGGTATTGGATTTCATGGGGAACAGCACTCGGATTTCATTCTCTAGTCCACTCAAATCAGGATTCATGGTACATATGATTGGTATTAAATTATTAACTTCCGTTAATTCACTGGCATTTTTTATAATAATTGTTGGGTCTCTAGGTTGCGGGGTAAAAATTTTACTATTTACTTTCAAATCTGCCGCCATTCTCAGTTATTTTAACAAGTGTTTAGCCTCTTCGTCGCTAGGAGTTTTTATTACTATTGCATTTTTGGTGTTAAGAATTTTATTAATTCGTATCCCACTACCATTTTCTCGTAACTTTTTTATATTAGTTGAAATTGCCTGAGCTATGTTGTTAATAGGCTCATTATTTAGAGGAACTGCTTTTTTTTTTGGAATGGCGCCCTCCTATTGGTTGGCTACGGTCACGCCACCTTTGCCCCCCCCCACTCGCCTTTTCGTTTATGTAATTATTGTGTTGGAGCGGGTCGCTCCTTAAATAAATGCATATATTAGTTAATAACCAAATTGAATCCTCTCTTTATTTTTCTCTGTAAGAGACGCCTACGGAAGCCAACAGTACATAGACAGATAAAGCACATAGCTATAGTTATTAACTAACATATGCATTTATTTAAGACGCCAATTTATAATTGTAACAAATAGTGTTTGAATCAAAACATTCAATCGGGTAAAACACGGGCGTTGCCCGGGTCATTCGGCTAGTAGATTATAAACACAAGGTAATGGGACCGGGTCCGAGTGAATGAGTGGTGTGTGGCATTTCGGTAGCTGCGTTGTTGCCCTCTTCAGACTCGTCTGAAGATTGTAGCGGCGCTGATGCCGAAACGTCGCACTTTGTTTATTTGTTTGAATTTGGTCTTATTACCTGTGCTTACCAATACCATACCTTTATTTCTGTGTTTTCTCTAATTCTTACTTTGTTTGATCCTTTAAATTTATACGATAACTTTAGAATATTTTTTTATCTCCTTATAGCATACATAACAATTATCTATGCTGTTCAATATTTATAAAGGGGGGTTGAATAATAAACATTCAATCTAATTGATATGAATCACTAAAACTTAAATTCCTAAACTTCCTTATTTAGCAGAAATAACAGGTACTGGTCCACATATATAATACTTAAATAAAAAAAGTATAGATAGGACTACATATAGAATATAGGGTACCGTTAGGACCAATTCAAATAAATTGATGATGTGAGTTATTATGGAAAAGCATTTTTACCTTCTTCAGACAAGGGACTTATTTCTTTGTCTGATAAAGCTGATATTTCCATTTATGGTATGACGCATATTCTTAACTTGTTTGAATTTAATCGTACTTTCTTGTAGTTCAATTAATCCTTATCCTCTCATTCTTCTAATATCTTATTATTTTCCTGCAGTCCTATTATTTAGAGTGTATGAACACAATTTAGACCATAATCTGAACCTACCAACATAAGACAAAGTTTATTTTTCTATGTTATTTAATGTTAGATTTTCATGTTCCCTTGTCGACGCACATTGTTAAAGGCTTGGGATTTGATCATATTTTCCTGTATTTGTATTAATCATTTAACTGTATTACTAATTTCTTAACAGTCTCTTACAGTCCTTATGCCCAAAAAGAATTAAAAAAAAAAACACAATTTGATATAAAGTTTAACACTAAGGGATAAGTATGTCTCAATCTGATTAAGTCTAGGGAACCGAATAAATTTAACTTCTGAACTGAAAAAAAAAAAAAAAGAGTTAGGTTTGAAAGTGCAGAAGAGGATACTTGCTCAGTTCATTAGTTGATTTATGTAGTATCTAAGGCTCAGCTATTGCCCTATCTCCGTTCCAACCTAAATTTGCTTTCTATTTGGTCGAAGAGGCATGATTTGGCAGTAATGGAGAAAGGGCCGAAACTGCAGCTCAGGTCTTCATCTAAAGAGGCCCGCCTGAGTACCATCCTCTTTCCATCTGGTCTAACCTTTATGGTTTTCGTCTGGTCGAACCTTTAAGATTTTCATCCTTCCTAATTTAATATACTATCTTATATTGTGTCCTCCACATTTACACTAGATTGTCTTTAAAAAAGCTTATAAAAAAAATTCACAAAAATCTATCTTCTTTCATCAAGAGAGAAAATAGAGCAAAAAAATACTTCTCTCTCTCTCTAATTAGCTTTATTTTATATTTGGAAAATTATTATCATGGTTGTGTCTTTGCTCTTCTCTTTAAAATTTTCTCCTCGCTTATTCCTTTTTCCCCCAGCCTATGACGCGTAAATACCGATGCTCTGCTGGTGTTACTTTTATTTCTTCTTTTTTTAATATAATCTAAATATTATTTATTACACAAAAAAATTAAAAACAAACCTCACACATTTAAATTTAAAAATATATATATTAATCTTAAAATTTTCATAAATATACTATATATATATATATATATATATATATATATATATATATATTAATTTAAAAAGCATATATTGGATTAAAAAATAATTTATTTCACCAATATTTCAGTTGGCTTTATTCAACTTTATTCAACTGTAAATACAAAGCGCGATGTCCCGCCAAGGACACTGGCGCCCAAAGGAAAGCAACACAAGAGAGAGAGAGAGGGAGAATCTATTAACATATGCTCAAGGCATTTGCCACATTCCTGAAAATGATTTCAAACAAGCATACTATATACATAGGTAATTTAATTTAAACACATCTCAAAATAAAGAAAAAAGGAAAAAAATCATATATACAGCACATAGTTAATTATACCTAACACATGAGTTTATTTAAAAACTTTGATATAAATTTACAAAATCTATTGAATACAATGTATGAATCCCTGCTGGATATCAGTTCTCTTGGATCGGTACAGAGAATAACGTTATTGAGTCTGTAGTCTTGAAATGCTGGGCACTTAAGTAAAAGGTGAGTAGAATCTTGAATGCGGCATCCACAAAAACAGCCCGGATCCTCCGATGCTCGGATTCTTTCCAGAAAACTTCCGAAATTACCATGGTTGGTTACAAATTGTGTGTTGTGGAAATTAGGGCGAAAATAATTTGGAATATCCCGGTTGAAAAAACTTGTAAATGTCTCGTTTGTATTATTCAGTAAGAGCAACATTCTTTCGTCTATATAGGATTTAATTATAAAGGGAATATCGATGTTGTATTTTTGCTTGTCCTCGAACGATAAGTTATTTAAGTCATATTTAATATTTTTTGCTTCAATGTAATCTGCAATCAATGGAGTCTTAGCCAAACTGTGAACACAGTTGTACGAAGTTGTCTTGTATGCTTGAATGCTCCATATTAATATCTGATATTGCATTGAGTTTAATTTTTGTATCGATTTTTTGTTTAAAAATTTGAACCATATTTCTGATCCATATGTTAAAGTTGATCTGAATAAAAATTTATACAATGTAATTCTTTTATGGGAGCTCAAACCCCATGATTTGCTGCACAGAGAGAATAGAATTTTTTTATTCTTAGAGTTGGCTGAACGGCAACCTTTATCAAGATGTTATAACATATTTAAAGTGTGTCAACAACAAACTCAGCGCCACATAACGTCAACAGAATTTGTTTTAAAAAATATTTTGTTATATTCAATGGGGAGAAAATATATTGAAAAAAAATATATATATAAGAAAAAACAACAGAAAAAAATAAAAGATAAGTGGGTCAGGTGTTGATATTAAAAATAAAGAAGGCATCTCCTGACCACGAGCACATGTGCTTTTTAGATTGCAGAGCGCTATCTAGTGGAGCAAAAATAAACTAAACGTTTATTTAGCTTGCTCCATGATATTTGGACAACCCAATTTCTTGATAAATCAAGAAAAGCCATCCACGAACGCGTTTCGCGCTGTTGGCGCTCGTCAGCGTGGAGAAGGCTGTAACTACTGCGACCAAAAATATTTTTGGTCCCAATGGCTTCTCGAAAAATCAAGAAATAGGTATTTAAGGCCAAATTTGCGTAAAGACGCTTAACACATGAAAAAACAACAGAAAAAAAAGATAAGTGGGTCAGGTGTTGATATTAAAAATAAAGAAGGCATCTCCTGACCACGAGCACATGTGTTTGATTTGTTAGTGTCTTGTACAAAACAACGAATCACTAACCTATCATGAAGACGTAACTTGAATGGCCTCTATTGTAATATGTTATTTTACATATCCTACATGAACCAAAACATTAACTTGTGATGATGATATATTCAATCACTGAATAACCTAACATCTTCCCTTTTTTCACTAGTCTTTAAATCTACTTGATTTTTTCACCAGTCGACCTGATCTGGTTCTAGTCTCTGATGCAGCATTCTCAGGTTCACTTACCGTGGGGCTGTCACTCTTTGATTGGATTCTGTATTCGGTAGTTTCAATTTGGGTTCTTTTCACAATGCTGTCTCCTCCTGCTGATGAAGTAGATGGTAAGCAATTTGATACAGTTTGTTCTTGATCAATGCTTTCTTTTCTTCCTTCTTCTTGATTGTTTGTAGATTTTTGATTTGCTGAAGCCTGTTGTGGTTTAATCCAGGTTCTATTTCTTCTGTAGGTTCTACCATGAATATTCACATCATAGGATCTTGTGTTGTGTTCATTTGTGATGTTAGCTTTGGACCATGATGGGGTGGTATTGGGTGTTCTGACATACACTTCTTGTCCTATGTCTAAGTCTGGTAAATTTTTAGATTTTCTATCATAGTAGTATTTTGCCTGTTGTCTTTTGATGGATATTTTATCTGGAATATTTTCTGGAATTGATGGTTTAAGTAAATTTGAGTGAATTGGCAGTATAGCTCTAGTTCTTCTAGACATGATTCTTTGTACTGGGCTTGAATCTATGTCTATAGTGGGTGTATTTCTCCAATTTAACAAATTTTGCCAAAAAAAAATCACTATTTTCTTGTTTAGATTTCTTCAGTAATTTTTGGCTATTTTAACTGCCGCTTCAGCTTTTCCATTTCCCTGACTGTGAAGTGGTGATGATGTAGAATGTTGAAATTGCCATTCTTTGCTGAATTTTTGGAATTCAGTCGATGTAAATTGCCTTCCATTGTCTGAGACTATAATTTGAGGAATTCCATATCTGATGAATTGTCTTTTGCAGCATTCAATTATGTATTCAGATGTTGTATTTTCTAGGCATTCAACTTCAAAAAAATCTGAGTAATGATCCACTATTATTAAGTAATTCTGTTTGAAGATTTCGAATATATCAAGAGATATTCTTTCCCAGGGATAATTTGGAATTTTGTGAGATTTCATTGGTTCTCTCACTTGATTCTGTGAATTTGATAGACAAATAGAACAATTTTCAATTTCTTGCCCTATTTGTGAATTCATTCCTGGCCAAAAGATATTGTCTCTTGCTCTTCGCATTCTTGAATTAATTCCAATATGTCCTTGATGGGTTTTCATTATCATCTCTGCTCTTAATTTATTTGGAATTACAATTCTATCATTCTTTAGTATGATTCCATCTTGAACTGTTAATTCTTCTCTAAAATTCCAATATTCTCTGGTTAGCATTGAAGTTTGATTTTTATTTGGTGGCCATCCATTTAGAATAAGTTTCTTCACTTCACACAGAATAGGATCAGATGATGTTTCTTCTCTAATTCTCAGGACAGTGTCACTGCATACACTTAATTTTTCCATAACATTGACTGTGGCAATTTCTTTGTAAATGATGTCAATGGGATACACATCATATTTCAGATTTTCATTCCTTACATCTTTGATGCAAGCTCTTGAAAAGATGTCCGCCAAGTGCATTTGAGATCCTTGGACATGTTCTAGTTCTAAGTTATATCTTTGCAGTCTTAAAAGCATTCTTTGGAGTCTTTGTGGCGCTTTTAGAATAGATTTCTTAAATATTGACAAAAGAGGCTTGTGATCAGTTTGCACAATCACTTGACTTTTGCCCAAAATGTACTGATGAAATCTTTCGCATGCAAAAACAATTGCAAGACATTCTTTTTCTATCTGAGCATAGTTTTGCTCAGTCTTGCTTAGACTTCTAGATGCAAAAATTATTGGCTGGCTTTCTTGTAGTAGGGTAGCTCCAAGTCCATGTTTACTTGCATCGCATTGTATAGCTATAGATTTGTCCGCATCAAAATATCTTAAAATTGGTGCTTTTGAGGCTAGATCTTTGATTTGTTCAAATGCAGCTTGATGATTCTTGCTCCATGACCATGTTGAATTTTTCATTGTCAATTTTCTCAAAGGTTCACTAATCATTGAAATATTTGGCATGAATTTACATAGGTATGTTGCAAAACCAAGGAAACTTTTGAGTTCTGTTATACTTTCTGGTTGAGGCATTTCTTTTAAGGCTTTAACTTTTTCTGGATCTGGCTTTAATCCGTGTGGAGTTATTATATGTCCTAGATATTTTACTACTTTTTTAGTCTGAGCTTGACTTTATTGATGTTGAATATTCAAATTAGCTTGTCTGGCTGTCTTGAAAAGATTTTCAAGATTTCTATCATGATCCTTCAGTGCTTCTTCATATGAGTCACCTTTTCCCAAAATCAGAATGTCATCAGCTATTATTTCAATTCCTTCAAGACCTTGGAAGATATCATAGAGTCTTCTTTGGTATTCTTTAGAAGCAGTCTTTAATCCAAATGGCATTCGAAGAAATTTGTATCTTCCAAAGGGAGTCCAGAATGTTGTAAGGTTCGATGATTCATCAGAGAGCTTCACATTCCAAAAACCATCTTAGTGTCCACTACTGTGAATATTTTGGCATTTTGAAGATTTGGTATTATTTCCTCAATTGTCGGTATTGGGTATTCAGCTCTTTTCAAGGCGATATTTAATTCTTGAGGATCAATGCATATTCTTAACTTCTTAGTTGACTTTACTAGTACTAGATTGCTAATCCAGTCTGTTGGATAATCAACTTTGGCAATGATATTTTTCTTTTCCATGTCAATCAATTTTTCTTTTAATTTTTTTCTTAAGGTAATAGGTACTCTTCTAGGTGCTTGCTTGATGGGTTTGATTGTAGGATCTGTTTCTAGTTTGTATTCCCCTTGTAAGCATCCAATGCCTTCAAATATGTCTTTATATTTATCTAGAAGGTTATTTTGTTTTGTCCATGTGGATTCAATTTTGCATAAGTCAGCTTTAATTTCTATTAAATTCAATTTCTGGCAAGTTTCAGCACTTAGAATAGGTTTTTCCCAATGATCTATCACTTGGAACACTATAGGATGTTGCTTGCTTTGGTGGGAGCAGTTGATTTTGATTTGTCCTCTTGGCTTTAATATTTCTCCTCCATAGCATCTTAGTTTGATGTAGCTTGGTTTAAGAGAAGGATTGCCATCTTGTATGATTTTGCATAAATCTGCAAAATTTAAAACATTGACAGTTGCTCCTGTATCTATTTGGCAAATTATGCTTTCCTTGTATCCATTCAATTCTAATTCTAATTTAGTCATCAATTTTCTAGCAGAAATTTCTGAGACATATTCTAAAGAATAACAATCTTCTTGTTCATCATTGGAGTTTTCAGATTCAAGGCTTTGAACTGTTCTCATTCTGGATTTGCAAACTTTTGCCCAATGATTCTTTTTGTTACACTTTCTGCAGGTTTGATTCCATGCAGGGCATTTTTGTCTGTTGTGCTCATGGAATGTTGCACAATATCTACAAGGAATGTTCTTTTTCATTTTATTTTGATTGACTGTTTTCTTTCTTGTATTCAATTTGTTCACCTCCTCTTGAGTGTTTTTAGTTAAGTTTTCAATTTGTTTGTTAGCGCTTTCATTAGCCTTACACAAATCAATAGCTTTTTGCAATGTTAGTTGAGGATCACTGATCAGCTGTCTTTTGGTTTGCTTGTCAATTATTCCCAAAACTAACCTATCCCTGATCATTTCCTCAGTCATTGCACCATAATTGCATGTGGAAGACAATTTTCTTAATCTACATATATATTGTTCAATACTTTCATTTGTTTCTTGATTTGTTTGGTTGAAAATTGATCTTTCATAAATAATGTTAATTTTTGGTGTAAAATGCTGAGTCAATGCATTTATTATCTCATCTGAGTTATTTCTTTGTTCATCTGAAAGATCGAGATGTTTAAATATATTATAAGCTTCTTTTCTTATAATAGACAATAAGGTTGCAACTTTTAATTTGTCTTCTTTATTGTCCAACCCTGTTGCTATTGAAAAGTTACGCCAATGCGATTTGAAATATCTCCTGTTTTCTTCTATATTTCCTCTGAAATTAACTGGTTCAGATGGCGGTATTTGTAAATACATATCTTTTGTCTATTTAATATACGATGAGGCTTATTTATTATTTTATTAGTCTTATATAACGTAAAATTGAACTTACCGCGATATTTTTTTTCGTTTGTTTTCAAATCACTTTTCTGACACCATGTTTGATTTGTTAGTGTCTTGTACAAAACAACGAATCACTAACCTATCATGAAGACGTAACTTTATTGAATGGCCTCTATTGTAATATGTTATTTTACATATCCTACATGAACCAAAACATTAACTTGTGATGATGATATATTCAATCACTGAATAACCTAACAACATGTGCTTTTTAGATGACAGAGCGCCATCTAGTGGAGCAAAAATAAACCAAACGTTTATTTAGCTTGCTCCGTGATATTTGGCCAACCCAATTTCTTGATAAATCAAGAAAAGCCATCCACGAACGCGTTTCGCGCTGTTGGCGCTCATCAGCGTGGAGAAGGCTGTACCACTGCGACCAAAAATATTTTTGGTCCCAATGGCTTCCCGAAAAATCAAGAAATAGGTATTTAATGCCATCTAAAAAGCACATGTGCTCGTGGTCAGGAGATGCCTTCTTTATTTTTAATATCAACACCTGACCCACTTATCTTTTTTTTCTGTTGTTTTTTCATGTGTTAAGCGTCTTTACGCAAATTTGGCCTTAAATACCCATTTATTGATTTTTCGGGAAGCCATTGGGACCAAAAATCTTTTTGGTCGCAGTGGGTACGGCCTTCTCCACGCTGACGAGCGCCAACAGCGCGAAACGCGTTCGTGGATGGCTTTTCTTGATTTATCAAGAAATTGGGTTGGCCAAATATCACGGAGCAAGCTAAATAAACGTTTAATTTATTTTTGCTCCACTAGATGGCGCTCTGCCATCTAAAAAGCACATGTGCTCGTGGTCAGGAGATGCCTTCTTTATTTTTATTTAATATATATATATATATTTAAATTGAGTGCGTTTTTTAGTGTTGTGTATACGTTGAGAGTTGTGCATGTTCGATATTTCATTTGATTGTTAATAAATAAAATATATATAATATTAATATTGAGAAATATTTCGTATGAATTGAGCATTTTCAGCGCTATTATTTCATTAGATCATTATACTATTTAACAATATAAAACAACAAATATTATAGAAGAGAGAATTATAGAAATTTCTTTCACTCTCCAAATGAAATAATTAGAGACTATGCATAATATACACAATATATTATTCACCAGTAAATATACGGGGTGATCCAAAAGTCTTGCACAACTTTAAAAATTAATAACTCAGCAAATATTTGCGCTAGAGCAATGCGGTAAACACGATTGTGTTCAGGATGAAATGGGTTTTATTTGAGAGTAAATTATGAAAATTCTAAATTGATTTTAGTAACAATTTATTCGCTAGATGGCGTTCTACCTGAATCAGAGATTCAGCGGCCAAATAGTTTGATAAATTGAAAAATAGAACTGATCGGCACGTAGTTTTCCTTTTTAAATACTAGGAAAGAACCCTAATAATATCAAATGATAAATTATTAAAACACCATTTCGCCAAAGGTAGAAGAATTGGGTGACGACTTTTAAATGCAATCCGAGATATGTAAAAAAAGGTAAATGCAAATTAAATCATGTAGCAAAAATTTTTACATTTTAGATGCGGTTTGCTGGAATCCTCTCAGCGATTTAAATTTCGAAGATAATGAATTCCTAATTATTTAATTCAACTCTCTCTCAGTATCGATTATATTTATTTTAATTCACTTGAAAAATATTCATCTATATCTGAAATTTTATTTTATTCTGGAATGCCGTCACTACAGGATGAAGCACTCTTGGTGAATTTTTTTTATTGCAATTCGAAATCTGCCACTGAAGTTTTACGAGCGATTCGTACCTTTGAAGGTATTCGAAGCGATAACGGAACCATGAGTTGCAACTCTCTAAGGCGAATGATAAAAAGAATTGAGAAGACTGGATCTCTGAAAGCAAAACCTCGGAGTGGAAGACCATCGACATGCAAGTTAGTGGCTGTTACGGTGTCGCAGAAAGTAGAAGTAAGTGCTCGACAAGTTTCTCGACAAACAAGGATTTCGTATGGAAGAGTTTGGAGAGCACTAAGAATTTTTCTTTAAAAATACCCGTACGAAATTCAAAGATTTCAAGAGCTAAAAGCCGGCGATTTTGAGAAGCGTCAAGAATTCGCTGCAAAGTTTACCGGCGAATTGATATTGATGGAAACTGGCTGTCCAATTTTCTGTGGTCAGATGAAGCTCGCATTTTTCTAAACGAAGAAGTTAACACTCAAAACAACCGCATTTGGGCAACAGAAAACCCTAGGAATTATACAGAAATGCCACTTCATCAGCCCAGAGTTAGTTTGTTGTGGGTTCACTTCTTGTTTTATTATTGGGCCATTTTTCTTTTAAGAAATCAATAGAAGAACTTTTAAAACCGTTTCTGTAACTGGTGAACGTTATGTTCACCTTTTGAGAGAAAAGGTTATTTCCATATTGCAGGACAAACAAGCACTAAGCGAAATAACATTCATGCAAGATGGTGGCCCTCCGAGGTGCCAAACGATTGCTGAAGGATATGTTGAGTGAAGATCGTGTGATAAGTAATAAATGCTGTCCTCACATCTTGGCTATTTTATTTTTGTTAACAGTATTTTTTTTGTTTGTCATTTGCTTACACCTTATGTCGTGAAGGACAAAGTGTTATAACTTCTGAATAACACTGGTACACACAATATTACCCTTTAGCCTGAGGATTATTCTCTGTACACCCTAACTTTAGAAATTTTGCGCAAAAAAATAATACAAAATGATTTTACTACTACGTTATTCAACGCAAAGGTCGACCTAAAATGATTTTTATTTGAGGAGACGCATTTTTAAAATTTTCCATATAATAAGCAACGATAACATTTGACAAGCCCATAGGATATTTGGAATAAAGTACGACAAATATATTTTGTCACCCCCCTCTTCATTATTTGTTGGATCATGACAAGTTTCTAGTTAAATAATCAAGTGTTCCCAATTTGTCATAAAACTATGCATTTCTTATAGCAAGAAATCCTATTAGTAGTGCTATAATAATTTTTGGTACTATATTAACATTTCAAAAAATCGTGTATTAATTTCAGCAGTGTTTTTTCAAAATTTCAATTTATCTCACAAAAGCGCATCTAAAATATATATAATTTTTTGCAACATGTTTTAATTTGCATTTACCTATTTTACATATCTCGATTGCCTTTAAAAATCGTCATTCAAATCTCCACCTTTTGCGAAATATTGTTTTATTAAATTTATCGTTTGATATTATTAGGGGTTTTTCCTGTTATTCAAAAAGGAAAAATACATATCGATCAGTTATATTTTTCAATTTATCAAACAATTTGGCCGCTTAACCTCTGATTCTGTAGAGCACCATCAAGCAAATAAAGTTGTAACTAAAATCCATTTCGAATTTATAATTATTTGCTCTTAAAAATCCCATTACATCCTAAACGCAATGGTGTTTACCGTATTGATCTAGCGCAAATATTCGCGGAGTTATTAATTTTTAAAATTTCCGAGACTTTTGGATCACCTTGTATATTTATATGTTATTATATATAATATGTCGAAAATATATTGTTGTATTTACATATCAATTGTTTTTATCAGTAAAAAGAGAGTTAGTGTGTTTACAATTATTTGAACTTGTAATGGGGGCTACTCAATGGACAAATTGTTTCATGAAATAAAATAATATTTACAGTATTATATTTTAAATATAAAATTTTATTATAAATATTATTTTTTTTTATTTCATTATATTTTAACCTGAGAGGACACATTCATTTTCTCTCTTTTTATTTATTAATATCTATTGTACACCTGGTACACAGGCTGATATAATCATGTTGGGCAGTAGTTGGCCACTGATTTTACTGCGAGTGCACCATATGTCTACACATGTTGGAAACGGTTCGAATTTCGCCCCTACAAGTGTTCCACAGTGTTTCTATTCTTGTACTTACTGGTGAAGTTGACCTTTGCGAGATTCGGGGTCATTGAAGCAATTATTTCTTCTGTAAAAGTGCCTAATGCTGAATTCACCCCGGGTCTTAACTGTCAAAAATCCATGGTTTACACTACTCTTTCACCAACCTCACAAACCCCACATTTTAAAATTTCATGTGATATTTATATTTTCATAAATAACCATTGGGTGTCGAAAAAGGAATATATTATATTAGTTATAAAATGTCTCTTTAAAAATATTTTGAATGGAATATACATTTTTGTTTTAAGTTATTATTTATTGGCACTAGATGACATGCTGTCAGAGAGTTGCAATCACCATTGGATAAATTCATATAATAAAATTTCAGACGTATATTAAATATTAGACGGGTGACCAGGGATTCCTCCCGGGATTGACCCGTGTGCATATCTACCCGAGTGATATATATTTATATAAGATTTTTTAAATAATTGTTTGTTATTAGCATTATCTATTTGTTTGCATCAGCGTAATTTAATCTAATCTTTGATAGAGGGCGCTGTTCGAGAGCTAAGTAGAATAATTTGAATATATAGTTTTAATAATTGATTTATATATATTTTAAAATAGCCTATCGTCTTCCCCGTATCTTTTTACCTATGTATGGAAATTTTGGTTTGAATTAGTGAACTACTGCGAATTTGTATACCGGATATACAAACAAACAAACATACAAACATTGATTTTCATATATATAGATATATGGCGTATATAAATAAATTCAAATTTATTTCAAATATTAGTGCTGATAAATATGTGATATAAAGAAGTTCTAAATTGAAAATTTCAAGCCGTGCTAGTAGATGTTAACTCATGTATTTATATAACTCATTAATCCACCTTACAGAAAAGTCATTGAAATCTAAATTATATATTATACGAATGTATAAAATATTATTCATATACTGAAATATATAACAAAAACCACTAATATTTCGTGTTAAATAAACTCCTCCTGAAGTACCAAAAATAAACAATGGTAGAAAGTATTAATAGGCGTAAATATATAACTATCTTTAATATAGCGTTTCAAGGTTTCGGATATTGGAGTTCTTCTACATTAGTAATGTTACCTATAACACCAGCTCATAAAATTAAAAGCAATATATACCAAATGCACTATTTGCATAACTAAAATTAGACATAGAGGGAAATAAGACGTATTCATGAGAAAAACAGATTATAAGGCAAATAAATTATCTTTTTAAAAACGATAGATTATCATCATATGAAACGATCATTATATGATATGAAACTGATATCATTATTTTCTGATTTTAAAATCTCTTTGAGAAAAAATAATTAAAGTAATATTTTATTAACATGTGTGTGTTGTAATAACTATTTGTCATTTGTGCAGGGGAAACGTGTTCTGAGAACAAATTGTACTTCCCTGCGGCAATTCCAGGAAGAATGGCCACAAATTGCAACCTATAAAATATATTTTGGGATTAATTCTTGACTCATCCGTAGAATTTGTATTTGATTTGTGCTTCCTGTATTTTGTTCAAACATATATCCTTTTAATGTTCAAATCACCAGATACATCTAGTATTTTTAAAATTACAAAATATTTCCCCACAACTAGTTTCTATTTATTTTAAATTTATAGCTTTCGAGCGATAATCGCTCTTCGACGGGCTTAAAAATATCGACTATTTCTAACAATAAATATTTACAAATACAAACGCGCGCAGCGTAGATATTTACAATTAAAATCGCTTATCGCTTGAAAGCTAGCAATTTAAAATAAAAATAAACTCATTATGAGGAAATATTTTGAAAATTTAAATGTGTTTTGACAATTTCATCATGAATATACATCTAGTATTAAGCATATTGTGGTGTGACCGGTAGTATTCATTTATTAATCTATCATTAATAAAGAATAGATATTCTGGAATTGAAGTGTGTTCCTTCAGAAATTAATGAAAAAAAAAAGACGATTTATTTTCAATATATCAAATGTTGACGCTTGTTTCATACCGATACTGAAAAGGTATTTATAATTAAATACATTGATTATGAAGCATTTATGTTTTGGATCAAAATTTTATAATAAATAATTTTGATCCAATATAAATTCTTATTAATTTACCTCTCAAATTATTTGTTTTTTTTTTCCAAATTTATGAAAATTAATACCATTATATACCAATTATACAACGAATTAAATCAAGAGAGAGAGAAAACTAATATGATTTAAAAGGGCGATACGATTTGAGTATCTCTTGGCCATTGTAGCTAAAAACAAACCTAATGTAAACAAGTTGAACACATCTATTGATAGACAGGTAAAAAAAGGTTTTACAATCGCTCTTTATTATCTCTAAAAATTATTTAAATGACGATACTTGAATATTTAGATAATATGCTAATTTTCTATAAATGGATGCACTCACCTATTGTGGTGTTTGTAAAAGGAATAAGAGATACGTTCACAAAAGCATGACGAAGAATCGGATTTCACCTGAGTTGTATTTTATTTCAATTTCAAAAGGTTCAAAAACAACAATTAATCATTATATATAATTTTTAGTAAAGCATTTACACATATTTCTTGAATAAAATATTCTAAAAAAAAATACTTGGAAAAATTGTAATCAAAATTTATGAGTCGTAATTATATTTGAAGCTATATGTTCAAACAACTTTTTAAATTGTAACCTTGCTATTTAATCAATAGTTTTAAAATAATTGCAATTTATTGAGAGAGACACAAAATACAAAACCATTTATTATAAAAAATATTCACACCAGAATCGTCCCATCTCTAAAAACAAATTTCAGGTGAGCCAACCCATCCCAATACCAGAATATCTGATTATATCTTAAAATATAAGAGTATATATTTTCTTTCAACCAGACTAGCCTTTTATTAGAGAATGCCTGAAATACATTGATATATTTTATTTTGTACTTCTGGATGTGCCTTCGATTTGGAGATTGGGTTATTTGAATTTTTTAGCGTCATTTTTAATTTGACAATTAGGTTTTATTAATGTAATCATATGGCTTCTTCGAAAATGCAGAGTGGTTAACGCTATATGCTCAAATGAATATTCTTTGCTGTAGGTGATCTCAGTTTTCAACATTTTTTTTTTAACAGAAATATATAAATATGCATTATTATATATCAGATGGGTTACTCATTAGCGAATTTCAGTAATTCCATTCAAATTAATGTATGGGCATTTTTCATTTGGTTCAATATATATATTATGTCTGTGTTTCTTGTATTTATATTTCCCACATAACCATAATACACATTTCACATCATAACATCCATATTTCTCCACTTTATATTTACCATTATATATGTCAAAAATGAACTATTTTATCGTTAATTTATATTTTTCTATTCAATTTAATTTTTCTAATTACCTATTTCATACAGAAACATTCCTATATGTTGATAAAACCGATGATGTTCAACCTACCTAACTGCATGCCTGTAGAATGCTGTTTTTGATGAATTCCTATCTTCAATATAGAATCTACCTTAGACAAAGCTAGATATAAATCTATTTTGTAAAATTCTTTCATGGAAAAATTATTGATGTGTACAGGCTCTTTTTCTTCCATTTTTAGATTATTATTTGTTTATTATAAACATTTATTTTAGATAGTTAACGACTGGATATAAAACTGCTTTTGTTCATATATAGCTTGGTGAAAAAAACAAATTTACTCGCTAAACAATACATTCAAATATATATTCCCAAAAATATTTGAAAAAAATCTATGTATTATCTATAATCAATTATATTATGGTGTATATAAGTGAGATTGATATATAAACTAATACTTAGTAGATACCTTTATTTTTTTCAAAAAAGATGTAAAAGAACTAATGTGTTAAATACTAATGAATTATTCAACAGAGAAAAATGTATTTTGTTGTTTTCCTAAATATATAGCGCACAACCTTTTATAAATATAATGTATAATAAGATATAGTATAAATAATATCTATATAATTTCATAATTATAAGAAAGATAATGTCATTGTGTTATTGTTATGGGATTGTTTAGCGTGAGCCATTTTAGCACACACATAAGGATTGAATATTGAAACATAAGAGAGCAGAATTATAAAGAATGACTTGATACACGCGTATGTATCAAAAATGAGAAACGCATAATTTTCTTTATTTTGAATTAAAAAGGCATGAATAATTTCTCGAAAATTCATTAAGAAGTGATGGTAGATATTATGTTTGAAATAACCTATTTTGAAATTGCATTATTTATATTGGAATAAAAAATATCCCATGAGGATATTAATCTATAAAGAGAAAGTTAATATTTTTTACGTCAAAATAAACTCAAAATATTTATGTGAGCTAGGCTTTCTAACTAGCAGATAGGTGACAAAGCCATAATCCATATTTGGAATATTCAGCTTTGGCCCAACTGTACAAGGGCCAATTCTATGGTGAATTTTCTGAAATTTCCAAAGCTACTGTTTTTGGCTTATCATTGACTCGATTTGACAGAAAGAGTCGAAAGATAAAACATAGGTTTTTCGTTGTTTAAAGAGGAGAGTTGACCTTTTCGATGTTATTTTTATATTTTATACCTGAAAATAGAAAAGTGCTATTTCTATAGTAGCTTTGGCCCAACTGTACAAGGGCCAATTCTATGGTGAATTTTCTGAAATTTCCAAAGCTACTGTTTTTGGCTTATCATTGACTCGATTTGACAGAAAGAGTCGAAAGATAAAACATAGGTTTTTCGTTGTTTAAAGAGGAGAGTTGACCTTTTCGATGTTATTTTTATATTTTATACCTGAAAATAGAAAAGTGCTATTTCTATAGTTCTATATGTCCATATATAGAGTAATATTGTTGTATTTGACACTGAGCAACACTTTGAAGACTTTCTTTAGAAGCGACTAGAATATTTGCTTATCTCTCTGACTTATATGGCATTTTTGAAGTTTCCTTTTGAATCTATCTAATATTATCCGGCATAAAAACATTTACTTATTTACTAGCGGATGTGTATTCGGCTTCGCCCGGGTTTTATCCGAGTGAAAGTTTGCCTAACGAAAATTATTGATAATAATATTCCGGAACACACAGAATATTACGATAATAATTATAATAACATTTGTTACATTATATATTTATATATAATATATAAAATATATTTTTCGCGAGCAAACATATCCACTCTCTCTACTGAATAGATTTTTAAAAATATACATATAATAAGCAATATCTAAAGATATAATACATGATCTTAGCCAAAAGGCAGAGAAACCATATTTTATATATAGAGATGACCTGGCTTCGTGGGTCTTCTGCTCGAGTGAATGTTTCGTTGGTAGAATTTTGTTCCTGCCTACTAAAAATTATTATCTGGCTTCGCCCGTGGTCTACTTTAGTGAATATTCCCCTAAATAATTTTGTTTATGTCAATCGAGTATGATACAGCAATATTGTCATAATCATTTCTGACTTAAAAATATTGTTGCTCAGTACCTGGTTAATTATAACTCTCTGTCCAGTTCAAATTTCAGCGAGATTAGTTACATATTCCGGGCGTGCATAGCCGACAAACATATATATGTTCCCGGCTTCGCCCGGTTTTACCCGAGTAAAAGTTTGCCTAACGAACATTTTTTAAAACGATTCTAGCAAACATCCAATTCTTATTGAATCTACACTTGTCTATACTCTCGATAATTTGAATATTTTCCCGGTCCCTTGAAAAATATTCGAAAAGTTGAATAAAATCAATATTAATTGGTCCATTCGGTAATTTGAAGTTGAAGGAATAGTATCTTGCTACAAACGAACATTTGTAAATAACTGTATTTAGCGAATGTACCCGGCTTCGCCCGGTTTTTACCCGAGTAAAAGTTTGCCTAACGAACATTTGTTAAAACGATTCTAGAAAACATCCAATTTAACATTCTATCTTTAATATATGCCTCAGCAACTAAATCATTCCCTTCATTATAAATATTTGCTCCATCCTTATTGAAAATAACCTATATATAGATATATAAACGTATATAAATATTGTTATAGGCGTTCAAATATATTTTGAATTATAATTATTTTATAAACATTTATTAAATTTTAAATAAGATATTGTCACGTTTGTGAATTTTATAATTGATTATTTCTTTTTTTTTCACTATGAATTGTGTATATTATTTAAAAAATTCATTTTTGTTATCATCATCACATACAATGTAATTTTTTTATATACACAAACGATAATAAACAACAAAAACAATGTAATTTGCATCTTCATTATTATAAAGCAACAACAAATTAAATTAACAATGTAAAAATATATTTTAACATTACAACATTTTAAAATTTAACACCAAAACGTTACAATATTTAAAAATATATATAATAATATTAATATGCCTTGGAATATTATATTACTAAATTCTCAAATAAAAGTCTCATCATTTCATCTCAGGAAATATACAAAGATTATTCTACTGTAATCATCTACTATAACAAGAAAATACTTAGATCCTCCTAGAGATTGACATGGCATTGGTCCACATAAATCAATATGAATCAACTGCAGGGGATTAACTGTATAATTTCCCGTAATATTATATGACTTCTGAACTAGTTTTTTCATTATGCATGCTTCGCACTCTGATAAGCTCTTCAAATTTTAGATCCAATCCTCTTACAATATGTCCTCGAATCAATTTTTCATGTATTCTTCATTTATATTGTTTATTCGTTTATGCCAAAAAAATTATATAGCTATTTTTATTTGATAAATGTGTATATTTAACCATGATATTATTATTTTCAGCTATTGGTACATTTCTTAGCTTTGTTTTCATCATAAACATTCTATCTTTAATATATGCCTCAGCAACTAAATCATTCCCTTTGACGCGACCATAGGTACTTTTGGGCCAACCGAGCGCTGGCAACACTGCACCCGCTGCCCCCCGCGCATGCGCGAGTAAAAAAAAGAATACCCCGCATCTCCGGTAAACAAAGCTGTCTCGACGCCAACGTTTGGTTTTGACAGGCCTGAAAAAGAACTATCTCTCATAAATTTTAATAATTGGTTTTGAATAATATTTGTATTAATATTAATTTGTGTGATTTTTAAATAAATATTTCTTTCAATAAGTATTAAATTATTCATCACTGTTTTCTACTTTAGGCCTCGCCATCCAGCGTTGTGACTCAATTCTTCTGATCACTGCAACAAAGATATTGATTTATCAATTTATAATTTCCATGTCAGTTTCCAGCATTACTGTAAAGCTAGGAGCTTTTAGTTCAGGTTAAGCCATCGGGACCTTGTATTGTCTTTTTTTTTTCCAAATTTAAGACAAGACAACACCCTTCATTATAAATATTTGCTCCATCCTTATTGAAAATAACTGAATTTCCTTTGTTGACTAATTCGTATACTGACAAGAAATTATTCTCAAGCTTGGTACATGTAAGATATCTTTGATGCGAATATTTTCTTGGCTTTCACTTGTGCATGAAGTAAGTCTCATATCTCCTTTGGCTATGGCTTGGGTAGTTTTGCCCTTCTCAGCTAGGTTGATTTCACTTTTGTACTCTGTCACATTTTCCATCAAAGTTAGGTTTGGGGTTAAATGTGAGGTGCATCCTGAATCTATACACCATATTTGCCTATCATTTCTCTCATCTGGTGAATCTTCAAATTCTTTTACATATGTTTCATATGCTTGCTCATTAAATCCACTTTTCATAGTATCCACTAGGTTATTTAAATGTTCCCTACTGTATTAGTGATTTCTATAACCAGGAGGAGTCCATTTCTTTTGGTATCTTTGTTTCTGTTTATCTCGAAACCAGAAATCATTAGCTAGATGTCCCTTTTTATTACAAACAAAACATTTTCTTGGCTGAAATTGTTTAAATTTCTATCTTTAATTCCGTATGCTTGTCCGTGCCCATTCTCAACCGATTGATTTAATCTCATATTTCTTTTCGACTCTTCTTCTCTCAGAGTTTGTTCAATCTCTTCAATTGTTGCATCTCTCTTAGATCGTAAGACAATAGCAATATTTTCATACTTTGTATATTATGCCTCTGACTATATGAAATGAAAGTTCTCTTGAAGGAAATTGATGCCCTAATGATGAACATCTAGCAGCAATTATTTTCATTATAATGTTCTTTAATTCTTAGCCTATATCAATAATTTTATCTTCCAAATTTCCTGTGTATGTTTTTCTCATTGAGTCCCATACTTTATTTGCATTTGTTTCTCCGATGGACATTCCAACTTGTTCATTTTTGTCAACGTAGTGATGATTATCCCAAAAGCTTCAACACTTTTATCACTCCAAATCTCTCAAGAACCTTTGTCTTCGATATCAGGTTCTGGATCAGAAATTACACATTTAAATATTTTTTTCCTCTCAGAACTGCGCCGATTTTCAACGCCCAAATTTGATAATTAGTTCCTGTTAATGGTTCAATTTTTGTTTAGGATAAAAATTATATTCAGCCATTTTACGCTTTTTGAATTAACATAAACAAACAAATATATTTCTCAAATACAAATATATATTTTAAATACAAATATATATTTTAAAATTTATTTATATATTGGTTAACTTTTAAACATGCAATATCTATATAGATAATACCGTAACAGAGTTTTCCATTGTAAAGTCCTGAGCTATCTCCTCCGAAGATTCTGAACTACACATAACGATCTATATACCAAAATTTTAGTTATTTTTTTCTTCGTATGATAGGCCTGTTTTTATTTTCCTAATGTTAACAGTTATTTTTATTTTTTAATTTAATCTATTTTACAATCGTAGTTTTTTGCATTTATCATCATCAATTCCTTTGTTTTGAAATGCGTTCTTTTGTTTACCTTTTACTAATTCTTATTTACTAATTTTTACTAATTTCTGATTCATTTGATTATGATTATAATTTTTAAGTACTTTGTTATAGTTTTTCATTCAAATAGAGCTCAATTTTTGTGTATGTTTCTTATTTGCATTATCTTTCCTAATGTCTTTGGCAACGTTTTTTTTTCTCATAAATAGGCTGAGGTTATATTATTTTTCGAATTGTAGATTGAAATATTTATTTATGTCTTTCTTTTGCTTAATTATTTCTTCTTTATATTTGTTCTTATTTATTCTTTTTTTTTACTCTTTCACAATCAAATTTTGAAAATGGCTAAATGGCTCCACTTCTCCCTATTTGCTTTTGCAGCTTTTCTTATTAAAAAAATATTAAAACTTAGAATTAAGCATTGCTTTTTTATAGACATGTTTGTTACACATTTAGCAATACTTTCTATTTATATTTGTCCTTATTTATTCATTTATTTACTCTTTCACAATCAAATTTTGAAAATGGCTAAATGGCTCCACTTCTCCCTATTTGCTTTTGTAACTTTTATTTTTAAAAAAATATTAAAACTTAGAATTAAGCATTGCTTTTTTATATACATGTTTGTTACACATTTAGCAATACTTTCTCTTTATTTCTGTCCTTATTTACTCATTTATTTACTCTTTCATAATCAAATTTTGAAAATGGCCAAATGGCCCCACTTCTCCCTATTTGCTTTTGTAGCTTTTCTTATAAAAAAAAATATTAAAACTTAGAATTAAGCTTTGCTTTTTTATATACATGTTTGTTACACATTTAGCAATATATATACCAAAATATTTTTTTGAATACTTAACTCTTTTAGTGAATTTTTGTCAGGGGGGCTGCAAAAGTGCCGTACTTATGCAGTATTTTGATGCTTTTCCTGTGACAAGGATAATGAAATTCAAAATTAAGCTTTGCCTTTTTATATACATGTTATTTACACATTTAGCAATATATACACAGAAATATTTTGGAATATTTAACTTTTTTGGTGAATTTTTGTCAGGGAAGCTATGGACTGCCGTAATCATGCATTATGTTGATGTTCTTCTCATAAAAAAAATATTTGGGTTTGGAATTGGGCTTTGCTTTTTTGTATACATGTTTTTTACATATTTAGCTCCATTTTTGTGTCTTATTTTCTTTTTTGCAGTATCTTTCATAATGCCTGATTTGATTACTTGATCTGTTATAGTTTTTCATTTGAATTTAGCTCCATTTTTGTGTCTGTCGTTTTTTTTCTTCTCATAAATAGGCTGAAGCTGTATTTGTGTACTCAATTGTTGCTTTTTGTGTCTGGTTTCTTTTTTGCAGTATTTTTTTGGAATCCTTTTTTTTTTCTTCAATTGTGTAAAAATAACTATTTCTACTGCCTTTTGATATTTTGAAATGAAACTAGCATAAGGACATAATTACTCAATTTTAAATATCATTTTTGCTTCATATACAATTTTAATATAAATCGATCATTGAAACTTCTATATATACTTATATATATTACTAGCGGACGTACCCGGCTTCGCCCGAGGTTTTACCCGAGTAAAGGTTTGTCTAGCGAACATTTGTTAAAACAATTCTCTAAAAACTTATAATAAAAAAAAAGATATATTTTGATAATTTGAAACTCGTAAATTTGAATCTCGATAAAGTGAACATTTTTTTCCCGGTCCCTGTGTGCCGTGTCATCCTGAATTTTGTCTTTCCTAATTTTCTACATTAGAAAATCATAGTTTTATCTAGTGAACATTTTCTCCCGGTCCCTTGAAAAATACTCGATAAGTTGAATAAAATTTTTTCATTTTGTATTCTTTTTTTATTATTAAAAATATTTCCCTATAGTATAAAAATTGGCCCCCGATTTTAACCATCTGTTCACTCACTTTTCTTCTTTAATGACAACTATTAAGCGTCTTTTTCGAGCTCGGCAATTGGCGAGTGCGAATTTTGAAAATCATTCCATTTTGGCGGACCCTTTTTTCAGCGAACACGACCTTAAGCGGCTTCGCCGCTCTATTTTTCAATGAGTGTAAAAGGTTAAGAAATACCATAACAGTTTTTAGACTAAGTCTCTGTATTCAAATGCTCATCTAGTGTTAACTTATACGCGTTAGTTTACCCAGGAATCTGTGGAAGGACTCGTAGGCTAACATTAATGGCGCGGTTCCCGAGAATTTGACCAGCCGTACCTCGCGCGTCTCGGGAGTATATAAATATTGAACTGGCTAATAAATCAACCTTTCTCTCTGAGCCCGGTTGAAAATTTTCCAGGCTGCGTTAGGATTGTCCTATTCACCTGGTTGAATCGATATTGAACGAAATAAGTGCAGCAAATAGGTTTCTGGACATAGAGACCTTGCGATACGATATGTTGGCGACCAAGTTCCCAATTCTGGCCCTTGGCATGGCACGATTGGGACCCTGTTGGAATCGATCGGCGATTCAATATACTGCCCTTTACACCTCCCAGAGAAGATATTTCTCTCAAATTCTGAGCTGCCGATACCTGATCTTTGTTACTCTACCCACGAAAACCATATTCTATGAAGATAATTATGCATTCGTAATTTACAAATAATAAAAACAATTAACGAGAAGCCTGCATTTGAATATATATATATGTGATGAGGTTCTGTTGACTCTTGTAGAATACTGTCGACTAAAACTGTGATGAGGTATCCAGTCGACTTAAACTATGGTGTGAGTCCCTGTCAACTCTCGCTATACTGTGTTGACCGAGAGGAACAGTCAGGAAGTACCTACAGTACCTCTCTGCACCTTGGAAATCCTTAAACAGTTATCACAAAGTACAGGCAGTCGTGGTCGAGGCAGAGTGGAAAGCTTGGGAATGTCCACACAAAAAACGAAGACACAGTTGCACTAGGAAAGTCCGTGAACACATAAAAGTTGAGCTAGGAGCGAAATATGGAGATGGAAGAGTTCTTACTGGTCTACATGGTGGATGAGGTGGACCTGGGGTACAACCGACGAGGGCTCACGCAGATGGTGAAGTGACTGTCAAGTGACTATATTTTTGGCTAGGACGGAGGCTTTATATACCTTTTCTGAAAAAGGGAGTATTGCATTTCAACAGATGGGAAGAGCCTGGATCGTCTAACGAAATTCTAAACTGGCGCCATGGTAGTTTACATCTTTAGACCTTGTTGTAGGAATTCTAATTCTATCTCGATTTTAGACGTTTTTGACCTTTTGCTTGTTTTATTTATTTATCCTCAGTTTGTACAAAGTACATTACATATGATGATGTAATGACACATGTCAATCATGCGTATAATCAAATACAGATGTGTTTCTATTATAAAACATGAAAATCTTGTTATAAGTTATATACAATATGGGGTTGTTGGTTTAAATTACCATATATATACCTATGCAAATCCCCTCCTTAACCCCCGCTCTATCACTATTCACATATCAAGTAACAGATGATGAACGCTTGTTCACAGAACGACAAATAGGTTTTAGCCTATGCGCTCGCTTTAAAGGGACAACCCCGTAGGTAGAGCTAGTCAGCCCACAAGTCTATACAGAAGGGATAGTCCGCCGAGTTGCTCTCCGATCTCTTCTGCTTTGACCTGTTCTAAACCTGTAGTTCAATTCAATCGGACTCCCTCCTCTTCCTTTAGGCCTTCTACACTTCCCTATCCGCCCCAAAGTTTGCGCTGGAAAACTCGCGAGTTTTGCTGCTCTGTATGCCCTCCGGTTGGCCGATCACACTCGCGAGAACCAGGCCATTGAGGTGAGAGTCCTACTCCTTCACCAGATCGTTGGGTGCTCGAACGAGCATCATCTCTCACAGGATGAAGCTACCAATACAGGGTCGTATTGAGGTAGGATCATTAAAAATTATTATATGGTATCGTGCTCTTTAATATTTAAGCGCTAACCTAATATAATCGTGAAAGAGGGCGTGGCGAAAAAATGGCGAGTTACTTTACATAACGCCATTATTTAAAATCGCTCTCTCTTGCTAATCAAACAATCACGTTTTATTCCCTCAGCGATTGGTTAGGGAGGGTCGCTAAAATTCGCGGCCTATAACTTGTTGAGCGCTTCAAATTTTCTTTTAAGAACCAAGGGGTAGGACTCGAATTTATGTATTGCATAATTGATAACAATACATAAAATAATTAGATATTTTTAAATTATGTTTTCAGTTTGATATATATATATATGTCGTATAGTAAATTTTTCCAAAGTTTCAATATCTGGAAATGACAATTAAGCAGTCGTTAGGCCTTTTTTCTTCTTCTTTATTATAAGCAATCAGCGCGAGGCCACACACACTGTGACTTAAGGCGAGAGTTGAAGAAAGAAAAAAAATTCTCTTAGTAACTAATTTACATATCATTCAACTTTTCAAACATGTAAATTCCATGTTAAAAAATGTATTTGGCAATTTGTGTTCAATATGGAATTGAATCATGGTTTACTATATACAAAATATATCACTACCCCCCACGAAGAGAAAAAAAAAATAATAATACAAAAAAAAACTTCCCTTCTTTTTTTTCCTTTTTTTTTACAATGGTGGCTGGGAGTGGAAGGACGGTAAAGGACAAGATATATTTTGAACAACAAAGAAAAAGAGAGAAAAAAAACTATACATACAATAATTTTATATACAAGAAAAGATGTTAGATGTGTTAGGATGACCAAAGTTCTGTTATTTGGGATCACAGAAAAGGTGCCCAAAAACTTAACTAACATAATGCAGACAACTGGGGAAAAAATTTCTGAATATCAAGCACTACATGTTTACATACCCTCATACACATAGGTATAATCCCATTCAATAGCAACTTTTATTGCTGAATGGAAGTATGCAAAATTTAGGGTTAGTAGTGGAAAAACTTGCCTGTTAAGCTAAGTGCCCAAGCATTGTTCCAGGTCCACTTCTTGAAATGGAAAAATTGTTTTTAGGTTTTCCTCGGTATCTTCAAATACTGGTTCCCAGAGTCTTATTTTAGAAATATTAACTATTGTTGTACGTTTATTTTCGGGTTGACATGGCTTATCTATTTCTATTGTTTGGGGGGAAGGTATGGCAATTATCGTATAAGGTTCTGGGTAAAAAGCTGGCATAAGTTTACCTTGGCCTGATTGGTAAGGGATCTTATACAGTACCTTATCTCCTATTTTTAAATTGGGCGTTTTATGGGATTCATTATATCTTTTGACTAATTTAAGATGCAGTTTTTTTGTTTTATCATTGGCGGTTTTCCTAGCTTCTTCTATGGGGGGATAGGCTATTGTTAGGTCACTGGTATAAAATGGATCAATGCCGAAAAGTAAATAAACGGGAGGAATTGTAGTTATTGAATGGGGAGTATTCCTATATTCTTCTAATGATTTTTGTAATAGCTTGTGCTATGGAATTCTGGGATTTTGTTGATGGTGGAGTCTTAACTTCGAAATGATAGTGGCATTAGCCCTTTCTACCAGCCCATTATATTGTGGATGAGAAGGGGATGTCATAACGTGTTTTATGCCTTTTTCCTGTATGAATTTATTGAATCTTTTGGAGACAAATGAGGGATGTCTGTCGGTAACAATAATCTTTGGCTTACCTATACTTAATAATTGATTTATAATATTTATATACGTTGCTATCGAGGTACTTTTAGAAGGAAAAGCCCAAATGTATCTAGAGTGATGATCAACTACTACATGAAGGCAATTTTTTGTACTATTATATTCTCCTAAGCCTAAAATACTGTCAAGAGCAACTACATCAAATGGTTTCTCAGCCGGCGGTAAAGTACCCATGAGTCCATATGAAGGTGTAGTCGGCTTCTTTACAGATTGACATGTTTTGCATTTCAAAATATAATTTTTTATTTTACCTATCATACCTTTAAAATAATATTGTGTTGATATTACCCTAGCCATTGCACTAATACCTGGGTGTCCTAAACTTTCATGGGCCTTAATTATCAATTCTTGTTGTAAGGATGGTGGTACTACTATTCTATCTTTATTTTTTAATCGAATATAAGTGATATTGTCTTTATTGAAATATAATTTAGATGAAGGCTTAGTTAAGGATTCTTGTCCTTCTTTTAAGTCTTGTATGGATAGGAAGCAAGAATATGGTAAGCGGGACAACATGTCAGCTTCATAATTCTCACATCCTTTATTATATTTAAATTCTAAATCATATTCTGATAATCTTAATGACCATCGAAATAGTCTACCATTTGTATGTTTGAAATTATTTAACCAAATTAATGCTTTATGATGAGTGTGAACTATTACCCGCTGACCTGAAATGTAGGGATGGTATCTCTTGCACGTTTCTATTATTGCTAATAATTCCAGCTCTGTGATGGTATATTTGGATTCTACCCCCCTTAAGGCCCTACTATAAAACGCTATGGGTTTCATTGTGCCATCAGGATACTCCTGTTTGAGCACGCCTCCTAAACCTGCAGTACTAGCATCACAAAAGATATGCGTAGTTAATAACGGATTATAAATTTGGAGGATTGGTTTCGAAACTAATGCTTCTTTAAGAGCCTCAAAACTTTTTTGGCATTCGTCAGTCAATGTAAATTTTATATCTTTTTTCAAAAGATTATTTAAGGGAGCTCTTAATTTATTAAAATGATTTATAAACTTAGCATAATGTGTAACGCTTCCTAAAAATGATCTTAAGCACCTAACATTACGAGGAGGTGGCAATGATTTAATTATATCAACATTAATGCCTGAGGGAGACATTTGGTTTCCAAAAATTTCATAACCTAAATAATTTATCTTTTTCATAAAAAATAAACACTTTTCCTTCCTAAGTTGGATACCCTCTTTTTGTAGAATTTCAAATATTTCCTTAAGATGTTCCAAATGGGATTGCGTATCGTTTGAAAAAACCAATATATCATCAAAATAAGAAATTACATTTTTAAGGTCAAATTTTTGTAATATTGAACTAAGTATCCTATTAAAGATGGCGGGAGCTGTACGTAGACCAAATGGTAGTCTACACCATTGATAGGAACCTTCTGTGGTGGTAAAACATGTCATGTATTGATCCTTTTAATGCAAGGAAACAGTCCAGTATGCACTTAAAATGTCAAGACATGAGAATACTTTCGACCCTTGAACCTTCTGGATGATATTTTCAATTAACGGAATTGGAAAACTGTCACCTATTAATTTTGAATTTAATTTTCTAAAGTCAATACATAGTCTAGTCTTATCACTTTCTCCTTTTTTACGGGCTAGGGTTACTGGCGAACTGTATGGTGATGAAGCAGGCTTAATTATGCCATATTTCAACAACTGACTAATTTGTTCTTTAATTGTTCCGTTATCCTTTAGATTATGTCTATAAGGTCTGAGACAAACAGGAGTCTTATCTCTGAGTGTTAATCTCGGGGGATCTACCTTTAAAGGTCTAACATTATACTTATTTTCACCAAAATATCATCATAGTCATTCATCAAAACATGGAAATTATTTCCAAGTCTGACGTCATTATGTATATAACTATCTTCTGAGTTTGGTAAAGGCAAAGGTCGGAAGTTTGGTTGATAAATAGGTCTCGATTTAAAACAAGAAGGAAAATATATGTTAGATTGATTTATAGTTTTACCTATGGCATGTACATTTTTATACGATTACATTTCCCTGATAGTCTTAAACAATAATTATGTTTGTTGCAATATTTAGCAGATCTAACAAGACTTAAATAATTTTTAGAATTATCATATTGTAAGGCATCAAGTTCTTCTTTAGAAAAAGTATAATCAAAATTAGATAAAACACCATCATTTTGTATAATAACATTTTTATCAAAATCAATCTTTAGTTTAAAATATTTTAGGTACTTTGTGGACATTATCAACAAGTTCAAATTAGGATTATCAATAATATAAAACAAAATATTTTTAGTTATAATTCCAATTTTTATATTAAAACAAATCTGGCCTTTTATGTTAACATTATTAGATACAGTACTTATTTTATCGTAACTAGAAATATTTATGTTATTTGAAAAATTCTTGGGCAAAAAATGAGTAGGTAAAATATTAATCTCACTACCTGAATCAAAAAGAATCATAAACATACCCAGGAACCATGAGTCTGCTGTCCCCACATCCGCTCTGATCCCCGGGCACCGTCAACATCCCACTTGGCCTTGAGGGCCTTGGCCTTGGGGTTCGACGCACTTTGTAGGCCGATGGATGAAGTCCCAGGATGGCCAGGTTCGTGGAATTGGCCGGCGTTGACATCTCCATGCTGCGGCGTGATAGATCGCCACCGCGAGGCCATGTTGGGGCGATTTCCTCCAGCAAAGTTGTTCCTCCGTCCATTATTCCATCTTCCGTCTCTTTGTTGAGTTGTGTGCTCCAAAGATTCGGCAATACGAAGCCAGTCCTCTAAGGAATGTGGCGAGGACGCAATCAGAAACTTCTCGAGTGGGCCGGCACCAGATGTAAGAGATTCCAAGACTAAATCCTTTGGCATGTGTAGTTGTGTGCCAATTTTTACCTTTTCAAAATAATAACCACGAACTGATTGCGTCTCTTGCTTAGTTAGTTGCCAGAACTTTTTATGTAGCCCGCGTTCAAACTCTGGGGAGAAGGTCATCATCCTAGAATGTAAATCTCAAGAGCATTGCCCTTAAAAAGAGTGGGTATCATGAAAAGAGCATCTTCTTGTTTGATATTCCGGAGCTTGATTTGTTGGTTGAAAACCTTCAGCCATTGTGAGTATTTAAGCCCTTCTTCAGGGTTAAAGCTTGGTATCAAATCTTTGGGGCAATATTCCATATTCGAATTTTCTTTGAGATCAGTTTTATTAATAAATGAAGTATTTTTTGGGCTTGCCTTCCTCTTTCCCATGCCTTGAGATTAAGTAAAATTTCCGCGAACAAGTTCGAATCCTGTTGGCTATTTGTCGTATAGTAAATTTTTCCAAAGTTTCAATATCTGGAAATGACAATTAAGCAGTCGTTAGGCCTTTTTTCTTCTTCTTTATTATAAGCAATCAGCGCGAGGCCACACACACTGTGACTTAAGGCGAGAGTTGAAGAAAGAAAAAAAAAATTCTTAGTAACTAATTTACATATCATTCAACTTTTCAAACATGTAAATTCCATGTTAAAAAAATGTATTTGGCAATTTGTGTTCAATATGGAATTTAATCATGGTTTACTATATACAAAATATATCATATATATTCGTTTTTTTTTCCAACCTATCATAAATTTTAACAGAAAATTAGGCTCCGATATGGAAAAATATAGAAATTTTCATTTTTTTCTAATTGCATTCTAATTTATTTTATATTCATCATCACCATCCTCCTCATCATCATCATCTGGCGCAAAGTCTGCTAGAAGTAACCTACAAATAATGAAGGCCATTCACGATGAGGTTGATTTTGGAAAAAAAGGACAGATGGTAAATGCACTCTCGAACTACGCATCACCGCTATACATCAATCTAGTAGGAGATTATATACACCCCTAGGTTTCTAATGACGCGCATTACAAGGACGCCGCAAAGATTCCCAAAGTATTTCAGAATCCCACCCCCGATGATCCCGCCTGTTCCAATCCACACGTGTTCGCCTACTCTACAGGGCCTGTTTCATCAGTGGTGAACCCTCCCAGCGGTTTCGCCTAAATGGCCCCTAGTTTACCCATCAGTTCACCAAATGCACATCACTAATTTAAATGCGAGTATATATAGTTTTATCCCATTAAGACGCGGGTTCAAATCCCGCGTTGGCCTCTTAAAAAAATAAATTAAATTAAATTTCATATTATCATAAAATTTTATATTTTTTCAATATTTTTTTTATATGATTAAAATAATGACCACGTATTCAGCCATCAGTTCATTAAATACACTTCTCTAATGTAATTGCGAGTATATATTGGTTTCAACTGCAAAGACGCGGGTTTAAAACCCGCGTTGGGCTCCTTTTTTTAAATTTTATATATTTTAAATATTATTTAAAATATTTTCTCATAGTATCAAAAAATGGCCAACGGTTTTAACCATAAGTTCACTCATTTTCCTTCTTTGAAGACAACTATTACGCGTCTTTTTCGAGCTCGTTATTTTGCGAGTGCGAATTTTGACAAATCATTCCAGTTTGGCCAACCCTTTTATCAGCGAACACATACTTAAGAGGCTTTGCCGCGCTATTTTTTAAAGGAGTATAAGAAGTTAATAAAAAACCTCTTCAACTACCATAATAGTTTTTAGACTACGACTCTGTATTGATAAACTCATCTTGTGAAAATGTATATGTGATATAAATCCAATAAGAATCCGTGGAAGGACTCGTAGGCTAACATTAATGGCGAATTTTGGTTCCAGCGAATTTGACCAGCCAGTCCTCGCGCGTCTCAGGAGTTTATAATTCTTGTACTGGTTAAAATATCGACTTTCCTCTCTGAGCTAATTGAATATTTGCCAGGCTGCGATAGGATTGTCCTATCCACCTGGTGGGATCGTTTTTGAACGAAACAAGTGCAGCAAATAGGTATCTGGACATAGACTTTGCGGAACGATATGTTGGCGACCAAGTTTTCAAGTCTGGCCCATGGCATGGGACGATTGGGACCCTGTTGGAATCGATTAGAGATTCAATATACTGCCTTTGACAGCTCCCAACGAGGATATATCTATGAAGGTCTGAGCTGCAGATACCTGATCTTTGTTACTCTACCCACGAAAACCATATACTATGAAGATAAATATCCATTCAAAACCGTTATCCCATACTTGTGGCGACATGTTTCAAGGTGTTTAGGATCAGATCGAACTGACACTTCCGCGGCGATCGGGATACCATATCACGCCAGCCCTCTACCTTATTTTCAACTTCATGGGGGTTGATCAGGAAGAGGGTAAAGGTCATTCTGAAAGCTGATGGAATACAGTCCCTATAGCGTCTGCTATTTTGTTTTTGATTTTCGTTGGAAATCAACAAACAAATAATCTGAAGACCAATAAAATATTTTACCTAACATGCTTTTTACAAGTTCATATTTTTCGCTTTTTCTAGACCATACTTTAGGTTTGGAACAATAAGGTTTATATAGATTGATTCAAATATATGGTATTCAAAGAGATTTAGCAATGTTGAGCGGGTCCAGAGTGGCCCAAATAAGGGCACGCGCCTTTATATGTGGATGCAAGCCTGCTTTTTGTAACTTATTAGAAATTACCCTTAATGAGTAACAAAAGATGGGACTCGCCTCACAACACCGCCATCAATAGGACCTTCCTCTGTGATAGAGTCGCAGCACCAGCCTTTGCAAATTGAGAGAAGAGCCAGCCAGCAGAACATTGTGTTGTGGCAATGGCCCTCTTTGATACAGGATTGGCTTCATTTATTGTCATACACAGGCGACCAAAATAAATCTTCAAAATTCTGCAATGGGTTTGCCAGCTCTTTGGCGATAGTGAATATTTCATTTGATCCCTTTTCGATCTAATGAACCCCCACCCCCTGAACTGAAGAAACCCATTAACCTGAAACCGTGGTCTCTAGATGGGCGCTTTTCAATTTGAAAAAACTTGTCGTAGGGCCGTATAGTGACGAGCTCCTCACCCCCATCCTGTTATGGTCGTTGAAGAAGTTTATTTTTCTTAACATTCTATGGTGCTCGAAAGAACGCGGTAGGCAACATTTTAGGATCGCGTTAGCTAAATATATGGTAGAAGATGATGAGCGTTCGATAGACTGGAATGGTTGTCGAAATGTGCGCTCGCAAAGCTGAGAAGAACGAAAACCATACGCGTGATAGATTGCCGTTCAAGTTTGTTGAAGGGACGTGGGCGCAAACTTAATAGTGGTCGTTAAAGAAGTGCTCTGGATGAACTGTGTGACGTAGCTGTAACAATTCCGCAGTCCTTCGCCCTATATGGTCCTTAAAGAGGCGTGGTTGCATACTCGTTATGCTCTTCCTTGTCGATATAGCTGTTAACCTGTTAAAAGCCGTTTTCGCAAACTAGGAAGGATCGTGATAATTATTATATGATGTCATGCTTATTAATATTCAAGCGCTAACCTAATATAATCGCGAAAGAGTCCGTGCAAATAAAATGGCGAGGTCCTTTACATAACGCCTTTATTTAGAATCGCTGTCGCGCGCTAATCAAACAATTACGTTTCATTCCCTCTGCGATTGGTTAGGGAGGGTCGCTAAAATGCGCGGCCTATAACTTGTTAAGGGCTCTAAATTATCTTTTAAGAACGCAGGGGAGGACTCGAATTTATGTATTGCAGAATTGATACCAATAACAAAAAATAGATTTTTTAAAAATTATGTTTTCAATTTAATATATTGTTACGAGTAAAACACTTGCAACCTTCGCCAATAGATGGCGCTTTCTCCTGTTTTCGCTTCTGAAACTGATGTGGTAATCGCCGGCTGCTGTGGTCCTGTTTCCTGGGGAAAACTTACACATACACTTTTATATTGTGGCCCTAGGAGGTAACATAATATAAATACCCGTTGATTGTTATCCCATTCATATGTAATGTTTAGTAGTAAAAGACAATAAAGGTTAGTATTTGAAGTCTCCGTGCCGCGTGCTGTTGTTCCTCTCGCCATCGCCATCATCGTTGCTGCTACTCTTCTGGACGTCTTTAGGTGGCCTGCAGGGAAGAGCTACAAATAAGAGCAACGGGAGTCCGGGCAGGTGATCCACGGCGGAAGAAGTGGCGTCGTTGCAAAGAACTCGGAGGGTCAAGCCGCGACACTGGTGTCAGAAGTGGGATTCTTCTCCGTGGAGGTCACCAGGAGACTATTTTTGAGAATTCTCTGGTTGCTGACGGATGCCCATCGAGACTCGAGGTCCGAAAATGGCCTAGGAGCAGAACTTGCTTGCCACACTCACCCAGATGATTCAAAGGCTTCAGCAGCAGAAAGAGGAAGAAAAGCTTCTAAAGACAAAAGAAGAGTTCTTAAAGAAAAAGACAAAGAGGAAGAAAATCTTCTTAGAGTAAAAGATAAATCAAGAGAGGCGCTGGTTCGCGCCCTGGAGGTGCAGGCGGCCTATCGAGTGAGCAAATCGGGGCACCCACGGGTCCGTGGTGCAGAATTAATTGCGGAGCAAAGCACCACTGGAGGCGGTGAGGAATCGGACGCCATTAAGGAGATACTGAAGAGACTAGAACGGTTAGAAGAGACCGGCAGGCCTGGCAGACGATCGGTTGGGCCCTGTTTCCGCTATGGACGACATGGTCACCTAAAGAGGCAGTGCACTGTCAGGCTGCCAACGTTATGGAACGGCCCGGAAGAAAACATAGCAATGCAGATGTCTCTCCAGAAGACCTTGTGGCGATGCAAGCATTGTGAGAGAATTGATGAACATGAAATTACCTCAAGGAGGACAACTATGGTGCCGAGTGACGACTGGACCGCTGAAAGTTGTAGGACTATCCAGCAACGAGATCCCAACATCGGCCCAATCTTGGAATGGAAAGAAAGGGGGAATAAAAGACCAAGCTGGGAAATTATATCCGACAAGAGCCCCGAATTGAAGGCCTTGTGGTCACAGTGGGACTCCCTCAGTATAGATAACGGACTGCTGAAAAGAATTTGGGAAAGTGCCGATAGAAATAGTAAAACCATGCAGCTAGTACTCCCTAAGGTTCAGGTTCCCAATGTCCTACGGGAAATACACGATGGAGTCTCGGGGGCTCATTTTGGCATTAATAAAATGCTAAAGAAAGTTAGGGAGAGGTTCTATTGGTTATACTATCACGAGGATGTGGAAAGGTGGTGCAAAGAATGCGATAGGTGTGCCGCAAGCAAAGGACCAAAACCTAGGTCCAGAGGAGTGATGAGGGAATACAATATGGGCGCACCATTTGAGAGAATCGCGATCGATGTGGCCGGTCCATTCCCAGTTACAGACGGCGGCAAAAGGTATATTTTGGTCGCCATGGATTATTTCACTATATGGCCCGAAGCCTACGCAATCCCGAATCAGGAAGCTACGGCGGTTGCGAAAGTTCTAATGGACAACCTGATTTGTCGGTTTGGAGTGCCACTGGAATTACATTCGGATCAAGGACGAAACTTCGAGGCAGGGGTGTTCCAAGAATTGTGTAGGCTGTTGGGAATTCGGAAGACAAGAACTACTCCCCTTCACCCCCAATCTGATGGAATGGTTGAAAGGTTTAATAAAACGATGGAGGAACATTTGTCTAAAGTTGTGGAGCAGCACCAAAGGGATTGGGACGTAAGACTGCCGCCATTTCTTATGGTGTGCCGAGCCGCCATTCACGAGACAACTGGGCGGACACCGGCCAAGATAATGTTTGGAAGAGAATTAAGACTTCCATGTGATTTGGAGTTCGGCAGTCCTGGGGAGCAGCCGGCAGAGGTAACTGATTATGTAAACAATCTGAGGAGTATTCTGTTGGAGACTCACGAATTGGTTAGGGCCAAGATTCGCACGGCAAGCCACCGGATGAAGACTTGCTATGAACAAAGGGCGAACCACGATTGATTTAGACAAAATGATTTAGTATGGCTGTTTCATCCAAAAATAAAAAAGGACTTTCACCAAAGTTTATGCCAGTTTGGGAAGGGCCCTACAAGTCATCAAAAGGATCCAGCGTATCCAGCGAAGTTCTAAATCAAAGGCCAAGGTGGTGCATTTGGGTAGACCGGCTTGTTACCAACCTTTTTTCAACCTATCAAAATATTCAAAAAAAAAAATTAGCCTCTGATATGAAAAAATATAGAAATCTTTTTTTTTTTCAAATCGCATTTAAATTTATACAATATATATATGTCGAATCCTGTCGACTCAATGTCGAATTGGCGGGTGGTATCGACTCACTGTGATAATGCTGTGGACTCTATGTCGAATCCTGTCGAATTGTGTGATTGGGTGGATATGGGGTGATTTTGGTGATTGGCGCAGTCTTGGTCGGATGGTAAGGATTTTCCACAGGGGAAGAACGAACACACCTGGATGGGGTATCAAATAGACCTTTGCGAGAGAAAAAAGAGTGAGATTGAAGTAGGTTCGCCTTCCACATGATGGAGCGTACACTACCTTGGTTGGAGCCTATGTTGACAAACCTAGCTCGTAGCAAGGTCACCTACCTTCTTTTTTACTTCTTGTCCGAGATCATTGTAATCAACTCTTTCGACTTCTCATTGGTTGAAATCCTTCCACGTGCTCTTCGATGATTCGCTATCAATTTGTCATTCTCAAATGTGATTGGTTGTTGATTTGTCATGCTTAAAGGTGATTGACTCAGTACCTCCATTGTCGCCATGATTGCAATCCTCCAGGAAGAAGAAAGCCTTTGAACTTAAGTTTTAGGGGTCCAGGGCAGTGACCTTTACTCCCTGGATGATGCAATCCTGTACTTTGTTCTTTCCCATCTCGCGAGGCCTAACTTTTATTAAAGCTATAGACGATACTTTATACATAGTTGTGGTGGGTTTACATAATCATATATACAGATATTATCATATATATATATATTTTTAAATCACTGCATTAAAACCTGATTTTTAAATTCAAATTTTGCTCAAAAATGAATAAAACGAGTAAATTTCATGATATTTTATTTCTAGCTTCTTCTACAAGCCCGATATGATTCAAATATTCACGTAATTGAATTAATATAACGTTTTTTAGCGCTAAAATAATTAATTTTAGAAATTTCAAACGATTATTTAAATATATATATACATGTATATATAGTATCTGTTAAGAAAGGGGTAATTAAAAAAGCTCGTGGAGGAAAAGAAAAATTCGGAACACTCCACAAACCCCCTTTTTAACAAATAAAAAATTTTAACCTAAAGTTTGATATTGTTTTGGGCTGCTTTGGGTGTTCAAGCAAGAAAAAAGGAAGACAAAAAAAGGTTACATATATAAAAGTTTTGTTTAATGTTAGCTTATAGCTAACATTCATAAATGAAGGATAAAAAATATATGAAAACTTATTATTTTTGTGTATTCCAAAATTTTGCATGCAACTTAAATGTTTTTTAACAAAAGAAAATATAAAATGATGATATTGACGAAATAGAAAAAACTTAGTAAAAATAAGAAAGAAAAAAAAACTAAAATATAATGCTAGATTAACATTAAAAAATATATCAAATTTAGGAAATAAAAGCGTGTGAGAGAGTGCTCACCAAAAACAGTTCCTCTCAGTTGTTAGGTCGGCTTGCCCGAGCCCCCCTGCCTTGGAAGCACAATTCGTCGTTCTCGACGAACTTCCTGGTATCTTCAGATGAAGCACAATTCGTCGCTCTCGGCGTACTCCAACCACTATGCGAATCTCTCAACGATTCGTCTCGGCTTCACCTTTCTTTGAGATGTCAGCCACCCAGTCCCTTCTCAGACCGCTTGTATGGTCGTTTATGGAAGATGGACGAAATTCCCGACGCTCATCTTGGGCAAGCCCCCCGCGAGGCCTTTTTCTTGTCTACTTGGCACAGCTGTGACACCAACTCTGGCTCCGCGCCCCTGACCTTTTGGACCCCTCTGCCCCTCCGATTGGTCGGTGGGTACTTGGACTGTCCATCCGGTCGGCGGGCGATTACATTCTCTCGACAGGGGGGGGGGCGGTGTGTGAAAAGAGGTGAAGAAACAGCAAAAAATAGATTCCCCTTCGCTGAGGGGAACACACAAAAAACCAAAAATATGAAAATAATTGTAATATTTACATACATACATACAAAATTACATGAGTTCTAACATACCCCCACCTTTTCTTTGTGTGAAAACACAAAAAAAAAAACAAGGAAATGTGCTCTCCCTTTCTTTTGTCACTGATTCAAAACATCAGGAGCAAACCTTATTGGTTTGCGGACTTCACGTCCGGATCTTGTTTTGATCGTTAGAGTTTTTTTTTATCCCTAGAGGCCTTTTCAGGAGTTTCCTCAGAGGAAATCTCATGGGGAAACAGTCTCTGTACAGGGCGTAGCCATTCGGCTGTTGATGTCTTGACTCTGGCAACCCTGTTCATCCCATCTTTCCCCAAGTAAAGTTCTACTATTTTTCCAACAGGCCAGAGAATTCTTTTTTCTTAGATGATCTCTTCCTCATCAATAGTCGGTTCAAAACTAGGCCAACTCTTTTTTCCCTTTGAGCCATTCAGGACCCTCCCACCAGTTTGTCGAGACAAATTGTACAATAGAGCACCCTCGAGAAGGCAAATCCGCTGGATATAATTTTCTGTAAACTAACTTCCAGTTCTCATTATTGACAGTGTCTCGTACTTCCTGTACTCGGTTTCTTACAAACACATTCCACTCATTTTTTCTCTTGAGCCAAATCATAACGGTTGAGTAATCGGTCCATAAAGTAACAGGGCAACTATTTGTTAAGGCAGTCGAAATAGATTTTACAAGTCTAGCTCCTAAAACGCAGGCCAAAAGTTCTAATCGAGGAATGGTTACCCTCTTGGTTGGCGCAAGCCTAGACTTGCTTCAAAGCAGAGACAAATGTACTCCCGCCTGCACTTCACTTCTCATATATGCCACTGCTGCATAGGCTGATTTACTGGCATCGCAGAAGACGTGTATTCTTATTTGTTTGATCAAACTAAATATGCCTGGGAATTTTGATTTCACTTAATAGCCCAATTTGGGAGTACCATGTTCTAAACTCCCGATCCATATCTTTGGGTAATTAAGAATCCCATCCAATTATTAACTCCCAGGACCTATGTAATAATAGTTTAGGAGGCAAAAATATAGGGCTATAAACTCCCAAAGGATCAAAAACTTGCTGAATTTTAGAAAGGACAATCCTCTTGGTTAGTCTTCGGGGGAGATCCTTTTCAATAGAAACATTACAATTAAGTACATCTTCTACTTTGTCCCACACAAGTCCCAACACCTTGGTAGTAGTTCCTTTTTCCTCCTTTGAATTACTTACTGGTAAATTAAATTCCCACTCACGCAAGTCCATTTTTGCCATTTCCATGATCTTGACAGCTGTATTCTGGAATTGTTTGACCTCCTCCTGAGAGGAGAGGGATGTTACGAAATTATCCATATAAAAGGATCTCGCCATAGTCTTTGCGATTTCAGCTGCCGGACCTTGTACAGAATTCAGATGATGATCAATAACTGCACCCAAGATGAATGGACTACAGTTAAGCCCAAATACCACATGTTTATGTCTAAAAACGGTTAACTTCTTAGGGTCAGCTTGATCCCACCAAAGGAAGCGAAGAATGTCCTGGTCTTGAAGCTGCACTGTAATAATCTGAAATGCCTTTCGAATATCGGCTAGAACACCAATACCACATTTTCTCTAAACCTAATTAATATTTCAGGTATTTTTTCCAAAAGGTTAGGTCCCTTTTCTAGATAGTCATTCAGAGAAAGACCATTATGCGACCTGCAGGAGGCATCGAAAACAGGACGAAGAGGCGTCGCCCTACTTTCAGCCTTGAACACCGGCCTATGCGGTAAATAAGGGCCCTTCTTTTGAGGCCTATTCTCCTCTATCCTCTCAATTAGGCCCTCTGTCTCCCATTCTTGAAGAATAGTAGAATAATCAATAACCCTTTTATCCTTCCTTAACTTACTAGTGCATGCTTCCAATCTCCTCTGCGCTATTTCTAAATTCGAGGGTATATTATTTCTTTCGCATTTCCACAGTAGCGCGACCGAATATCGTTGATCTTCATCCCTCTTTATATTTTTTTATAAAATTTCCCTTAATTCAGTTTCCCTTTTCTTTTTTGAGACAACTTCGATGGGATCTTGGATTCCCAAGACATCCAGCTTCCAAAGATCCTTCAAGTTGTTTCTTGCAACCAACATATTCAATGCAATTTGAATCTTATCCTCCTTACACACCACCGGAGATTGCCCCATAAGCGTCCATCCTAATTTGGTCTCTACGGCAGTTAGGTCCTCTCCTAGATGGACGACCTTCCCGGTCAGTAATTGTCCAAAGTAGTCACTACCTATTAAAATATCAATTTCCTCATTTCTAAAATTTGACGGGTGAATATAGATATTTTTCTGTTTTAATTTGTATAACAAACGTCCTCCTGGAATCGGCGGTATCCTTGCACACATTTCTGGTTGATCGAGAGGAGGCGACTATTTCTACATCAATTTTATTGGTTTGACTTCCCAGTTTCAAAACATATTTTCCGTGCAACGCCTCCTTCATATTTCCTCCCCCAAAAAGAGATTTTTCCAAGCTTATCTCTCCTATTTTGTTAAAACCCAGTTTTTCGACAATAGATCTCTTTATATAGGAATAGTGACTTCCGGTGTCAAATAACACCTTGATTTCTTTAGTCTCTTTAGCCCCTTTCAATTTCGCCACGGAAGTCATCAGTAAGATGTCATTGGCACATGTTCGCGCAGACATATTAACACCCGTGCATGTTGCATTTCCATCATTATCAACCTCAGATTTTTCACCATTGAAACTATTGTT